>OX439046.1:15268994-15688994 GCA_949317995.1 Acholoe squamosa
AGCAGTTCAGCTGTATTTTAGATGCATCATTTTAGATCCTGAGAGCAGCAGTGGCCCTTTTCAAAAAGGGTTAAATTGGTATAGGTAGGATAGAGTAGTAGTGCCCCCTTATAGTGGCCTGGACATCACCTTGATTTTACACTAACATTGATGGCAGTGACACTCATTGAGTGAGATGTCTGAGGAATGCATGCATGTAGGGCCTATAGGTAATAAATTTATGTCAGATGAATGCATTAAACTTCCCTACCTTTACAAAAGTTTTTGTTCTTGCCAAAACCAAAGCATATTGTGATTTCTTGATGACATGATGTCATGCAGCCAATGACCCCTCCCCCCTTGTCATGCTTGGTCATGGGAAGTGGGACCCCCCTCCCTCCTCCTGCATGATGTCATTTGTACACAGCCCCTTACCTACTGCTGCTCTGTGTGTACACCTGCCACTGCTGAGGTGCGCTAAGATCCAGGAGCCCCTCCCCCCTCATGCATGACGTCATTTGTACACAACCCCTTACCTGCTGCTGCTCTGTGGGTACACCTGCCACTGCTGAGGTGCGCTAAGATCCAGGAGCAGGCCAACAGTGTGCTGCCACCACCACCACTAATCTGTGTTTTGAGGTAGGACTGATTGAGACTTCCAAGACAGGGTGAGTGACTTTACTTAGATTAACTGTTGATCCTATAAGTAACCCTGAGCATTTGTGCTTGAAGACAATTATGGCTGAAGCTCTACCACACTTTCCACCCTTTGATCTGTCAGACAAAGATACAGTTGGGGTAAGGTGGAAGAAGTGGGTACGTCGCTTCGAACAGCTGATGGTTGGTCTGACAATAACAAATGCTGCAAAGAAGTCTCTGATGTTACACTATGCAGGTGAGGAGGTTGATGACATTTGTGATACACTGACTATCCCAGATTCTGTGTCTGCAAACAATCAGGATGCTTATACAGTAGTGTGTGATGCTCTCAATGACTATTTCATACCGCAAGTGAATCCTGAGTTTGGCATATATGAGTTCCGCAGGAGAGAGCAGGAACCAGGATAAACTCTGGATATGTATGTCACTTCATTGAGGAAGCTCTCCAAGTACGGTGAATTCACTGATTTGAAACGTGAACTGAAGTCTCAGGTGATACAACACTGTAGATCTTCCCAGTTAAGGAAAGATGCTCTGGAGAACAAAAACTGGACACTTGACCAGATCTTGGACAAAGGTTGATCTATGGAGATGTCTGAGCGACTATCTAGTACCATTGAGCGAGGTGAGACATCTTTACACAGGCTGAAGTTTAGACAGCAACAGAAGTGATCTTAAGGTCTCAGAAGCCTAAATATCCAGACAAGGGACAACCGGCACATTGTAGTTCTTGTAATTTCCGGCATGATCAACGATGGTGTCCTGCCAGGGGAAGACTTGTAGGAAGTGTGGTAATACGATGCTGTCCTTCATCTTCTAAAGAAGAAAAGCCTAAGCCACAGGCAGGAGCGAAGAAGAAAAAAAAGAAACAGGCACATGTGAATGAGGTCAAGGAGGATACAAATGATGATACTGGTAGGAAGTACATCTACACTCTGAAGCGTACAACTTCTAAGAACAGCAACATGCTGAAGGCGATGGCAGAGGTTGACAATACCAGGATCCCATTCATTCTTGATACGGGAGCAGGTATCAACATCATTGACAATGCTGCATTTAAGAGTATGAAGAATAAGCCGACGCTGCAACCCCAAGACATTGTCGTGAAAGCCTATACATCTAAAGTACCAATCAACACCCAAGGTTTATTCTAAAAGGGGAGAGATGTGGTGTTGAGCCATCAGCCAATCACAGACCAGTATCCAGGTCATATGATACATTGTGAATAAATAATTAGTTTGAGTCTAGCAGCCATTTGGTTCTGTGTTGTGTGTACATTGGCAGGAGTTAAATTCATAGATTATTCAGGCCATAGCCCATAGAACATTACAGATAGTGATAAAACTAGCTGTGATCACCAGGTCCTTATGGCCATGACTATATAGGTAAGCTACTAACATTATATTCAAAACTCTGAATCCTATCTCAAAACTAAACTGACTCCCTTAGAGTCCAATTCCCAACTTCAGGGAAATTTAGAACTTCAAAATCTAATTCATTTGATGAAATTCATACCTCATATCATAAAGCCTACACCAAAAAATGAGTTTGGTTTCTGGTCAAGAGGGCCGACCTCAGAATTCTTGAAGAAAACTTTCATAAATATTTCAAAATTTTTCATGATTATTATATCAATCTCATATTCTTAATATTTCTAGATTTTCCTTTTGTCCAAATAAGGCTGGTATAATAGATGAAAAATACTAGAACTAGAAGACAAATCCCTAGTTCAAGTGCCACATTACAGAATATGTCATGCTATTAACCACTGGAACAGAATCTTTCCTGTCACCCACAACAAACAAAACTATTACAGAGGAGGATGATATGTTACTGACATGGCTAGTGATAAACAGGTGTCAACTCACACTTGCAATCATTGGAACAGTTACAAATCTATTTACCCTCCTTATATTGTTTTCTATGAACACCATTTCTGGATTAATGTCACTACTTCTGAAGAATCAGGCCTTTCTTGACCTTCTTGTGTACCTCTTTGGAGCTATCATCATAGAGCAGTCATTCAAATGAAGGGTAGGCATTGCAGAAATTGATATTGTAATCTGCCATGTATGGCACTCACAAGCACTCTACTGGTTTGTATTTTGTTTCTAACTGGAATCTTGTCTTGTTGGCCATCAAGAGGTTTTTGGCAGTAGTAAGCCATTCATATATATGAAGTTACCAAAGACCAAAATGACAATATATTTGATCATTGTCTATCCCTATGGACTTAAAAGTAAAGTTATGACAAAATTAAAAACAAAAGTGTTTCTACACCATACCCAGGCTTATATTCGGGGCCCAGCTTCTATTATAGCCAGTGGCCCTTTTGACCAGGCTTGTAAACGGGACAGGCTTCTATTTGAGGCAACAAACAAACAATACTATTACAGAGGAGGATGATATGTTACTGACATGGCTAGTGATAAACAGGTGTCAACTCACACTTGCAATCATTGGAACAGTTACAAATCTATTTACCCTCCTTATATTGTTTTCTATGAACACCATTTCTGGATTAATGTCACTACTTCTGAAGAATCAGGCCTTTCTTGACCTTCTTGTGTACCTCTTTGGAGCTATCATCATAGAGCAGTCATTCAAATGAAGGGTAGGCATTGCAGAAATTGATATTGTAATCTGCCATGTATGGCACTCACAAGCACTCTACTGGTTTGTATTTTGTTTCTAACTGGAATCTTGTCTTGTTGGCCATCAAGAGGTTTTTGGCAGTAGTAAGCCATTCATATATATGAAGTTACCAAAGACCAAAATGACAATATATTTGATCATTGTCTATCCCTATGGACTTAAAAGTAAAGTTATGACAAAATTAAAAACAAAAGTGTTTCTACACCATACCCAGGCTTATATTCGGGGCCCAGCTTCTATTATAGCCAGTGGCCCTTTTGACCAGGCTTGTAAACGGGACAGGCTTCTATTTGAGGCAACAAACAAACAATACTATTACAGAGGAGGATGATATGTTACTGACATGGCTAGTGATAAACAGGTGTCAACTCACACTTGCAATCATTGGAACAGTTACAAATCTATTTACCCTCCTTATATTGTTTTCTATGAACACCATTTCTGGATTAATGTCACTACTTCTGAAGAATCAGGCCTTTCTTGACCTTCTTGTGTACCTCTTTGGAGCTATCATCATAGAGCAGTCATTCAAATGAAGGGTAGGCATTGCAGAAATTGATATTGTAATCTGCCATGTATGGCACTCACAAGCACTCTACTGGTTTGTATTTTGTTTCTAACTGGAATCTTGTCTTGTTGGCCATCAAGAGGTTTTTGGCAGTAGTAAGCCATTCATATATATGAAGTTACCAAAGACCAAAATGACAATATATTTGATCATTGTCTATCCCTATGGACTTAAAAGTAAAGTTATGACAAAATTAAAAACAAAAGTGTTTCTACACCATACCCAGGCTTATATTCGGGGCCCAGCTTCTATTATAGCCAGTGGCCCTTTTGACCAGGCTTGTAAACGGGACAGGCTTCTATTTGAGGCCAGGCTTATATTCGAAGAAATACGGTAATTGTCACTAGTGTCTTCGTTCTCACCACAGGCCCAGATTCTTGGTACGCAATGTTGGCAGTTGTTGGGTTACAGAATATATATGGTTAACACTCCTGTGCAGAAAGTCATGGTGTTCCTCACATTGTTGAACTAATGTGCTAACCCTGTGGTACATCTCATGGTTTTACCACCATTCAGACATCATGTGCTGAAATTATTTATAAGGACAAAGAAAAAACAACTATCCATCGGTGATTTAAATTCACAGGGCATAAATGACACCCTGGCCACCACTTTCCAATAAACATATATGCTATTTTCCATAATTTCCCTTGAAAAGCTTGGACATTTCACTTAGGATCAAACTCTTGATATTGATTACGAAAAGATAATATTTCTGCTGGCTAAATAATTAAATTAAGACATCATGTTACCAGATGATATTTGTCTACTCAACATATGCCTTATTTTGGTTGACTTAGACACATTTTGTTGTGAATTGAAAAAAGATAATCTTATATGTTATTAAAATGTCACAGGTGAAGGACTCAGTCCTAAGGAACAGGCTTCAATGTCAAATGTCAACTGTCAATTGACAAGTGGTCAGTGATAGTATGGAGCTACTGACATATTTTGATTAGTTACTGACAAATAGTGACTAAGTAGTGATATATTTTGGCTAATTGCTGACAAATAGTGACTAAGTACTGACATGTTTTAACTAAGTGCTGAAAAACAGTGACTATTACTGACATATTATGACTATTTGCTGACAAATAGTGACTAATTACTGATATATTTTGACTAATTGCCAACAAATAATGATTAGGCACTGACATTTTAACAAGACAGTGTAAGTTCAACACACATTTTTTACAGTGTAGGAATAACAAAGTACTGACATACCAGTACATTGACTTATTGCCGACAAAATGTGAGTAAATACTGACATATTGACTAATTGCTGACAAATTGTGAGTAATTACTGACATATATTGACTAATATCTGACAAATTTTAAGTAATTACTGACATATAAGGACTAAGTGTTGTTATACAATGACTAAGTACTGGCATATATTGACTGATTGCTGACAAATAGTGAGTAAATACTGTCATATATTGACTATTTGCTGACAAATAGTGAGTAATTACTAATATATATTGAATAATTGCTGAAAAATAGTGAGCAAATACTAACATATAGACTAATTGCTGACAAATAGTGAGCAATTACTAACATATATTGACTAAATACTGATAAAATGTAAGTACCGTAATCTCCCGCATATAAGATGGGTCCTCTAGGCCAAACAATTGCCTTGTGCGTCTTATAGGATTTCTTCAAGTTGGGGGTGCGTCTTATACGAGGGGTAATTTTACTATAGAAATGTACTGAATTTACAAAATTGAGCCTTAAAATGTGCGTCTTATACGCGAAAATGCATTTGCTAAGTTTGGGGTGCGTCTTCTACGCGCAGCGCGTCTTCTACGCGGGAGATTACGGTAACTACTACCATGTATTGACTAATTGCTGACGAATAGTGAACAATTACTAACATATATTAACTAATTGCTGACAAATAGTCCATAGATACTGACATATTTTGACAAATACCAGTCAAGACAGGATGCACAATTGAATCAATGGCTATTTCTCTGTTATATATTGACTAATTGCTGACAGGTTATGAGTAAATAGTGTCATGTATTGATAATTGCTGATATATATATATATATATATATATATATATATAGTGACTAAGTACTGACATATTTGATTAATTACTGACAAATAGTGAGTAATTACTAATATATATTGACCAATTGCTGATAAATGGCGAGTAACTACTGACATATATTGACTAATATCTGACAAATTGTGAGTAGTTACTGACATATGTAGGCTAAGTGTTGTTATGAAATTAAGCAAAATTTTGGACTGGGACAAATTTTTGTCAAAACCCCAAATAGGTGTCAGTAGTGTATAATTGCAAGCATATGAATTCTATAAGGGAGCAATGATACACATCTATATATATGAAAAAGTACGAAGATACTGGATAATTATGTTAATTATGCAAATAATATGCATGGATATGGAATGTTTGGTATCAATCTGGGGTGTTTCGTCCCCCTAAAGAACATGCCCCCCTAAAAAATTTGTTTCGGAAAAGAATAAGCGAAATAAATTTTTTAACTAGCAGCCTTCTCGGCCTGAGCTGGTCCACCTGCGGCCTACCTCCAGCCAAAACCTATCTGTTTTAAGTGTCACCGGCGAAAAAGGGCAGGTTTGAGGAAGGAATGGATCAAAATATAGGCTTTTTTGGCACGCTGGGGCAGACGCCAGTCCAGGCACTGGCAGAGAGGTCCAAGAACTGGCAGTTTTACAAAATAAATCGTATCTCCCTTAATAATAGGAGTTTCCCATAGTGTGACCTATAGATAAAGGGTAGCTCGAGCTGGCGAACGTCATGGCGGTCTTTATTTTCAGATCTGCACAATGGGAACAAAGTTATCGATGTTTTAAAGCTAGGACATCACAAAAATGGCCATAACTTTCCACCAAATCGTCGTAGGAAAAAAATTCAAACAGCTATGGACTCCTCTGGAAAATCGTTTTTCTCTCGGAACCCTATTATCGCCCAACGATGTCTCTCTGTCTTCAGGCCATTTTGGCCTTTCCCCAGCATTTTTGGCCTCTACAGCGATGTTTTGAGGGTATTCATGAAAGAATGATACAGACCTGTTCTCGGACCACCAATATCGGACCACCAATGGGGCCGCGCAGCAGGCGGTGTCATGATTTGTTCAAATCAAACAATTTCCTGCAATTTCTCGGCACCATGCGGCAAACAAGGACGAGTTGTGATAATAATCCATGTATACTGCGACAATAAAGCAAGATTTCTTTCAAATAACAAAACATTTGGCCAAAAACGCAGACACATCGCTGCATTGTAAACAAACAGCACTTTTGCTGGTGCTGCAGCAGTACCAGCGAACACGTGGCTTCTGGCGCGAAAAAACTGGGTCAGGCCACTACCAACAGCCAATCAAATGGTGAGTATGCACCAGGGTGACGGATCACGCCACTCCGTCAGCCAATTAAAGACGGGGACGCTGTAAACAAAAAGCGCTTTTGCTGGTGCTGCAGCTACTGCAGCAGTACCAGCGGTACCAGCGAACACGTGGCTTTTGGCGCGAAGAATCTAGATCAGGCCACTACCAACAGCCAATCAAATGGCGAGTATGCATGAGGGTGACGGATCACGCCACTCCGTCAGCCAATTAAAGACGGGGACGCACGGTCAATGCGTCCTGAGTCCGGCTGGGTAAACTGCCATAAATGGACCATCTATTTGGGGTTTTGACAAAAGTTTATCCCAGTCCAAAATTTTATTTCGCTTAATTTCATAACAACACTTAGTCTACATATGTCAGTAACTACTAACAATTTGTCAGATATTAGTCAATATATGTCAGTAAATACTCGCCATTTATCAGCAATTAGTCAATATATATTAGTTATTACTCACTATTTGTCAGTAATTAATCAATATATGTCAGTACTTAGTCACTCTATAACATATATATCAGTATTTACTCACAATTTGTCAGCAATTAGTCAATATATGTCAGTACTTAGTGGGCTTCCCTAGCCCACTTAAAAGGGTCTACTTCTCATCTTTCCCATCCCCTCAGGATGTGTGTGGTGCACATATGCACGGGCACTGACACATTCCTCTGTGAAATTGTGTAATGTTGTTCTCGCCATGAATATGACCTTAGCTGTCGAAATGGCGTTAAACATCTATTACTCACTCACTCAGTACTTAGTCACTCTAAAACAGCAGTTATCAATACATGTCAGTATTTACTCACAATTTGTCAGCAAATAGTCAATATATAACAGAGAAATAGCCATTGATTCAATTGTGCATCCTGCCTTGACTGGTATTTATAAAAATATGTCAGTATCTATGGACTATTTGTCAGCAATTAGTTAATATATGTTAGTAATTATTCACTATTTGTCAGCAATTAGTCATGCATGGTAGTAGTTACTTACATTTTATCAGTATTTAGTCAATATATGTTAGTAATTAGTCTACATATGTCAGTAACTAGCTATAGCAATTATCAATACATGTCAGTATTTACTCACAATCTGTCAGCGTATAGTCAATATATAATAGAGAAATAGCCATTGATTCAATTGTGCATCTTGCCTTGACTGGTATTTTGTCAAAATATGTCAGTATCTATGGACTATTTTTCAGCAATTACTTAATAATATTATATGTTAGTAAGTATTTGTAAGTATTCACTATTTGTCAGCAAATAGTCAAAACGTGGTAGTAATTACTTACATTTTGTCAACATTTAGTCAATATGTTAGTAATTGTTCACTATTTGTCAGCAATTAGTCAATAAATGACAGTATTTACTCACTATTTGTCAGCAATCAGTCAATATATGCCAGTACTTAGTCATTATCCCAGGTAGCACATAAAAATTTGCCAATGTTGGCCCGACGCATCGGGCCAACGTTGGCTGCCCATCGGGCCTACGTAGGCCCGACCAGTGGCAATTGCCAACCAAATGCCAACATTGGCCCGATGCTAATGTTTGCCGACCAAAAGCCAACGTTGGGCCTACATTGGCATTTGGTTGGCACGTAGGCAGGATGGGCAGCCTATGTAAAGCCGATGGTTGGGCCAACGTTGGCCCAACGTTATGCCAATGTCTCTGTGCTACCTGGGATATAACAACACTTAGTCCGTATATGTCAGTAATTACTCAAAATCTGTCAGATATTAGTCAATATATATCGGTAATTCCTAACAATTTGTCAGCAAATAGTCAATATATATCAGTATTTACTCACAATTTATCAGCAATTAGTCTATCACTGACTAACTGCTGATAGATGGTCGATTTATGGCAGTTTACCCAGCCGGACGCAGGACTTCCTGACGGGACGCACTGGGCTGTGGTAAACTGCCATAACTCGACCATCTATCAGCAGTTATTAAGTGCTATTCAGTACTATTTAGTGCTACAAGAGCAATGGTCGACTCAAGGGTAATTGGACTGTCCGATTCCGTGTGCAATCGACGTCCCATGTGAGTGCAATGGAACAGGCTAGAGCCTGTTCCAAAAATGTCCTTAAAACTTCTATATCAACTGGCAATGTGTTTCCTGATGTGCTTCAAATAATGTGGTATAGCTAAATAATGGGCCCAATACAATGCTTGATTTACAGTTGCAATCCAATAACAGCTCTGTAGTTCCATCTACTGAGGAGCTACTTTTACAACATGAATGGCCCATATCTATTATCAATGGCTCCTGCTGCCTGCCCAGTGATTATATTGTTTGGTGTGTAAACATCAGTGCTAGGACATTGTGCCTAACCCCTGTTTGTATCTTAGCAACAAGTAAACATCCTAGAGCCATTAGTAAGGTAATTGGTTTTCTGGTTATCTTCACTTGGCAATCTATTTAAAAGAAAAAAGGAAACATGGGGAAAATTGCTTTGGATTGTAGAAATGCAGGGGTTAGGGGTGTGAGGCCCCTAAGTCTCAAAAGGTCCCTATCCTTCAAAATCATCTGTTTTGAGACATAGGGCCTAGGTCAAGTCCCTAACTGTTAAACAGTCCCTATATCACAAAGCCTTAATCACAAAAAAGGTCCCTAAATGACAAAAAAAGGTTGAAATGGCCCCTAAATCACAAAATTAATATTTGTGGATTAACACGCCGCGAGGGGGTGTGCGGGCGTACCTTTTACCGTGTTGATCCACATTTTAACCCACATTGACCTGTTTTGACCCAATTCACATATCTTGTGTCCATCTGTCTTAATTAGGTCAAATCTCGTCAGATTAGGTCAAAAATGAGCAAAGAATGGTCAGATTGGATTTATCCAGGTCAAAGTGGGTCAATTTGGACAAATTCTGAATAAAAACAGGTCAAATTCACCAAAAAAAAGAGGGTCGAACCAGGGAAATTTGAACAAATTGGATCAATTCTGGGTAAAAAATATTAAACTTGCAAAAAATGGTCATACTGATCTAATCTTACCTATTTTGACCAATTTTGAACCAATTGGCGCATTGTTATGACTTAATCTGCCTAATATGGCCCATCTTTGGCAAATTTGACCTGTTTAACCCAGAATTAGTCCCTGTACCCTGCGTTGCCCACTTTACATGTATATGGTGCCAAATTTAGATTATCAATGACTCCCTTAGAGGAATTTAAGTGATTTACATTGATAAAATATGGGAAGATGCAGCACCTACTATCCTATCATCTCTGATTATTTTTGGTTTATCACCTTCAACAGGCTGTCAATGTCAGTATGTTTTAGATTATATCCATGCAAATAGGGATTGGTTTTTGAGGAGTTGCAAGCCACTTATATTGATGTACAACTAGTCAATGAGGAAAAACATAGAATGATGTCCTAGTAGTCAAGGAACCGAGTTAACCTCAACTAAATACATGTATTGTATATAGATTACATTCACACCCTGTCACTTATCAGTAAACTTGAAATCCGCTTTTTCCTGGCATCAAGTACACAATAGACACTCTCCTAACCAGTAGTTGATTCATGATATGATGTGGCCGACTCAAGGTACTGGTGGCCGACTCATGGTATTGATTAAGAAAAATGCACATCACTTCCCTTATGAAGGCTTATAGGGGATAATGGACATGAGTATAAGAGTTGTAACCTTATTTGCTGGAAAGACAAACACTTCAGGATAATTTTTATACCCATTCTTTTGTGCTCCTTATAGGTCAGCTTACTATAGCACAGATCCTAGAGGAAACAGAGTTACTTTACCCTATAACCTTATTTGATGCAATTAGCCCTAATTTGACCTATTTGAACCTAATTGACCCAAACAAGACTGATTCTTGGTCTTATATAACCTATTTCGATTATTTTGACCTGTTTTACCCAGAACTGCTTTAATTTGACCTATGTTGACCCATTTTTATCAATTTTGACATAGTTTGCTCAATTGACCCATTTTTGGCCATTCTTACCTGTTACATCCAGAACTGGTTCAAATTGATATATTTGACCTGCTTTTACTAATTTTGACCTAATTTGACCCATTAGCCCATCGTTGGCCAATTAGATCTGCTTTATCTAGAATGGATCCAATTGGACCTGTTTCAAATCCTTCTCACCTAATTTGACCAAATTTGCCCCAAATAGTCCATTTTGGGCTAATTTGACCTGGTTTATCCAGAAATTGTCAGATTTGACCAGTTTTGACCTATTCTGACAAATTTGACCCATTTGCCTATTATGAATCAATTTGACCCTTTTTTTTATCTGGAATTCATCCAGTTTGACCTATGGCTACTTGGTGTGGGAACTATAGAGAACAAAAATAACATTGATAATCCATTTGAAGGATAGGGGTTTTGAGAGATAGTAACTTTTTGAAACATAGGGGCCTGACATGTCCCTATCTCACAAATATTTGTTCGATAGGAGTCAAATGGACATGGCCCCTAAATCTCAAAGTTTTGTGGGATATGGACTTTTTGTATGTTTGGGGCTTTAGGTGGGCCCTAAATCTCAAAAGGCCCCTATCCCACAAATCTTTGAGGGATAGGGACATTTTGAGACTTAGGGGCCTTACAAGGGGCCTAACTCAGTTGCTATTTCCACAAGGTATCCATGTCCCAAGCAGTAACTTTTTGAAACATAGGGGCCTGACATGTTCCTATCTCACAAATGGTCCCTATCCCCCAAATATTTGTGAGATAGGGATCAAATGGACATGGCCCCTAAATCTCGAAATTTTGTGGGATAGGGACTTTTTGTAGGTTAGCAGCTTTAGGTGGGCCCTAAATCTCAAAACGGCCCCTATCCCACAAATCTTTTAGGGATATGGACATTTTGAGACTTAGGGGCCTCACAAGGGGCTCAGTTGCTTATTCCACAAGGGATCCATGTCCCTAGCAGTACTGTATGTTATCCAACACTTAGTAAGCCATCATTGTTGACCAAATATCTATGTACAGCATTAATGTTCAAACACTCAACATAATTTGTTAGTGAGAGATAATACGAAACAGTAGCCTATGATCTCCAACATGTCTATGGAACTCTCACCGTCTGTTTGCACTAGCACAGTCTCTTTTTAAAATCAACACATTTAACAAATATTTGTTAATCAATGTCTTCAAGGGGGACAAAATTCATACGATCATATGACTGTTATAGAGGCACACACACTGGACATATTTGTACAGTGAAATTAACAGAACTCCCAATTACAAAATATGAAAGCTCAACACAGTAATGCAGATTTTCAGGCACCATTGTAAGCTTGGCACTTCAGGAGCATGGAGATGATTGGACTAACCCCTTATAACAGGCTATCTGAAGTTATTACACAATTTCTGGGATTCTGAGTGCTTTTCCTGGATATTCTCATGCACATACCTGTCGATATTGCATAACATGATGCATGCAACATGATTTTTGTAAGGTGTGCGGTTATCCAAGGAAAGCAGGCACCCAGTGCGGTTATCCATGGATAACCTGCACACCTTACATGTCCTTACATGTCATATGTTACACGTTAAAACCCACGCAATTTTCATGGCCAGGGTAGGGCTCGAACCTGCAGTCTCAGATCCCAAATCCAACTCCCTATGCAGTGCGCCACAGGGACTGATGAGAAGTGGTTGGCTAGAACCAGGTCTTGATATGATACAAAGCCTGGGGAGGAGACGACTGCGGGCCGTCCGCTACCATAACCACGGGACGCATTCAAACAAAGCCAAGCCGAGACGGGCGCTGAAGGATGAGACGCGGTGGTCTAGTGGTAAGCGCATTGCGCTCAGCAGTTAGAGGTATGCGGGACGAGGCCCAGTCCGGGCACATCTTTTTTTTCGCCGTGTGTCCGCTACCATAACCGCGAGACGCTTTCAAACAAAGCCAAGCCGACTGACCCATAGCTACATACCATATTTCCCCGTTTATACGCCCAGGCTTGTATTAGTACCTAAACCTCTTTACTAAGTGGCAAATTGACCAGGCCTTAACACGAGGATATACGGTACTGCGGGATGCATTCAGACTAAACCAACAGCTCCCGGCGCCGAGGTGTGTGTACCGATCGTGTACACACACTATGGCAGTCTTCAAGTCCCGGGGAGGAGAAACAATTTTGGTTTTCAACTTGAATTTATTGATATTCTATTGATTATCTATTGATATCATGTAATAAAATAAGTAGTCAATGGATAATTCATGACTTGTGTGTGTTAGCAAAGGATAATTACACTCGGGCTACGCCCTGGTGTAATTATCCTTTGCTAACACACACGCGTCATGAATTATCCATTGATTACTTGTTCACTAACACCACTCTTAATAATGATATCATGGATAATGAGGAGGAACTACCACTTTGGTTCAGCATGGTCCAGCTAATCTTTGCCATTAGTGGAGCTGTCATGAATGTTTTCACATTAACTATTCTTTATAAGTTAAACTCCCTCAATAACCTGGTCTCACTGTTGCTAAAATATCAAGCTTTCATAGCCCTATTTGTATGCTTATTTGGAGCTGTTTTGCTGGAGCAGCCATATATGTGGCTAGTTCGTATTCAAGAATGGGATGTCGCAATTTGACATATCTTGCACTCTCAGGCTTTGTATTGGTGCATCTTCCTACTTTCAACTTGGAACCTTGTTTGACTGGCTATCGACAGATTTCTTGCCATCTCGAAACCATTCACCTACATGAAAATAACAATATCTAGGATGGTTGTTTACCTGACTGCAATCAACATTGCTATTCTGATTTTCATCATTCCATGGAGCGTATTTGTGGTACAGCTTGATGACGGAGTATGTAAGATGAACAGAAGTTTTGATGGAATAATTGCAGACTTTCTGTATTTCTACAGCATTTTGTTTTTCCTTTTGAGTTACTTTGTACCTTGTGTACTGTTTTTCATTATATATGGCAAAATCATTACAACTTTAAGGGGCCAGAATAGATATTAAAGAAACCAAGTTCAAACAACCACAATCTGCCATGTTACAAACCAATTGGCCAAGTTGGCTGCTACAGTAACAGCTCTATTTGTTTTAACTGTTAGTCCTGAATACTTCCTGTTTCTCTTGGTTACACCAGGCAATGCAGAGTATAGAGTAAATTCTGTTGCCAGGGATGTAAGTCAGGCATGGGTAAAAATCAGGAATTCATACATTTACTTGATATAAAAGCCTTCTATTTTCCCAAACAGCCCGCCTCACCTCTCTTATAATGAAAATATGTCACTCAAAATTTTCAGAAATCAGGAAATCCTGATAAAACCTGAAGACTTACATCCCTGTGTTGCACAGAAAGGGCCAACGCTGTGGTATACATTTGTCTTTTACCATCCTACTGACGAGAAATTGTCAGGTTTAATATTCAGGAAAACTAAGTGAAAATCCTTTGAACATAACCACAAATGTATACAAGACATTGCGTTTGTAAAATTCATACAAATGCACTTCAAGAAGGCAAAAATAGGTAGATATTTGTCATTAATAGGTATTAGTCTATAATTGCTATAAGAATTAAGGTATTGACAGCTAAAATATGTTGCAGTCAATGACAAAATGATCTTTCACCACAGGAATGGCTACCCAGTCATCTCATGAACTTTCTTCACCTCTTCCTGTCCACTTTGCCACACTGACAGACATGCAACATGATGTGTAGGCTCATGGCATTTAAAGTTAATTGATTCTTGACATCACACTGAGAATAGAATGAACTGGTGAACATAACTGTGCAGAAGGTTTTGAACACTATTTAACCCACATACCAATTATGTGGTACGCTTGGTCATAATTTTCACCAGCCTCCTGACAATATTTTACAAACTCATTCAAAACACATTGAAATGACATTCAAACATTGAAAGATCTAAATAGAGATTGATGGAGATACATGCAAACCATCCCTCTTGACTCCCTCCTGACTAAATATACTATTCAATGATACATTCCAATACAAAAATTTGCTACACCTGATTAAGCACTTTCAAAATACCCAGATCCATTTCTGGTATCTTGTGCTGCTTTTTTGTTTTGTTTTTAATATCAACATTTAAGCTGGCTGACCCCTAACTATAGGGCGATCAGGTTCCATACTACAGGTGGCACCACTGAGGTGATTGATGTAACTAAGTGCTTGTCAATAAAGATATAATGCTGGAAGCATTTTATTTATAGAAATCTATTACATTGAGGTTAGCATAGTCAAAGGTCCCAGATTTGGTTAAGATGTCAACAGTGCACACGAGCAAGTGAGTGAGCTTATGTATGTATGCCCAAAACAAAAATTCTTAACGTCTTAAAGCAACTTTCAGAAATGGTACCCAGACATATTGCCCTCATCTGGGGATATAGGGGTAAGTGGTATTAGCCAAGGTAACAAGGGAAGTCCAGATATCTGTCTTCTGTTTTGTGGACAAAGTGGAACTAGGGGCATGCCACAGCAGCTTCTGCCTCCAGTTTGCTTTCCTTATTCTATGCACTGGGTAGCCTGGATACCAGAACAACCCTCCAATCGATGTAGGTGCCACTCTAGCCTTAGCCGCCATCACTCCCGTCACAAAAACATCTTCCATTCTCATGAAAACCTCTCTTGAGTCATTCATAGCGACATTGTTCAGCTTTTTGACCACATCTGCTGACATGATGTAGCCCAAGCCAAACAGATAATCAGGGAAGATATTTGGTGCATACTCCTCATCGCTTGTTTTGTATGAACCATTTCGCTGAACTCTAACTTGCTGCCGGAAATGCCCCATAAGAACATTGACTGTCCTCCCACTAAGAGCCATATGGTACAGTCTGGAGAGCACAGAGAAAATATTAACGATAGCGTCATCGTCTGTCTTTAAAACATAGCTTGTGTGAGGACAGAACTGTGTGGCCCAGTGAAGTCCACTTATGGTCTTAAGTGTCAGATTATCATAATGTTCTACAAAGTCCACCATCAACAAATCATCATGAATACGAGCTTCCTCCTGCACCTTTTCCCAGTGCTCAGTTTTGTTCATCATCCTAGACATGACAAAAACAATTTGAAAGTTGTCTTCATTGAACATGGTTGAATTACCCCAACTTTCTCTTACAAACTGGCGATAACCAAAGTTCCAAGTTGCGCTCAAAATGAAGGCGACAAGAAGATTTGGTCTCCTTTTGGTGCAGACATGTTTGGGTCTGAGGAGATAGGTAAAGCAGTACTTTCCCAAGTAGCATCTATCATCAGTATCATGAGATACCAAATGTTGCCATTTCCTCTCAGTGTCTAGATTGAATACTTCATCTCTCAGATGAGCATTTGCAGACAACTCTGTTGTAATAGTAAGATATACAACTAAGCACAGGAACCCTGCAAAGGTGAGACATCTTGAAGGGGTTTGTTGGAAGAGTCTGACAGACATGTTGAAGAGTTTCAAACTCATGATGTTGATATCTACGAAAACTTTTATTTTATCTGAATTACAGATATCCTACCAACTTTGGACTTTATTCAGTGTCAACCATGTTGAAAGCAGAACAAGAGCGTGACACCATTAGTTTCTGTGAAATTGATAAGCTTTGTTGAATATTTATTTTGTACGCTCTCACAAGGGAGGATAGAATATGTACAATATGTAGAGTCCCCGCCTACAAATCATTCAGAGAGAAATGGTATAACCTGCTTCCTACTTTCCTCGTATATAAATCCAGCACTGAGTAACATGCCAGTGCTCCACTTATGTATCAAACCAATACTACAGGCTTGAAACACTCCTGCAGTATCCACATGATGCACCATCCACAGTAGGCCTTGAAGGAAATATGTCTGTACTTACTCAATGAAGCAGAGCATTTACATGGGAAACTAGTAGATGACTAAAAAAGGCTCTCACTGATGAACAAGAATGGCTATTGCTCTCCTGGCCACTATCAACTCGGGTGTGTTTTAGGAGGTGGTCATTTTCAAACAATAGTGAAGGGTGATGGATTAGGGGGAGGGGCAAAATATTAGTCCCCCTTGCGGTGAGGAGGATAAATTTTTGACACTTTCCTAGTGAAAACCCCACACGATACAATGAAATAAAAGGGAAGGGCAAAATATTTCAGACCCTGATAAGGGGTAAGACTGAGAGACTTTGGGGCACGCACATAAAAATCCACCACCCCTGTCCTGTTGTTAGAAAATTACCACTCCCTTAGACCTATAATTATACTTTCTAGCGTCAACATAGGTTAGCGTTGTCAGAACTGTTGGGTCAAACAGGCCAGCTGGTGTGCATCCTTCCAGCTAACATATTGACATCAGTCTCACCATGATCACATTGTATTATTACGCATGAATGCAGCCTTTACATTATAATGGGGTTATTATGAATACATCAGCCAACCAATTGGGAGTTCACTCATTTGGAAAGTCGAAAGAAAGTTTTTGTAGCGCTTGAAATGGTTCAGGTGAAAATGCGTATTGAAAGAGGTCCAACTCCTTAAAGTCGGCATGATGTATGAATGGTTATATCCCTTGGAAGGTAGCCCTGCAATATGACAACCAAAAGCGTTACCGTAAATTCCCTCGTATAAGCCGCACCCTCGTACAAGCCGCACCCCCGACTTTGCAATGAGCTATAAGCTGTTACTTGGTAGTTTGAAGTTTCAGAATTGGTAGTTTAGTACTAATCTATAGTGTTATATACCCCCGTATAAGCCGCACTTTGACTTAAGGCATATTCTATAAGCCTGATACTTATTTGGGTTCTGGTGCTAGCCGCGGCTTATACGAGAGAATTTACAGTATGTTCTTAACCAGCACATAGCACCTGAAATATGAAACTGCATTTACAGTCACTATTCCACACTTTCTATTTTAAAGGTGATCTAATCTATATCATCAAAACCTCTGTTCTGAAGTCTGATCGAAGTGTGTGTTGTCTTTATCACTGTTTCTGTAAAACCTCAGGTCATTTCTTAACACAATACGACTGCTGCCCATGAAATCGCAGTGAGTCTCATAAGGATATTGTTAATATTGTATGATACACTAGTCAGGGCATAGGTGACGATTAGACTTCCACTCGGTCCTTTGGGCTATCACAGGCGGAGGGGAAATTTGATTGATTTGTGTTTTACAGCACTTTAGCGGCACTAAGTGGCTATCCCGTGCTTCACAAGTTGATAATCTAACAGAGGAATGTGTCAGTGCCCGCGCATATGTGCACCACACACATCCTGAGGGGAGAGGAAAGAGGAGATATATACCCTTTTAAGTGGGCTAGGGAAGCCCGGGCGGAGGGGAAAGAGGGGTTTTATGTGCTAAAGTTGGTTGGTTTCTCTAAAAAGGGAAGCTATAATACACTCCAACTCGGGTTTCCACCAGTTATTATTTATCTCCTTCCAATCTCCACTCTCTGTTCTAAACTGTCTATTTGGGGAATATTATCAGGCTAGCGTCAAGTGGTAGAACCGTGTTTAAATCCCATTTGGAAAGAAAACACAATTGGGTAATTCATCTCCAAGGGTTTTAAATATATATATATATATATATATATATATATATATATATATATATATATATATATATATATGCCAATCCACGGTCGAATACAATTCAGACTCCAGCGTTGATTTCACATTTCAATTTGGTAATCATTATCACACACCTTTAACATAAAAATTCTAATAAACTAGATCCAGTCAATGTTCAAAGTCAATTGTGCCAACATACCTAAATCACAAATAATAACGCCACCACATGTCACCACATAACCATCAAGTGTCTCCAAAACAGTTATAAGTTCCATAACCATCAAGTATTTCCCAATCACAGGACTACTAAGTGTCGCTGAACTCCATAACAAAATCAAAAGTTATCAGACTTTGCAATCATAAACTGTTGGTGTCTTCAAATTCCATCATGGCATAATTCCAAGTTAAATCAATCACTCCATGGTGAGATGTTAAGTGAGCATTGAGAATATAATAATGGGTAGTGACAGACCAAGGGAAAAGCAAATCAAATCTTAAGTCCTTCTGATGTGTGGTTCCTCTATGTAATAATCAGATCCTCTATTGTATGTCTAGGCCTCCAATTGAATGAAGTTAAGACTCCAGGAAGCACCCTAGACAATGGCCAAAAGCTCCTGTAAATGCTATTCAGAATTTCAATCGATTCCTACTTGTGGGCTGCCGAAAATAAATATCTTCCCCTCTAATTCCAGGTCAAACTGTGGATCCCTGAAGTGCCGAGCACAATACGTGCCCCTACTCTACAGGTCCATCCTTATATACCCCCCGACTACCGGTGGTTTTGATCTTTTGCCACCGCACACCTTTTGGACTTTAAGCCTGGTGAGATTCTAACAGATCCATCTATAGAGGACACACCCATCAACTCATAAGGGCATAATCTCCACTGCCGCCACCGGGACCCCCAGACCTGCATGGACAACACACTGACCCAGCCTTATCAGCTGCACCAGGCATCCTATAGGACAATAAGATTCACGCCTTTCTACTGGGATATACCAGCAGACACTTAGTATGGAGGAACCCCGCTTCTTCGCATTATTTCCTGGATTACTATTATAAATCCACAAACAATAGCGACCAAATTGTCACCCTCTTTAATTCCCTATAACTCACCTTTATCTAAGGGATAAAAGTTTATACCATGGTTTATACTATGGTTTCCACCATTAAATTTAATGTTTTTATCTTTTACAGCCATGAAATTCAATGTTATTTGTTGAGAGTCGAGGTGAAGGTCCAGTCCTCCGCCATTTTGGTTTCATGTTGATGTTCTGTCAAGTCAGCAGTATGCAAGTATATATACTCCACTTATACAGAAATTCTGGGAGATATGTCAATATGAGTGAATCTATGAGTATATATCTAAGTCCTTTGGGGGTAGAGGCCATGATGTGATACCTTATTCTCCTCAATTTAGACATTTTCCATTGACGACAGGGCTCTGCTACGATTCAAAACAAGAAGCCTTTCTTGGCGAGTTGACCAGACAGCGAGGATACAGAAAGTTACATTGACGAGTGTCCTAAGACCATTTCCATAGAAGAACTGCTGGCAAGCGGGCGCGTCACGGCCAGAATGACCTCAGCCTTCACAAATAACATAACTTGTTTCGAAATATTCCATGGGTTCATTTAGCGCGTACTATTTGAACTTCAATATCTGCTCTCGACACCGTAAAAAAGTTCAACAACTTGACAACCATGGTATAACTTACTAATTCCTTCCCCAGTACGACCACTCTACCAAAGCTTATGTAATTACTGCATAGGTGCTCTAGTCTACAGAGCAGAGCACAGACAGAGAGAGCACGTACAGAGCAGTTGTGGGTTACTATGAGATCACTGGCTCTTTTTGAGGGATTCAAATCGTAGTGACTGTGTGTACCAGTTGCCGTAGCACCTTAAGAATACCTTCAAATGTTGAGGTGATGCCATTACATTCACACCTGCATGGCCTCCCAGCACCAGGATGTATGATGTGTGCTGCAAAACCTTACCAGGTCACAGCCTGACACAGGTGTAAAAATGTCCTGCATCAGTGTTTATTACAATAGCTGACATAGGAAAGTAATGGTAGGGGGTGTGTTTTGAGAAAATGATGACTTTTAAGCCCACTGTTCGCTAATTATTGGAGAATACGGTATAGCATTCCTGGTAATAGATCTGTTCTATCTTTGTCTTCTTATCAACTCTCTGTTTCCATCCATAAATGACATCATGCTTTTTTTCATCACTTTTACGCCCCCATCCGCTCTTCATGTTTTTACTATAGAAATATATAGGAGGCTTGGACCGCTCTAAGACTTGCAGCATGGCATCATTTATGGACGGCTCCTGATACATAAATCCTTAAGCTGATAAAGGATATCAATATACTTGTTTCATCACAAGATTGTTTATTGATCTGTTCTCAATCCCAAGAGTCATTCTATGCACAAGGAAATACTCTCTAAACCCTATTATCCAAAACAAGACAGCAACACTTGAAATGATTATGAATGAATGAGTTTATTTATATACTTTCAAACAAATACACTTTTATTTATTATATTACTCAGCCAATGATTTCAAATATTTATTTCATATATATATATATATATATATATATATATATATATATATATATATATATATATATATATATATATATATATATAATTTCATAACACATCAATCAATAGATATCATATCCACTCCACCCCTTTTAATTTGATATTCAATTCATAATATCAGGGATGTGTAAAGTTAATGGAATGCTTGCTAGAATAAATGATTATAATATACAAAAGAAAAGACAGAGAATCTACTTTAATTTGATATGCCTAATTCTAACAAAAATACGATCCACAGGGGGAGATCTAGGGCTAATAATGACCAAGACCATTATTAAATCAGATCGTCCCTAAAAATTGGTGGATATTAGATTTTTGCTACAATGCTCAGAGGCCATCAAAGAAGAAATCTAAAGAATTAAATGTCCAACTAAACTGGAAGTGCCTAATTCCAACAAAAATATCCCCACAGGGGAAGATCTAAGTTTAATGTTAGAAAACCAACTTTAAACTGATCACTCCCTCAGAATAGTGGATCTAAATTTTTGTTGAAATACTCAGAGGTCACTTCATGCTACATAAAAAAAAACACCTACTTTAGATATGAAAAGAGGGATAGAGATACATTTCTACTGGTATCTGGTCAGAGGAAACTAGCTAATTAGGATTGGCCTAATTCTAACAAAAACTTTATCCACAGGGAGACCAAAGATCAATGAAGGCAAGAACCAACATTAAGTCTGTTCATCCCAGCAAATTGGTGGATTTATATTTCTGTTACAATGCTCAGAGGCTATCCAGTCATTACAAAAAAATATATATATATAGAAGAGCTAACTTGACGCAGGCTACCATTAGGAAAAATGATAAGCATGATTCAATCATAGGTCAATTAGGATTATGTGTACAAGTACATTTAATCTTGTTATGACTATAGGTCAAGCAGCCACTACTCAACAAAATGAATCAAGACCACACTCATTACCATGCTGAAAGCTTCATGATATGTACACCAGGTGGCCGACTGGTGGTGAACAGGTTCATGAGACCCACACTAGGTGGCAGTGTGGCACAAGTGACAGATGGACTGACAGATGTTGGTAGGTTCAGGCTTGGTAGGTGAGGTGAATCAATAGCTCTATGAGGAGGATGCATTGGTTCAGATATGTGGCAGTTAGGTTGAGGGAGCATAGATGGTGGTGGCAGGGTCAGAGGTTATTTAGCGGTGCATGCTTGGTAGTAAGGGTGGTGCTGAGGGTGAGGTGGTAGTGGTCAGGTTAGGTTTAGTTGCTTAGCACGTGAACTGGGTCTGAATAAACTCCAGCTGCAAACAGTGAAATAAAACAAAACTCAAACAAATGAAAATAAACTTAGAAATGATATTTAAAATTAGTACTTAAAGCATGCGTAAAACCAACACCAACTATGTAAATAAACCCAAATGATAAGCATGCAAATTAACTTGTAAAACAACAGCTTTAGTCAAAAGAGGTGGTTAATCAATTAGAAACTGTTAGAAAAAAAATATCACAAAACAAGCAAGCTTATCTACAATAATCAACACAGAATGCTAACAATAACTCAGGCACCTACAACTACAGCACTCATAGCCATATTGCTACAGCTTTACCTTATATGAAGTGTCATTGATGATATATTTTGATGTCAGCGTCTGCAAAAGAACTAGTTATTATGAAAATTAATGTCAAATTGAGAATAAAATTAAAAATCAGACTTACCGTGGGTGTGTCTGGGGGTGTCTGCAGGTCGCGGCTAACCTCATGGTCATCAAAGGCAGAGAGTAGCTCCTTAGTGCCGTATGTCATACGGGCCTCAGGGTTTGGCCTGTGGGGGTGACAGTACTAAATTTTAATCCACATTAACTTTTTTCAGATTTCAAATTTTGAGCTGGATCAAAGATAGAAACCTTATCATTATTTCATTTCACTACAAAATAAGATAATCCTCTAAACACTGTGACTTTGGTTTGCTTAAAACCTATATATAATGTGTAAACTACACCTGCATAGAAGCTATGGCTTGAACACAAGGTTTTGCAGTAACTCTCTTTTCATAATCATGTTGAATAAATGATGAGTAATGATATTTGAGAGGAACTTACTGGAGCAGTGTGAGGATGAGACCAAGGATGTGCTGGTGAAATAGTTCTGTATCGATAAGGAGTTGTTCGATCAGGCCACGCTCCAGCATCTCCATTTGGCGCATCTGGCAGGTGCCCCATGGCAGCCTGTGATAACAATAACAGAACAATGATTTATACATGTACCATCATACACACAAATCATGGTAGGGTGTACATCATGGGTGTGATATCTACAAAACTTTGATTAGGACCAACAACAGTGCAACGACATAATCGGTCCATAGATACAACAGCCTCAACAAAAGCCACATTAGTCTGTACATGCCTGCAAAAATAACTGAACACACTACTCTTAAAAGCTATTTTGAAATTACCAAGCTATGAGATGAGGAACTATAGAAAAGAGCTCCATGCAGTTTCTTATCAACTGAGGATTTACTTCTTGGCTGTGGGGCTGCTTCAAATCAACTTACTCTGAGTAGAAAGATGAAAAAAATTCCCTGAAGGCTGTATAATGTTTTAATGTGGAAAATGAATAAGATTAATACCAGATAACATAAACTGCACTGACCTGCCAAGGCTCACATAGACCAGCATAGTACCGAATGAAAACCAGTCAGCATTCTTGCCGTACCCGCTTTCCGTAATAATCTCTGGACCCTGGAAGCCCTCGGTACCCACTGGGTACAAGCTCAGGTCACCCTGCTCTGGGTGCAGGAAGGCGGCTGATGAGAAGTCGCTCAGTTTTGGAATGCCTGTTGGTAAGATCAAACCATTTCATGTTTGAGTTCATAGCCATTATAGCATCTCAATACATAGGTAATTCAACACAGGCTTTGAAAAAGTTCTATAACACAATCTAAGAAGTTGAATCATGTAGAATCAACACAATACAGACCCCACTACTCACTTGCCATGTTGCATTAAAGACCCTACTTGGTCTGTCCTTAACCCTTCAACTCAAGGGTGCTAAAACATTAAGGTATTATGCCCGGTGATCATCATAATGCATGGATGTAGCCCGGGTGAGTCCGGGCTACATCCACGTGTCGGTTCAACTCTCAGCTGTTAATATACCCCGTGCTGGTGATCAGACTCACCAGCACTTCATGATGTATTGATACAAGAGCAGCCTTTAAAGCCTTAAGTAATTGAGGAGACCTCTAGGAGTGATTATAAATGTTATATTTCTATCCTACCTGAGGCCATGATCAGTACGTTAGACGGGTTAATGTCCGTGTGAACAATGCCTGCGTCATGAAGATGGGTGATGGCCTGGGAAATGGCTGACGTGAAGTACACGGTGTAGAACGCATCAAACACTGTGTCAGCAGTAGGCACATTATTTAACACCCTGGAAAAGGGAAATAAGAGTAAAAGGTTGAATTTACTGAATCTGATCTGTTAATAGAATCTGCTTGATTTTACCCGAATGATATGAATTTTGTAAATATCAAAAAGGTTGAAGATGTAACGTGAAGCAAGGGATGAGTATTCAGGCAAAATTCTGCAAGCAAAGCTGGTTTGGAGAGTAGATTTCAGGGATTATTTAATTTAAGATTTCATTCTGTTTGCAGGCATTGGGTTATGTAGATTTTGATATACTACAAAGGTTAGCTCATAAATCTCCACACACATTTTGGAGGATGATATAGGAGAGAAACAGTCAGTGATACTTACCGACTGTCTCTGATCTGAGTCACAAGGTTGGTGGTACTGCCCTTGGCTGCCTCCAACACAATACCCTCAACAATGTTCTCGATAGTGTAATTTGCCAAAATTCTGAAAATGCACAATTTTAAATGTCATGCTTATGTCTTCAAAGCAAAGTGTGGCAACTTGAATGATTGATTGATTTGTTCCTAAGACTCTTACATCTCATGGGAATAAACTTGAATGATAACTTAGAGTTGTATCATTATCATGCATTTATCTTGAATTATTCATACTGCATTTATAAACGTATTAGCTGTAATTATCAATAATGCAACCATCAGTAACTCAGTGCAATTGCAAAACTAGGTGTTTCATGGTCAAGCATGAGTGAACCAGTTGGGGCCAATTCCTCATATTGCTGCATACCTGTATGACACTAACAAAAAGGACAAAGTGCCCTTAAAAGCATTGGGTTTTTATTCTGTAATCTGAAATTGTGAGCTTTTTTTGAGACTTTTTTACAGTCCATCAAGTATGGTCATTTAAATGAACTTACTCTGTAACACATGGGTGCCATTCTAGATCAGTGTAGACCTGTGACTCCTGCAGTGTGCACATCGCCTTCATAGCAGTCACCTTCACTGCCACCTCATCACCGTGGTAGTAACCCTGTAGTGGACAATGAGGTTTTAAATATGAACTAAGGTAAATTCATGAACATGGCATTTCTTTAAAACTGTTTTTTTTTATTGGTGTTTTGCTCATAGTTATCAGTTGATTTGCATCTCAAGCCTATTGAAAGACATTGCATGAGTGGACCTATTTGCCTTGAATAACCCCTTAACCATGATAAATAATGGTAAAGGTAAAGGGTATGAAACTACCCAAAATGAGTCCATATAAAAACACTTTATATTGCTTACCTTGTAAACAGTGCCATAAGCACCACGACCCATAGCTTGGAGTGCACCGTTCTGAAGGATGAAGTGGAGGTTGGGGATCACCTCATTCCTGGTGGCTCTGTTAATTACTGTGTCTGAGACATCAGTGTCTTGGTTACCACTTAGTGGCAGTGCAAGGTCCTCATCCTCCTCCATTATAATGCTGAATGAGGTATGCAAGCCTTCGTCCTGGTAGTAATGTACACCTTCCATATCGTCTTCACTGTTTCCAACATCCAGGCTTAAATCCATACCATTATGTGTGGTGCAGTGTGAGGTCTGATCATAGGCATATGTGTCATCATCACTGGTCACAGGGGACTTGTGGTCACCCTCAATTTCCTCAGTTTCCATTGGGATATCTTCCTCAAAGTCTGTGCTGCCATTGTCCATATTACTGTGGTTAGTGTCATCAGATAATTCATTTCCTTCACTCATGGCATTGCCTGTGTTAAGAGAATCTTCATTAAGCTCTTCATATTCAATGGGACGTTCATCCTCACTTACTGAACCTGCTGCTTCCGCTGCTTCAGCAGTTGCTGCGGCTTTATGAATTTCAGATACAACAGTTGCCGCTTCTGCTTCCATGATTGCACCCATGAGTTCCTCACATGAGTGTTTTACGCTGAAAGCAGCTACAGCTTCAGTCTGAAATTAATAATAACACTTATTGATTAATTATGGTAAAATTTTTGAACACTGGTCTTAAGACTCGTGCTCTTATGGAGTTTGAGACCAGCTGGAGGCAAAATGCTAAAAGCACCAGTAGTCAAGACTTCACTGGTCTGCTTTGAATTTTCCATTTCGTAAATCATGAAAGATATATGTATAAGATTCAAATAAAGGATCTATTACCTTGGGAGGTGAGATTTCCTTTGATCTGGCGTCATCAAGTTCTGCGGAATTGAACGCTTCTTCAAGAACATCAAAACAAATGTCATTTGCCAAGACATCATCCAGTACTTCAGCAATGATATCATCTGAGACCATATCAGCTGGGGTGATGCCGTTACTAGAGCTCTGTCTTGCTGTGTCATCTGAAGTGGCGTCAATTATGCCAGTAATTGTGCTATGTGCTGTCATGTCAACTGGGGTGGCAGGTTTGTGGTTAAGGCCATCGACCCAGAGATCTTCAGCAACAATATTTGTGTTTGAGGGGTCACTGCTTATGTCCACCTAAAATCGTACATGAGAGACCCATTTAAAATACAAAATATACATGTATATCAGTTAGATGAGACTATGATACAGTTATCAACGGTTATGCTACAAGTCTTAAGCTATTTAGAATTCAGAATTATAATGAATTGGTTTTCTTTATATTTCTGTCTCAGTTTAACCTGGTTTCAAGTTTGCTTCAAGATATGATAATATCTTAACTGATTTTCTTTGAATTTTCAATTTTATAGATTATGATAGATTGATTGAGAAAGTATTAATTACCTTGAGGGGGTGGATTTCCTTCAGTTTGTCTTCATCTATTTCTGCAGCATTGAATGCCTCTTCCAGAACATCAAAGCAAATGTCATTTGCCAAGACATCATCCAGTACTTCAGCAATGATATCATCTGAGACCATATCAGCTGGGGTGGTGCCGGTACTAGAGCTCTGTCTTGCTGTGTCATCTGGAGTGGCGTCAATTATGCCAGTAATTGTTCTATGTGCTGTCATGTCAACTGGGGTGGCAGGTTTGTGGTTAATGCCATCGACCCAGAGATCTTCAGCAACAATATTTGTGTTTGAGAGGTCACTGCTTATGTCCACCTAAAATACATGAGAGACCCATTTAAAATGTAAAATATACATGTATATCAGTTAGATGAGACTATATGATACAGTTATCAACGGTTATGCTACAAGTCTTAAGCAATTTAGAATCCAAGATTATAATGAATTGGTTTTCTTTATATTTCTGTCTCATTTTTACCTGGTTTCAAGTTTGCTTCAAGATATGATAATATCTTAACTGATTTTCTTTGAATTTTCAATTTTATAGATTATGATAGATTGATTGAGAAAGTATTAATTACCTTGAGGGGGTGGATTTCCTTCAGTTTGTCTTCATCTATTTCTGCAGCATTGAATGCCTCTTCCAGAACATCAAAGCAAATGTCATTTGCCAAGACATCATCCAGTACTTCAGCAATGATATCATCTGAGACCATATCAGCTGGGGTGATGCCGTTACTAGAGCTCTGTCTTGCTGTGTCATCTGGAGTGGCGTCAATTATGCCAGTAATTGTTCTATGTGCTGTCATGTCAACTGGGGTGGCAGGTTTGTGGTTAATGCCATCGACCCAGAGATCTTCAGCAACAATATTTGTGTTTGAGGGGTCACTGCTTATGTCCACCTAAAATCGTACATGAGAGACCCATTTAAAATGTAAAATATACATGTATATCAGTTAGATGAGACTATGATACAGTGATCAACGGTTATGCTACAAGTCTTAAGTAATTTAGAATCCAAGATTATAATGAATTGATTTTCTTTATATTTCTATCTCATTTTTACCTGGTCTCAAGTTTGCTTCAAGATATGATAATATCTTAACTGATTTTCTTTGAATTTTCAATTTTATAGATTATGATAGATTGATCGAGAAAGTATTAATTACCTTGAGGGAGTGGATTTCCTTCAGTTTGTCTTCATCTGTTTCTGCAGCATTGAATGCCTCTTCCAGAACATCAAAGCAAATGTCATTTGCCAAGACATCATCCAGTACTTCAGCAATGATACCGTCTGCTACCATTTCAGCTGAGGTGATGCCGTTACCAGGACTTTGTCCTGCTGTGTTGACTGGAATGGCGTCAATGATACCAGAAGTGGTGCTATGTGCTGCCATGTCAACTGGGGTGCTTATGTCCACCTAAAATTGCACATGAGAGGCCCATTTAACGCAAAATATAGATGTATGCAAGTTGATCTTCTTCATTGTTGCAAGATTGTTGCAGAATATGATCATGACTCTCTAGACTGAGTGAGTGAGTAATAGATGTTTAACGCCAATTCGACAGCTGAGGCTTTATTCATGGCAAGAACTACATTACCATTTCACATAGGAACATGTCAGCGCCCATGCATATGTGCACCACACACATCCTGAGGGGATAGAAAAGAGGAGAAATAGACCCTTTCAAGTGGGCTAGGGAAGCCCATGACTCTCTAGATAAAGTGGGTTTTTTATGAAATGATCTGAAACAAATTAGAGAGATCTTGATGAAATGTATGGTAATATATCAGAACTGTCTATTTACCTTGGTAGATGCAGCAAGCTCTTCATTACGAACATCCTTCCCATTACGACCATCCTTCCCATGTGCTGTGCTGGCATTCGTATTTGTCAATTGTTCCTCAGATGCACCAAACAGGTCATCAGATGTCAGTAGGTCACTCAGGACATCATTTAACACATCTTCAGGAACGTCTGCTAATTCGATGCCAAAGGCACCTGTATCAACTACTTCATCAATGATGTCGTTAACAGGTTTCTGTCCTTCTGTGTCGGCTGACATGTCATCATTGATACCAGTAGTAGTGCTCTGTGCTGTCATATCAACTGGGGTGACAGGTTTGTGGGTAATCCCATCAACCTCGAAAACCTCAGTTTTGGTGTGTGTGTTTGTGTAGTCACTGCTTATACCCACCTGAAATCGCACATGAGAGACCCAGTTAAAATGCAAAATGTAAATGTATATCAGTTAGATGAAATTGTGAGTTATCAAAGGTCATGCTACATATCTTAGGAGAGCAGATTTCAAGATGATCCATTAATTAGATTTTCTTCATTGTTTCAAGATTGTTGCCAAATATTATCATGACTATCCAGATAAAGTTTTTATTTGGTTGAAATAATCTGAAACAAATTGGAAAGAATTTTATGATATGTATACATAATGTCTAATTACCTCTGTGGGTGTGACTTCTTCGTTGCCACCATCCATCCCACTCGCTGAACTGGTATTTGTGCTTGTCAATTGTTCCTCAGATGCACCAAACAGGACATCAGCTGCCAGTAGGTCACTCAGGACGTCATTCAGCATATCTTCAGGGACATCTGCTAAGTCAATGCCAAGGGCACCTGGATCAAGTACTTCATCCATGTTGACGTTAACAGGTTTCTGTCCTTCTGTGTCGGCTGACATGTCATCATTGATACCAGTAGTAGTGCTCTGTGCTGTCATATCAACTGGGGTGACAGGTTTGTGGGTAATCCCATCAACCTCGAAAACCTCAGTTTTGGTGTGTGTGAGGGGGTCACTGCTTCCGTCCACCTGAAATCACACATGATATATATGAATATCATTAGCCAGATTAAGTTTTCATTTTGATGAAATGATCCAAAAAAATTACAAAGAATTTGATGACACATATTATGGTAATATATAATGTCTAATTACCTCTGTGGGTGTGACCTCTTCGTTACCACCATCCTTCTCACTCACTGCGCTGCTTGTCAATGGTTTCTCAGATGCACCAAACAGGACATCAGTTGAGAAGTCACTCAGGACATCTTTTAACACATCTTCAGGAACATATGCTAAGTCACTGCTAGGGGCACCTGCATATACTACTTCACCCATGATATCACCGGCCAAAATATCAGCTTGGGTGATGCCGTTACCAGAGCTCTGTCCTGCTCTTTCAGTATTTGTGTTTGAGGGGTCACTGCTTATGTCCACCTGAAATTGTACACGAGAGACCCATTTAAAATGCAAAATATACATGTACCATATTCATTCTAATAAGCGCACATGCTCTAATAAGCACACAACCCACCTTTTGAGACCTCAAATCATGCAAATGCAGTGCAATAACATGAATCGGTTTTCGTTATTTTTCTGTCTTAATCTCACCTGGTTTCAGGTTTGCTTCAAAATTGATAATAATTATCCAGATTCAAAATACATCATAGTTAAATTTTTGAAGATGCGTCTTAAAAACTGGTTTTAATGTATGAAGTTTAAAAGCAGCTGGAGAAAAACTGCTGAAAGAAGTCCAAACATCACTCCTTAATTGACTGTTCTTTTTTCCAATTTGGTAGATTATGACAGATAGAGTGAGAAAGTATTAACTACCTTGAGGGAGTACTTTTCGCCTGATTTGGCTTCATCAAAGTCTGCAGCATCAGGGTTCTGCCCTGCTGCATCAGATGGATTGGCATCATTGATACCAGTAGTAGTGCTATGTGCTGTCATGACATCTGGGGTGACACATTTATGGATAATCCCATTATCCTCGAAAACCACAGGTTTGTTGTGTGTGTTTGAGGGATCACTGCTTGTGTCCACCTGAAGTTGCACATGAGAGACTCATTTAGAATTCAGAATATAGATGTATATACATAGGATAAGACTGTGAGAGATATATCAAAGGTCATGCTACATGTCTTTCGAAATCAAAATTCCAGGATTATCAATCAATTGATTTTCGTCATTTTTTTTTAATTTGTTGCAATATATGATATATACACACCAAGTTTATATTTTGATTCAAATGATTCAAACAAATTAGAAAAATCTGATTAGATATAATTATGGTAATGTATATGTTTAATTACCTCTGTGGGTGTCACCTCTTGGTTACCACCATCCTTCCCAATCACTGCGCTGCTATTTGCATCATTCAACACATCATGAGGTACATCTGCTAATGAAATGCCAATGGTACCTGGATTTGCAGTAAAGTCTGGTAGTGGAGGTCCAACTTCTGTTTTATTTGTGATGGGTGCAACAGTCTTAGTAATATCATCGCAGGATGGGATAACGCAGGCTTGATCTTCAGTTGGTGACATCATGTTATCATCCTGGACATCTGTCATACTACCAGACACATCCTTCATGACTGGGAAAAGTACAGGCTTCTTGTAGCTGAGGGCTACATCAGTGAAATCTTCATCGTTGTCAAATTCTACTGATGAATAAGCTAACACAGACTCCCGCACTTCATTTGCGATGTTTGGATGACTTTTTTCCTCGCGAGGGATGCTGCAGTTTTCAGTCTGATAAGACTGACACACTGCTCTCTTCATCAAGATTTCGCGGAAGGCTTCTTCAACTGTAGCATAGGATTGAACTGGGGTGTCTTCTTTAGATGAAACATCATTTTCTGTGTAGGTTACAGCAGTTTTGAGGTATCCAGGGCAGTCATTGTTCATTTTCTTAGTCCAGCCAAAGGCCTTGGCAATTTCAACGTTTATATCCACTTTTGTTTGCACCGTGTTTGTTCCCACGCTAGCAAGGGTCTCTTCTTTCACAGTAGCCTCATCATTTTTATTGTCCATGTTGAAGTTGGTCTCATGAGGAATATCTTGAACTGAATTGTTATCACTGTTGCAGCCTTCATTGAGATCCTCACAATATTCAGGGACAGTGGTCCTGTTAGCCATATCTTGGTAACGTGGGACATAGATAGAAAAATTGTTATCTGCATCAACATTCATATCGTCTGCATCTGATTCAACATCTGACTCATCTGAGCTCAGCAGCATGGAGTCCACCTTGGGAGCTGCAGCGATTTTGGCCTTGATCAATTCTGTTCTTGAGAACTTTGACTGGAACCTGGCCTTCATTGCCTCTACTCGTGAGAGGCTTACTTCCAGTTTTGATTTTTCGAATGTAGGTTTTGGGGGAGGATCTTCTTTGTCACTCTCACAGCTGACGATACTCTCATTATCTGAGTTTTCCATTGCAGGGACATTATTTTCTTCAACTTCCATCTCTATGTAACTGTCTTGAGTGGGCATGACTTCAATTGGCCTCTCTTCTTTTTCCTGAAGTCTTTCATAAACCTTATTTGCAATTTTACTGCTGCATGTGACATTGTTGGTCTCACCATCTCCAAAAATGTTACCAGTATCTTCAGATTTACTGACAATATTTTCTGATGAGACAGTTTTTGTCATCTTTGCCACTTTTTTGCAGATGTCTTCATTGTCCAGAACTTTGCCGGTAATATTGGTTTCAATGTCATTGCTGGTAGTAGCATTGGTCTTGCCATCTCCAATAGCAGCAGCAATATGATCTTCAGGTTTACCCATTTCTTCTGATGCAATCATTTTCACTGTATCTTCTTCAGCTTGATAGAATGATTTTCCTGGCTCAAATCTGACATCATCAGTGTTTATACTTCCTCCAATGATCCCTTCATCTTTGTATAGAGCCTCAGAACTATTTACTGCACTGAAGAATTGTTTCACTACCGGCAGTAGAGCTGGAGTGGCTTTAATGCTGGGATCATCCACAACCCCTTCATGTCTGGTTAGAGCCTCTGCACTGTGGGCAGCACTCAAAAATTTTGCCACTACTGGCATTAGATCTGGAGTGTCCTTCACGGCCCCTTCATCTGCGGTAAGTGCCTCTGCACTGTTTGCTGCGCTCAAAAATGCCGCCACTACCGGCAGTAGAGACGGATTGTTATCAATGATCAGATCATCGACAACTTCAATTGCTTTATCTTCAAGTGGGACCTCGGTCCTTGTCTCCTGCACCGATTTCGGGAAGGTTATATCGCTGACTGGTCCATTGGTACAAGTTTTGTAGCTAATGATTGCACTGTCCTCATATTCAACATTTCCTCTTTCCTTGCCATTAATCTGCTTGTCTGGGAGACTGTTGATGGCTGTATCAGATTCATCAATAGCATCACTTTTCATGGGGGCAACCTTCAGTTCCACATTTGCCACAACTTCGGGGTTGATGTTGTCCAGGATGTGCTCACCTGCACCATTTTCAGTGTCCGAAATGGCCTGCTTCTGGAGGTCTTTTGGAACACCACCAACTGCACCAATGTCCTCTCCAATGTCTGCATTAAGCTTGTCTTTGCTGACTTCAACAGCTGGGATGCTATCTACTTTGGTAGGGTTGGCCATGTTTCCTCCGATGTTAGCATCTATTTGGAAATCTTCGTCTTTAGAAGCACAGAGGGCATCATATTTGGCCTTCTTTGCCTTGTAAAAGACTTCCTCAATCTCCATATTTGCTGTACTGTAATCCCAGGGGGCATGAGGAACGTCATCATCATATTCATCATCATCATCATATTCATCATCATATTCATCATCATCATCATCATCATCATCATCATCCTTTACAGGGAGAAGGTCACCATCCACTTCGGAGAGACTTTGTGAATCATCCTCTTCCACAATATCTCCATCATCCTTTGCAGTTAGATTGTCTTTGAAAATTTCTGAAAGGCGACGGGCATCATTCTCTTCTACAATATCTCTATCAGTCTTTGCAGAGAGATTCTCTTTGTAGATTTCGGAGAGTCGGAGTGCATCATTTTCTTCCACAATGTCTCCTTCGACCTTTGTCGAGAGAAGTTCTTTGTAGAATTTTGAGAGACTCTGTGAATCATCATCCTCTTCTACAATATCTCCATTCTCCTTTGCAGAGAGAAGATTTTTGTAGATATTGAAGAGACGATGTGCATCTTTGATAGGATGAGTATGAGATTGCTTGGTGACGACATCAAAGTGTCTGTCTGACTTCGAGGCACGCAGCGACAAGCCCATGGCTGCACAACTTTTTTCAGCGTTGAAGCATGACTTTGCAGCTGTAAATATGATATCTTCACTCATGTTGATACTTCCTCCACCGGCCCCTTCATCTCCAGACAGGGCCTCTTCACTGCTTGAGGCACTAAACACTTTTTCCACTAGTAAAACTGCAGTTTCGTCAACCGTTTGAACATCTATGGCTGTGTCTCCTTCAATATCATCCTCTTCCTCAATTGGGGCCTCATTCCTTGCCTCCCACACTGATTTCTGGACGCTATCAGCAGTGCTGTTATCCACAATAGTGGCATGAGCAATGTCCTCCACTTTCTCCTCTTTCACATTATCTCCATTGTCCTTTGCAGGGACAAGGTCTTTGAAGTAAATTTGGAAGAGACGACATGCTTCATCCTCTTCCACAATAAATCCATCGGCAGAGAGATTCTCTTTGAAGTTTTCGAAGATACCACGTTCTTTTCTAAGGCGTTCATTTTCAATCACGTCCTCATATGACATTTTGGTATTCAAGTGATCAATATTAAAGATTGAACCAGCGGAACAGCACGATCCATGGTCAATCATTTCTACCTGCAGGCGAGCTTTTGCAAGTTGAAGGTCTCCAATTCTATTTCTAGTTTCTTCTAGCTGTCTTCTCCATTCTTCTATCTCACTTTCTTCTTCGGCCTCATCTATGAGGTCTTCATAGATCTTTAAAAAGTGCTCTGCATCATCAATGTGACGAATTTTTGCCTGTGCCTTCATGAAGTCATTGAGGCCTTCATCAGACTTCAAGGCCCTCAGAGAGAGACTCACGGCCTCTTTAGCCTTATTACCTTCAAAGATGGACCTTGCAGCAATGAATGTGATGTCTTTTTCTATGTCCATGATTGGGACGGAGGAGATGACTGCCAGGTTTCTGTCTTTAATGACTGGGGAGGCAACTGCCAGGTTTCCTTCTTCAATGATTGGGGTGGCGACTGCCAGGTTTCCTTCTTCAATGACTGGGGTGGCGACTGCCAGTTTTCCGTCTTCAATGACTGGAGAGGCGACTGCCAGGTTTCCGTCTTCAATGACTGGGGAGGTGACTGCCAGGTTTCCATCTTCAATGACTGGGTTGGCGACTGCCAGGTTTCCATCTTCAATGACTGGGGAAGTGACTGCCAGTTTTCCGTCTTCAATGACTGGAGAGGCGACTGCCAGGTTTCCGTCTTCAATGACTGGGGAGGTGACTGCCAGGTTTCCATCTTCAATGACTGGGTTGGCGACTGCCAGGTTTCCATCTTCAATGACTGGGGAAGTGACTGCCAGTTTTCCGTCTTCAATGACTGGAGAGGCGACTGCCAGGTTTCCGTCTTCAATGACTGGGGATGTGACTGCCAGGTTTCCATCTTCAATGACTGGGTTGGCGACTGCCAGGTTTCCATCTTCAATGACTGGGGAAGTGACTGCCAGTTTTCCGTCTTCAATGACTGGAGAGGCGACTGCCAGGTTTCCGTCTTCAATGACTGGGGATGTGACTGCCAGGTTTCCATCTTCAATGACTGGTGTGGTGACTGCCAGGTTTCCGTCTTCAATGACTGGGGAGGCAACTGCCAGGTTTCCGTCTTCAAAGACCGGGGTGGAGACTGCCAGGTTTCCTTCTTCAATGACTGGGTTGGCGACTGCCAGGTTTCCGTCTTCAATGACTGGGGAAGTGACTGCCAGTTTTCCGTCTTCAATGACTGGAGAGGCGACTGCCAGGTTTCCGTCTTCAATGACTGGGGAGGTGACTGCCAGGTTTTCTTCAATATCTGGGGAGGCGACTGCCAGGTTTCCGTCTTCAATGACTGGGGAGGCGACTGCTAGGTTTCCGTCTTCAAAGACCAGGGTGGAGACTGCCAGGTTTCCTTCTTCAATGACTAGGTTGGCGACTGCCAGGTTCCCGTCTTCAATGACTGGGAAAGTGACTGCCAGTTTTCCGTCTTCAATGACTGGAGAGGCGACTGCCAGGTTTCCGTCTTCAATGACTGGGGAGGTGACTGCCAGGTTTCCATCTTCAATGACTGGGGACGTGACTGCCAGGTTTCCGACTTCAATGACTGGAGAGGCGACTGCCAGGTTTCCACCTTCAATGACTGGGTTGGCGACTGCCAGGTTTCCGTCTTCAATGACTGGGGAAGTGACTGCCAGTTTTCCGTCTTCAATGACTTGGGTGGCAACTGCCAGGTTTCCGTCTTCAATGACTGGAGAGGCGACTGCCAGGTTTCCGTCTTCAATGACTGGGGATGTGACTGCCAGGTTTCCATCTTCAATGACTGGTGTGGCAACTGCCAGGTTTCCGTCTTCAATGACTGGGGAGGCGACTGCCAGGTTTCCGTCTTCAATGACTGGGGTGGAGACTGCCAGGTTTCCTTCTTTAATGACTGGGTTGGCGACTGCCAGGTTTCTGTCTTCAATGACTGGGGAAGTGACTACCAGTTTTCCGCCTTCAATGACTGGGGAGGCAACTGCCAGGTTTCCGTCTTCAATGACTGAAGAGCCGACTGCCAGGTTTCCATCTTCAATGATGACTGGGGTGGCGACTGCCAGGTTTCCATCTTCAATGACTGGGGTGGCGACTGCCAGGTTTCCGTCTTCAATGACTGGGGAGGCTACTGCTAGGTTTCCGTCTTCAATGACTTGGGTGGCAACTGCCAGGTTTCCGTCTTCAATGACTGGGGAGGCGACTGCCAGGTTTTCGTCTTCAATGACTGGGGAGGCGACTGCCAGGTTTCCTTCTTCAATGACTGGGTTGGCGACTGCCAGGTTTCCGTCTTCAATGACTGGGGTGGCGACTGCCAGATTTCCGTCTTCAATGACTGAAGAGCCGACTGCCAGGTTTCCATCTTCAATGATGACTGGGGTGGCGACTGCCAGGTTTCCATCTTCAATGACTGGGGTGGCGACTGCCAGGTTTCCGTCTTCAATGACTGGGGAGGCTACTGCTAGGTTTCCGTCTTCAATGACTTGGGTGGCAACTGCCAGGTTTCCGTCTTCAATGACTGGGGAGGCGACTGCCAGGTTTCCGTCTTCAATGACTGGGGAGGCGACTGCCAGGTTTCCTTCTTCAATGACTGGGTTGGCGACTGCCAGGTTTCCGTCTTCAATGACTGGGGAAGTGACTGCCAGTTTTCCGTCTTCAATGACTTGGGAGGCGACTGCCAGGTTTCCGTCTTCAATGACTGGGGTGGCGACTGCCAGGTTTCCGTCTTCAATGACTGGGGTGGCGACTGCCAGGTTTCCTTCTTCAATGACTGGGGTGGCGACTGCCAGGTTTCCTTCTTCAATGACTGGGGTGGCGATTGCCAGGTTTCCTTCTTCAATGACTGGGGTGGCGACTGCCAGGTTTCCGTCTTCAATGACTTGGGTGGCGACTGCCAGGTTTCCGTCTTCAATGACTGAAGAGGCGACTGCCAGGTTTCCATCTTCAATGACTGGGGTGGCGACTGCCAGGTTTCCGTCTTCAATGACTGGGGTGGCGACTGCCAGGTTTCCTTCTTCAATGACTGGGGTGGCGACTGCCAGGTTTCCTTCTTCAATGACTGGGGTGGCGATTGCCAGGTTTCCTTCTTCAATGACTGGGGTGGCGACTGCCAGGTTTCCGTCTTCAATGACTTGGGTGGCGACTGCCAGGTTTCCGTCTTCAATGACTTGGGAGGCGACTGCCAGGTTTCCGTCTTCAATGACTTGGGTGGCGACTGCCAGTTTTCCGTCTTCAATGACTTGGGAGGCGACTGCCAGGTTTCCGTCTTCAATGACTGGGGTGGCGACTGCCAGGTTTCCGTCTTCAATGACTGGGGTGGCGACTGCCAGGTTTCCTTCTTCAATGACTGGGGTGGCGACTGCCAGGTTTCCTTCTTCAATGACTGGGGTGGCGATTGCCAGGTTTCCTTCTTCAATGACTGGGGTGGCGACTGCCAGGTTTCCGTCTTCAATGACTTGGGTGGCGACTGCCAGGTTTCCGTCTTCAATGACTGAAGAGGCGACTGCCAGGTTTCCATCTTCAATGACTGGGGTGGCGACTGCCAGGTTTCCATCTTCAATGACTGGGGTGGCGACTGCCAGGTTTCCGTCTTCAATGACTTGGGAGGCGACTGCCAGGTCTCCTTCTTCAATGACTGGAGTGGCAACTGCCAGGTTTCCGTCTTCAATGACTGGGGTGGCGACTGCCAGGTTTCCTTCTTCAATGACTGAGTTGGCGATTGCCAGGTTTCCATCTTCAACGACTGAGGCAGTGACTGCCCCGATTTCACTGACTTCAACATCTGAGGTGGAAGCCTTGGTTGCCTCAGGGCTGACATCAACTTTTCCTTTGACAATGTTGTTGGAGTTGGCTTTGATGACAATGTTGAAAATGGGCTCATCAGGCCCAACAGCACATTCAGTGGTCTCAACAGATAGTGGCATCTGCGTTGCAAAGCTGGCCATCTTTGGAGCTTTCTTTTCTTCTTTCTCTGGCTTGATGAGAACAAAGTCAACCTGGGTGCCAATAGTGACCTGTTTCTTCTTGGGATGAATCCGGGTGCTCTTGTTGTCATCAGCAGGCTGGTTGGTCTTGATGGCAGAGGCGGCCTGGTTGATCTCGTTGCCAATGGCAGCGTGGCTGGTGTTGTTGCCAGTAGTTTCGGTCGCAGGAGCACCAGTTTTGACCTCTGGGGTCAGTGTCTCAGTGCCAACGCTAACCTGAGCGACATCTGTCTGAATGTCCACAGACATGCTGGTGACATCAGTCAGGATGCAAACTGCTTCATTTGCAGGAGCTTGAGGAGTCTGCGCCTCCTTTGAGTTGAAGAGTATGTTGGTCTGTGCCTTGGAAAGGGCACGGTCCTGTAAGGAGACAAATAATCTCTTCTAACACTACTTCATCTAGAATCAGGGATGTAAGTCAGGAATACGCAAAAATCAGGAACCATAAGTTCACTTTATATAAAAGCCTTCTATTTTTCACAAACAGCCATCCTTACCACTCATGTAAGGAAAATAAATGTCATTCAAAAATTTCAGAAATCAGGAAATCCTGATAAATCCTGAAGACTTACATCCCTGTAGAATGGTAACTGACGGGGGCAGACTATCTTTTAAACCTAAGATATTATTTATAAGTGGTACATTTGTTGCCACTCAAAGTCATGATATAATGTTCACTGCGGAGAAAGAAACATAATGGATTTCATGGAAATTAGTTTTTAGGATCATTGGTAGTTTTACAAATAGAGTATTTTAACAGGTTCCTTCTATATACAAATTGCAACATCATGACGTGATTGATTTATAATGGTTGGATTACATGGAGAGTATGCGCTTTCCTTCTTGTGGGCCAAAATTAGACAAACCATATGAAACCTATGGTATAAGCTTCAGATTTATAGTAGATGCCCACCTGACAAAAAACGGTTTCTCAACGTTTGCAAACGTTTTATTTGGTTTGGTAAAAAAAAAGCGTTTTTAAAAAACATTTTTATAACCAATTTTCAACCAATTAAAAATCAACCAATTAAAAATTTTTGCTTTTTCAACAAATTATCAAAGAAGTAAAAACGTTTTTTAGTATATTGCTTTTACGTTAAAAAAAAAACACTTTTAACCCGGAATAAAAACGTTTTCACATTTTTTCAGTACATGTTTTGATGTTTTTTTGACATTGAAAAAAAGAGATGTTTGGCAAACTTAGGATCCAAATAAAAACGTTATTTTAAGGGCAAGAGCAGCAGGCTCCTAGTGGCCATTCTGTAAACTAATGTATTTAGCTCATTAAGAGCTATCTGGCATTTTTTGAAGCAAGTTTTTATCATCATTAGTTCAAAATTCAAGTCTAGTGATGTAAGTGTACATTTTTAATAGGTTGAAGAAACTTTTCCAAACTTTTCCAAAACCCCCTTCTACCCCCCTCTGACTGTCGTCCATATTCTTATGCAGTACATTCGCACATAACTATAGTTTTTGAAAGAAATTGTTTGTCCAGTTTTGGTTATATTCACACAAATCCCTCTGAAATCTGAACTGGATAGGTATTGGCCCATTGGACCCAATGTTAAAGGGTCACCTCGATGATGGCCGGTACCGAAGAAAGTAGCGTTGGTACCCCAACTTTTTATTTCACATTTCAATTACACATCATGTAAACAACAAATATTGCAAGTTACAAGGAAATCCTTTGTCAATTAATTTTTGGGTCACCTGGAGCCGTTCTCCTTAACATTTAAGAAAAGACAACTTTTTCTGTCAAGTGGGTGGATTAGATTTTGAAATTCTCTAAGTACAGAGTGACACTTACCCGAGCGACTCGCTCCTTAAACTGCCTCCTCTGGGAGGCTGTGTACTGCGCCACGAGTGCTTCTCGCTTCTGACGCCGCACAACACCCCGCTTGTGAACCCTACCGGCACCACGATGACGCTGGACCCGGCGCTGTAAAGGACATTTAATAATGAGGTGACAGATATCTTTGTGATTGATTTTTCTATCTTCAGTTTTTTTCCCAGCGTGCTGGGCAAGTGAAGAAAATGTAGTCTTGGGAACCTTCAAAAACCATGACCACTACAACTGAGGTAAATAGATATCGTAAAACCAAGCGTATAAGCCGCTGTTTACAGACCCATCTTAGACACAGGGGGAGTGGAGGGGTAGGTAGCTCTATCACATTTTCAATGCATCCTCCATTTTCCTGTTCAGCTTGGGTGGGGGGATTATCTCTCAGGACCCCACTGCTTTTTGAATTAAGAAAATTCCTTGGGTAGAAAAAAGGGTATGGATATATGAAATTTTTAGAGGAATCCACAAACTAAGGGTGCGCGGCTTATATGTGGGTGCAGCTTACACACAGGTTAAATTGTTGTATCAGTTGGGATCAAGTGAAACCTGTATATCAATGCTGCATTGGGAGGATCCTGTTTGAAACGCTCCTTTACTCTAAAATCAGGAGCCAAACTAACAGAAGTACACTACAGTAATTCAACTTTACTAGATACTGTGTTCAAACGTTACTTTGGCCACACCAAAAAAAAATAAGTTGGTCTATGGATTTTGGTTTTGAAAAAATGGCGCAAACGACCAAAATTCTTTTTTTTTTTTTTTAGAAATTTGCAGTGTTCAATGGATTCATTGCTGGAAAAGTGAGGTGCGAGCAAACTTTTTATCTACAGAAAACCTTTGCCAAAGATCACAAAGAGAAAACTTGTATGAAATGAGCAAAATCTGTAAAAGAAAAGAAAAATTTGCATTTCCGAAAATATTGTCATTCATCTCAAAGTAACATGATCTGCCTGACAACATTTTTCAGAGCGAAAGTACATATAAATGCAAGTTACCTGTTGGGTTTTGGAGATCATTTGATACATATATATACCCTAAATACCAATGTAAAGGGAGTGGTCATTTTTTAACAACAGGGGAGAGGTGCTAGATTTTCATTCGGGTGCATCAAAAAAAGAAATTGGAATATACAGTACCAGGGTACCAAACTAATGATATCGTGGATGCGGTCATTTAACGGGTCTAGACCCCTAAATTCGACATGGCCATAAAATCAACATGCGACATTAAGCTTAGTGACAATGACATGGAAATGGAAAAAGTTAGTGACATGTGACATGGCCTTTCCTTAAAATCGACATGTCACATGCAGCTTAGTGACAAGGACATGGGGAAATAGAAATTTAGATGGGGGACATTTACTAAGAACCTGAATAGGATGACAGGGAAAATGTATTTATTTTATGTGGATATGCCCGAGGTAGTGACAGCCCATAGGCTTAACACTGCTGCTCCGTATTTCACACCCCCGTGAGATAATCCCTCAGTCAGACCCACTAGTGATAAGTAGCCCATGTTTTCACCATCACCACCTTAGGGAGGGGTCGACGGCAGGGAAAATTTTAAATTTAATTTAACTTTAATTCTTTTTGATATGGTTGTGAGGCTGAACCTACGACAACCCCTACGCTTTCTAGGGCACCCGTTCGCAGTTTTTTTTTCTTCAAAAGCCTAACCTTGCTAGGGCACTTTTGACACAAAAATCCTAGATCTGAATTGAAATATCTTAAACTTACATTGTTTGGGGGAAAAAATTGAATTTGTTTCATGCTATTTTCATGAAAACTCTGTTGATCTCCATGAAAATATTAAAATTTCCTACGTAAATCGGGGTATTTTGCTGAAAGTTGACCCTAGCTAAGGACACTTTGCTCAAAAGTGGACCTTTGCTAGGGACATTTTGCTGAAAAAGTGGCCTTGCCAGCCGCACACATGTGTGTGTCCAACATATGATGTGCCCCCCCCCCCCACCCGCGGCGGAGGCGCATAGATTACCTAGATCTATTAATTTAAGGTGGCTGACGGGGATACAGTAAAAAATTATCTTTCCAATAATGATTTGTACCATACTTTTCACATGTGCAAAAAATGGCCAGTTTAGGGGACGGTCCCTAATAGGGATGGATCCCATGCAATTCTTTGAGATACAGAAGATTCAACCCAGTCTATAGCCTATAGTAGGCACTTACCTAGTTTTCAAGACTTTGTCCCATGCATTTTATCTTTTAAGCAATGGATAGATCTCATCAAAAGAAATGGATTTGCTCTTTAAATGAAGTCTTTATGCCAAGTATAAGGGAAGTTATGAATGATCAAAGACCCCAAATCGAACCCAAAATTCTGCCACTATTAGGAGTTTAAATAGGGCCCAGATTTGTGATCAAGCATATCTGATACAGGAGTGGCTACATCTCTTAAATCATTATTTTTGACTATTTTCTTTTCATGTATGGAAGAGTCCCCCATAAAAGGTTGAAAATCAATGTATCATATCAAAATTTAACAATTTAAAGGGATTTTATCTTGACCTAATATCATCTGCGGTTTAGCAATCTCACAGAATTGGCGCAAAATTATGGAGTTGATATGAGATCTTTAATCGGTCAGAATTTCCCTTTAAATTGATGTAAAGGCTTCATTTAAAAAGGAAATCCACTTATTTTTATTAGCTCTATTTATTGCTATATAAATGATATACATAGGATTGGATTCTAGCAAACAGACAAGGACCTAACATGGAGAAGCTGGTGGAAGGGTGATAGCGAATGGCACGCTAAAATTTTGTTGGGGTCTGGCAAACAACCTGTTCCCCTATGAAATGAAAAAACCTAGACAGTTTCTAAACCAATTCTTTCTGTAGGAAGTGTGAGAACTATTCTCTTTTATGTGAGATTTGGCCTTTATACCAAAAAATGATTTCAAAGTTATGGGGTTACTTCACTTGGGGGGAATGGGATGTTTATCTGAATCCATTTTTTCTCAAATAGATTCTTATTAAACCCCTAATCAATCCCTTTAAAATGAGCCCATGTTTGTTAAGATCCTCCAATAAATAGCTACACAATGAGCTTGCAAAAAAAGGAGAGTTTAGCACTCCCCAGTTTCAGCTTTATCACAGTTTCACACCTCTACTGCAGCAGAACCATGCACTGGGGTTAGGTAAGTGCCTACCTATAGTATAGGATCATATAAAGACATATAGTGATTTATCACATAATTAAATCCTCAGATAAATCGCCACGCCCCCTTTTCCAAAATGGAGCCCTTGCTCTTCAGTACCTCATGTCTATCTCGTGGAAAATAGTTGTAATTCAAGAAAACCTCTGTCTATACAAATCTATATACTCTATAATATGTTGAGATATTAAAAGATTCTCACCAGTTCCTTGGGGCTGGGGGTTACTTCAGCCTTCTCCTCTCCGTAGACCTCAACCTCAGTGGGGCAGCGGGTGCCATCCATGGCGGGAGGATCGGGCTCAGGAACCGGAGTTTCGATGTATCGATAATCTCCCTCATCTCGAGAGAAATACTTCGATAATCGGTTCTTCATACATCTCACCTCGATGTACAAGACATGGAAAACACACACCATGCTTGATGGTTGTGTTGAACGCTGTGAAATATCACAATTTGTTGGATCGTCTGACGACTATGTGTTGCTCGAACTTGTAAACAAGACTGAACTGAGTAACTAGGGAGCTCCTAGCAACACCTTGGTGTATGACGTAGCAACTAACTTAGCAACAGAAGCGGGATCTCGCTTGTGCGGTACGAAGGGAAGCCCGGTCAAGATACCTTTCAGTTTTTAATTCTATCATCAGCGTATATCTTTACTTACTATTTCAGACTGAATGAAGACACCAATCCTTTTATCTTGATAAAACCAATTCACGGCGGTACGAGATCACATGAATTGCCTAGAGACAATCAGTTTCCATGGCAACGGCCTTAGTGACGTATTGCGTGACAACCTCAGATGAACCTAGATCTTAAAGCACGCAATCTTCAGATTTCTCTTCGATATTTCTACAATATTTGCATTTACAGCAGATTTACCTGTATAACGAGATTTCCAGAAGAGGCAGAGTTACTTCTTTGCATTCTACCCACTTCTTTGAGTTTGATTCGATCAGGACAGGTAGGTACCGTCTGCTGGATTGCGTGGGCCATGCGGCATGCCATGGCCCATGGACAGCCTAAGACTTAGTTCCTAACCTTCAGTAGATCAAGAAGGGCCAAAATACATCCTCTGATTTGATATATACACACTTAAATATATATATTTTAATCAGCATTTGAGTCTGGCTTTACCATGAACCAATTGCATACATTATTCAAAAATTGGCACAAACACAATAGGGAATTTCAGCCAAAGTAGCCCCAATTGCAAGCACCAACGTCGGCTATTTTTTGTGTGCTACCTGGGTAGACTTTTGCTACACTGAAAATATTTTTTTCGGACCGGTACGATAGGCTAGATGATCATCATGACAGTACCGGTAGATGCATCAAAATTATCGTTCTATATATTCTTTTCAGATCTTATAACGAGATGGATCTCTCTAAGACTAAGTCGTCTCTGGGAGGGGATATGGCGAGAGACAGTGGTATTGATCTCAGTCTCACCAGCCCAACATCCGACATTTTGTTAAGACCTTCACAGGAGGATGCTGGAGCTGTTGTTAACACCAAGAAATACACCTCCTCTGAGACAATGTGAGTACATGTGTTTCTGGATGTAATGTACAAGGATACACAGGTCAAAGCTGTACAATTCTGTCGCCAGTACCTCACCTGGGTCCTGGGATAAATTCTAGTTTCTTTTTATGTCTATATCACTTCCCTCATAAAAAAAAAAAAAAAAAAAAAAAAAAAAAACACCAAGGCTTTTGAGTGCAAGATATTAATTGACGTGTAAAACAAAAAAAGGTACCGGGTAAATTAACAATCATGTTTGAAGTACATAAATCTATATATTTTCAAGAGAACCCACTTTCATCAAACATTTTACAATGGGTATCAGGTACATTTATTAACATGGCTCATTTCTTGTCTACAGGAGGGTTTCACAGAGACACAATGAGGACCTTGAATACAACCTTGGAATGGGAACACTTCTCAAGTCAATGGACACCCTGATGGAGAAGGCTGAGGAGGTTGGGTGTGAGTCACAAAACATGCTCATGAGGATCACAGAGATGAACTTATCTTGTAAGAATCTACTCAACTCCCTGGAGGATGAGAGGTAGGTGGATAGAATACCAGCAAAGTGTCTTTTCTGAATTTTAATGAAAATGTCCTAAATCCCAAATTAGCACATTAGTAAAATCCCAAGCTCATGATTAAATCTTTCAATATCAATGACTTGTCTAGTACCGGTACCTTGTGTATAAAGCAAAACTTTCTTAGCACTGGGATAATTATTTACTTAATACCGCTTTATGTGAAATTATCAATTCAGTATCGCCTTTTTTTTACGCTCACGATACATTTTGATATCCTGCACAGCGAGAACTCCATCAATGATAGTGCAGAATTTAAGGAGCGTTCCCCTGTGACCTCAAACTCCCTTGTGAGCCAACAGAGTACAGACACCAGCCCCAGCCCCAGCCTGTCACAGACTTCAGTTCAGTCTCTGACTGCAGTCAATGAGGAAAAGTAAGGCATTAACGTTTGTTATCATATCCCGCACGCATTTTTTATTATAGATGCAGTGCAAATATTTTTTATGTAGACTTTGGAGATTTCACAATTTGTGGGGGTCTAGATGGGGGGTCCCCATGTCTCATGTCGATTTTAACTCTCTCCAACCCACTGGCAACTATAGTTGCCAAAGATGCATTGAGTACAGGAAATCTGGGGGTGAAAGGGAAAAGGCAATGTCACATGTCATTAACTTTCCATTTTCCCATGTCTTTGTCACTGTCACATGTCACATGTCGAATTTAAGAAAAGGCCATGTCACCCTGTCGAATTTAGGGGTCTAGACCCATATTTGTATCACATGAACCACCTTGTTGATAATGGATTTTTCATTTTGCAGTGTCTCAACTCCCATCCAGAAAAGCCCAAGTGTGTGTTCGACAAACCGTTCAAAGGTGATGGATCCTGTACTAAATGCTATCAACATACAAAAAATGCTCGATGCGGAAAACACACAGACCGAGTCCGCTACCTTCATGACACAGGTACCTATCCCCAAAGTGCAGCTTCATATTGATCAGAAAGCGATTCCAGAATTTTGCTCAAAACGCTCCAAGAGATCCAAGCGAAGCATGACTGAGGAGAAACCAAAGTGGAATTCAACAACTAAGGTTAACTTGTCCACTGAGCTTCCCCCAATCAAGAGGAAGGACAAGAAAGAGAAGAGACCCCGAGATGCAACTGACCAGAAGCTGGATATGAAGACCATTAAAACGCTCTTCAGGGATCAACTACAGAGTGATTCTGAAATCAGCCATCCACCGGTCACAACCAGCCACAGCTCTCCCAGGCGCCACAATGATAAGAAAACGTTAGTGGATCAAAAGCAGAAAGAGGTAATGCCTAGCAGTCCAATTTATGCAGAGAATCTGACTGGTGGTCAACTGTTGAACAGCCTTGAGCCTGGTAGACTTTACCCGACCTGTATTTCATCAGTAGCTGATGAGAAACCCACTTCCCGGATTCCGGGAACCAGGTCAGCAAAGCTGCAGAAAAATGTCGCGAATGATGCACTTAAACATCTGCCCCCTGTCGTTACAAAGATAGGCATGGGTCGACCATCCTACACAAGCCAGAGAACAGGACGCAGAAGGAGCGATAACCAGGAGTATGATTTCTGCGTTAGCGGAATAAACGCTGGTAAAGATGGTGCACCATCCAGTCATGTTTTACCTCCGATTGCTTCAAAATCCGGTAGGCCTCTGACACCCTACAAGAACCAGTCCCACAGCCGCACTGAGACCTGTACACAGATCCCCACCCTGCCACCCATCTCAAGTAATGAGGTCCGACAAGAGTACAGAGAGCCTAAGGTGTTTGACACATGGAACCCAAAGGACGCTGTCACACACCATTCACAGAACAATGGACCACTCAAGAAAGTCTCGAAGAACGATGGAAAGAAAAGCTACCAAAAGCTCCTGTCTTCAAGGCCTATGTGCCATAGATACATCTGAATCATGTCGAAAGATATTTTACTGCCATTTCATTAAAAAATTTCAAAAGATGTGCAATGAACTGGCTGACATAGTCAAGAACTGAGTTAATGATCATGAAAATGCTTTATCGAAGCAAAGTGTATTCCCAAAAAGAAATCAATTATAATCCCAGTTTTCTTGGCATTAGTACATTTTTGTATGAGAAGTACCTTACTGTTTGACATGATTGTAAAAACAATGCAGTCTTCAGCTATATTCTCTTTCTGAGCCAAAAATAATGCAAAAATTGCACTCTTGTCTGGGACTCTTGTGCGCGAAGTCCCAAACTGCGGGTTAGTGGAGGGTACCATTCACTGAATGCTCAGCGACGAGTGAAAAGGCCCGTGAAGGACAGATAATCTTGAAAATGTACATAGAATTAAATACTGATTGTTTCAGCAATGGTCTGAGAAACAGACATTGACGGAAAACCACTAAAATCGATTGGGCTCACAGGAACTAAACATGGTGCCCGGATGACTTTTTTTTCCCATGGACTTAATGCTATCTTTATACCAGATGAGGCAAGCCCTCACCTAAAGCTGTATATGCTAAGCAAATGAGGTGAAGAGCCTAACGTGTACACAGGTTTCTGCTCTTCCCTGTCTTCAGGCCGTGTTGGCAGCCTGAACATGCCTGTCCTAAAGGGACTTCTGCACTTGGATGTCTTTACTTTCCAATAAAGGGGAAAAAACACACACTGAATCCACTGCTGCTGAGACATTGACATGGAAATTTACCAAATAGGGACTTTGATATAATATTGAGCAAAGTGAGTCGAGGAAATTTAGGAGGTAGAATGAAACGAAGCTCACTTGTCTAATAAGGCAGGAATAACATATTTCGTAGATGTACTCTATGCTAGAACGTGATAAAGGTTGAAGCCAGTTCAGAAATACAATAACTTATGTGATAAATTTCTATTGTTTATTTTGCTCGAATAAAACAAAATCCATATCCTTACATGTCAGAAGTTCTTACTTTCTGTTAAACATTTGATGCAGAATATTTCCAAAGAAGAAAAGAGAAATGGTATTTATTGGTCCTTTTATACTTGTATTAAACAAATCCTAGGCTGCCTATACAATTGATAATGTACAGTCTCCAATCACTTTTAAAGTTAAATATCACACTAAAGAGATCGACTCTCTGTTTCAAAGTTTGGATATTAGTTTTAATTCTATTTGTTAGTTACATAATAATTGCATTACAACAAATTAAGAACCAACAATTCTAGTACAAATATACCAACGTATTCCACTTCCATAAATGCATTCATCCAGTGTGAATATGTACTGTAGTCTGTACAGCTAAATGTATACATATTAGAAAACAAAACTTCATTTTTTCTCTTAATTTTAGTACTATGTGGTGAATTCTATTGATAATCATGATTACTGTAAGATGAAATAATCTTTGAAATAGCATCTGGGCAAAGCAAAGATCCATTCATGCCTCATGATAACCAATGACCACGATCTTTAAAGGGTTATATCTTAGGAGATGTTGAGCCAGCTTCCTATTGGTAATCTATTTAAGTTTACAATGAATACAAGTAAGCCAATGTGAAGAAAATGAGTTTGACATGTGGGGAACTGGTACCGTTCATTTTCTTATTTCTTTTTTCCCTTATTTCTATGAGCTTGGGCAGTGACAGCTGAAAAACCTCCAAATGTCAATTCTATGTCATTACGACTGCTGCCATGGGGTTTGAATATGTCACCCCAATTAACCCTAATGTAGGATAGAATGAAGTCTGGTTCCTAATGTGTGACATGATGTGATATGAACTATGTAATACAATGTGTCTGCTGAAGGTGATGGAGATGAGGTGAGGATGAGGTTATAGATATAAATGATAACACATAGAGTATGCCGATATATCAGTACCGCCGTAACTGCTTCTTGAACTTCTCGTAGTGGAAATCATCCGTCGCCTTCTCCCCGCGTGCATTACCCGGCCGTTTACTTGGAACTGAAACAACATCATGGTTCAGATCCAGTCAAACAATTGTATAAATCATCGAAGGGAGTGTAACTCGGCTGTTAATTTGCCCCCCCCCCAGCTTTTGGTACAGAAATTTGATACTCCACTATGCGGGAATAAGTAATCCTGATGCACAGGGTGACTCATTATAAATAGGTATTCTATTTAATTACAAGTTGATCATTTATTTCATTAGCCTATACAATTATAAAGTTTAGGTTGAAATTCAATTTTTACTCCAAAGTACACTTGTACAATGCACAAGATCTACTTACGTTTGACACTGGGCGGTCGATCCACATCACCCACACGGGCCGGGGCGGGTTTCGGAGCTGGTTCTTCCTTCTTGATGGACGGCCCTGAGTCCTCAATGGTAACTGTCAAGAATCATACAGTAGGTAAGTATTGAAATGACTACCAAAGGATTCTTGGGCGAGAGATCTCTTAGTATGACCCTTTAGGTATTATGCGTCCTTTACTAAAGAGAAAATTTATTAACGGAAATACATCTCAGCGGTCTGATGACATTTCAATAACAAAAAATAAATGGAAAAGAAAGTTAGATGGTGCCTTACATCTGTTATGTTGCATGAAGTTGACGGCCATGTTGGTGGGTACAAAGTCGGAGATACCGCTACCCTTTTTGTTCATGCGCTCTTGTAAAAGCTTCCTCTTGGCCTCCTCCGTCACTTCTATGTTACGGATCTTTTCACTAATAAAATATAATGTAAATTTTAATGACTAGTTCAAATAAGTTTCCAATAAGCATTGAAAGGTGGTATTGATGTATTAAGTGCAAACAGGCAACTGGGTTATCTAACATTACATTCTGCTATTCACTTTTCAATCAACTTCATTATATGGTAGCAATATTAGGGGTCTGGTAGTTATTATGTCAAATACATAACTGAATTATGCGGCCATCATAGAAATGTACTTACTCTATGCCGAGTTCGACCTCAGGTATACCAGACAACATCTGGTTTGACAACATGTCTTCGTTCTTCTTACGGTGACTCGTCAGCGCCTTGATGTTATCTGGTAACTCGTACAGTACGTCTTCAGCAGACTTGGGCCTAGAAAACAATTATCAGTAACTCAATATCAACCCTTTAAGACAATATGAATTGTATTTTATGGAGTCATGAGTTTTTGTTCTTAAAGTCCTCAGTATCTATTATTTATTAGCATGTCTCGACCTGACTGCACTGCTAAGGTACATATAGAGTCATCATTTTCTATAGGCCACACCTTATACGCAAGGTACGATGGTTTTCTCTATTTCATGTTGGAACCATGAAATACGGACGCCCCATAGGTTTAACATAGGAGCTCCATATTTTACACCCCCATGGACTAACCTGGAATCGTATTCCACGGCTATTAACAGCATGCCAAATTGTCATTAACCATGTAAATAAACGTCTATCTATGCCATTTTAAATACAAAGGTTTATTTCACTTGGCTTCGTCTTGTGAGATAACCCTCAGTCAGACCCATCCTCGTGAACCTCTGTCTATATCTCATCTATATAAAGGTCAGGGATGAAAGTCAGCGAGGCCAATAATCTCTGAAATACTCCATAAGTATCCATCTAAATACTACATCTGTGTATGAAAGTGGAAATCATGGAAATCCCTGAAGACTTGCATCCCTGAAGGGTGAACATTTAATATACAGATCATGTAACCTACTTTTCTTTCTCATTGACTTCCTCTTCAATTCCCTTTCGTTTTGCCATCTCTTGTTCCACATATTTCAACCTGGAATGAAAAGCAAGGAAATAAGATTATGCAATGATAGTGGACCAATAAACGTTTTGATATGATTTTATCCATCTACATGCACATCTTCTGCAAAAGGTGTAAATTTGAGTATCCGGCAAATGGAAGGCACTTCAATATCTCCTGATTGTTCCAGAACTCGCTTTCACTTATTACTCCAATAGTGCCCCCCTTGAAGAAAGTTAACATGTGCCAATCACTCGGACTCAGTGATGTGTTTAATTAAATTCACTTTGTGCTCTTCGACTTACATGTCTGCGTCCTCGTCACGCCTATTTGTCTCCGCTGCAAAACTTGTTCCGATCTGTTCCGAGTCCTCCCCACCTAGCTGTTTGAGCTGACTGAAGAGAATATACCAAGATTAATGCATCCTTGGCATTAAAGCCGTCTTTCCATGAAGTTGGACCATCAATTTAATGCCAGGCAAACCCCGTCCACTTAATAAATTTTTTATCATTATTTGCGGCACTGCTGTTTACAAACATTCTTGAAATCCAAGGCAAACCGGAAGAATTCCACTCTTTGTGAAGGTAGCTATCGATGGCAATGTGTACATTTTTAATATGAATTACCGGTACTTACCCACTTTTCAAGGCCTTCATATCCACAAAGCCGCCGGTGGCCATCTTGAATGGATCTTTCTGTCATATAAAATGGTATTAATATAATCAGAATCTCTGACAGGGTCAGGTTGGGTTTCAGCAATGACAACGACTGAACACTGAAATCTCTGAAATACTTTTAAAAGAAGAACCCCTTATACATAGGTTTTGCATAGAAATGCTCAGACCAGAAACATGTGCTTGATATTAATGGTTTAGACTTTGGAACTTGAAAATCGCTGGAAGTCAGTGACAGAGGACGATGGTTACTTCCATAGGTTCTGTGTGCTTGCTGCATAAAGCAGATACCAAGCTAGCATCTTTCCCATCGCATCGACACGCGCATCAACACATGCATCGACATGCAGGATAACTCTTGGTAGGGCTTTTCTGATGCCCACCCCCATACATTTGCATGACAATGGCCTCCCACTATGTTTGTCTTTATTTGAAGTTGTTTCTAATATTTAACCTACCTTAACTTCTTTTTCCTTGGCATAGTGTTTCCCTTCAGCCAGTCCTTCTGCAGTAACTCCAGTTTGACGACGACGCAACGACTGCACCTCTTTGGTTCCCGCTAGAGCAGAGCTGTTTGAAATAGCCCAGAATGTAAAATCATATTTAGATCAGCAATTCATAAGGTGAAGCCTTACGTAGCATGAAGGATGAATCAATTTGAAGGATTGAAGGGATATTCTAATGCACTGAAGGGCAAAGTTGCAAACCAAAGAGCCACACGTAAAAAGCTTTTCCCCTGATTGAAGAGGTACTCAAATTCTGCTTGTCCGATGCAGCAGCGACATCTATGAGATAAAACTGTTGAACTACGAGGTCAGGGTGTAAACTGGTACTGGGGCATGTACCCTTGGGGGCAAATCTTTTTATTCCCTTTCTTTTTAGCGAAAAAGCCTCCAAACTAATAAGCAGACACTAAAGAAGAAAAGGGGGACAGACATTTTTTATAATCATCCAAGGGAGGGGACAGATTTTTTTTTGTCACGCATGTACAGAATTTCAACATACCCCTGTTGTTAAAAAAGATGTCCACTCCCTATTCAAAATTTAACCCTTATTATCCCTGTGTTTCCCAAATACAGTGTTATAGTACTGTAAAACCCCGGTCATAAGCCGACCCCAGTCATAAGCCGGGGGTAGAGTTTGAAGAAATATTATAAGCCGATTTTGGGGTAAAATTTTAACCATTTTCTCTTTATTCTATAATAATAATAAAACCTCGGTCATAAGCCGGGGGTAGACTTTGTGAGAAATTAAGAAGCCGATTTTGGTCAAAAATAGAGAATAAAAATCCGGCTTATGAGCATTACTGGGAGTTAAGGGTTAACAGGTGACATTTTTTCTCTCCCCTCAGAGACAAAGGCTCGAGTTATTGTAAATCTGGAATTTCTAGGAGCAACTCACAGGAACACATCTGATTACCATGAGGTGTAGAACCGGAAGAGACTTTATTTTAGACTGCGCATGTGCGACTTTTGAACACCAGGGGGACTTTCCCGCCTTGAATATACACAATATGAGTGTCTATTTTCAACACTCCTTCTCAATCATAGTTGTGTATGTACCACATAAGCACAAAATACCATAAATTTTAGGATGCACACTCCTTCTCAAATATAATTATATTGTGTCTCTTTGTATCAAGCAGTCCAGTTTCTTTGATATATACTTCCTTGAGCAGATACTCATGGTATAGCTCACAGAGTTCTCCTTCTGTCTTTAATTTATGGAACTGTCCTTGTTTGAGAAAATATAATGTCCAAGGTCTATAAACAATCTAGTTGAATATAACCGCAATATGTCAACCACAAAAAACTTAAATGAAACCATATATAATAATAACCAGTATTATTTTACCTTGGATATTTATACTAAATAAGCTAACTATGGCAAGTCAGGGTCACCAGTTCTTTACTTGCCTCTTGACAGATGAAACTTGTCAGTATCCCATCTTTACCATGGGAGTCCCTATCTATCTTTCTCAGAGTTTCACTTAAAGTTAGAAACTAATAGTTTCCTCATCACTTGACTCATCTTGATCATGGTGACAGGTACATGCCTTAGAAGCCTTAATCTTTTTGTTTGAATTAGACTTGGCCTTTTCCTGCTCGGGGCAATCTTTTGCGAAATGCCCATAATTTTGGCAATTGTAGCACTTGACCGACTTTAGATAATTTTTCTCTCTTGATACCAATGCTGTTTTGCTCTGTTCTTCCTCAGCTCTTTCATTGATCTTCTTCTCTTCATGTATCAAGCGTTCAGTCACCACCTCCATTTTTGGAACTTCTGCATTCGCCTCAAGTGCAGTGACTATCATGCTGAAAGATTTAGGAAGGCTGGCGAGGAGATGCACTACCCTTGTTTCCTCATCAATAGGGTCACCAACTACACTAAGCTCGTTGAAGACCTCGGTCATTCCTTTGATGTGCTTTTGCACTGGGTCGCCATCCTCCATTTTTACTGCTATCAGCCGGCGTCGAAGGGTCAGTTTATTTGACCAAGTTTTCTTCTGAAACTGATCACTCAACAGGTTCCATACGGTCTTTGGGTCCTTTGGTTCGCCTAACAGGTAGAGTAGTGCTGGATCTACCGCTAGCACAGTTATAGCGAGAGCCCTATCCTTCCTTCTTACAAACTCTGCATATTTACCAGCTTCAGTAGCAGCATCTGGGGCTGTTTCTGTGCCACTAACAATGCCCCACAAGTTGTCTTTCAGTAAGGCCATCTGGCACTGGATCTTCCAAGTAGCATAGTTCTCCCCTTTTAAAGGTGTTACGGTTGGTGTAATTGATGCCATTATTTTTTTTTTGTCTTAGAAAAAATCACCAACTTACAGAAAGTCAAATTTACTAAACTTGTTACAAAAAGGTGTTTCTGTTATAAAAAGTATGTTACACACAGTATTTCTACTCTCAGGTTCCAACTCCTTCTGAACCAATTAACACACAAAAAAGAACAGAATGCTCACACAGAACAGTTCTCACTAATTAGCTCACACAGAGCAGTTTATAGAGCAGTTCACACAGATCAGCTCCCACAGGTTAGCTCCCACAGAGCAGTTCACAAAGCAGTTCACACAGAACACTATAGCTCACACAGAGCACTGTAGTTCACACAGAACACTATAGCTCACACAGAGCACTATAGCTCACACAGAGCACTATAGCTCACACAGAGCACTGTAGTTCACACAGAACACTATAGCTCACACAGAGCACACTAGCTCACACAGAGCACTCTAGCTCACACAGAGCACACTAGCTCACACAGAGCACTATAGCTCACACAGAGCACTGTAGCTCACACAGAGCACTCACTAGCTCACACAGAGCACACTAGCTCACACAGAGAACTATGTCTCACACAGATCAACTCAGTTCACAGGGTAGCTCACACAGAGCAGTTCATAGAGCAGTTCACACAGATCTCCTGCTGCTATGACAATCTCCTCAACAGCCTCCAACAATCTCCTACTGGCCCTCACGATCTCCTACAGGCCATTCACGATCTCCTACAGGCCCTCACAATGTCTCTCTGTTGACCTCACATGTGCCTCTGTCGACCTCACATGTGCCTCTGTCGACCTCACATGTGCCCCTGTCGACCTCACATGTGCCCCTGTCAACCTTACATGACTGTAGCACCATAACAAAGTCTACTCACATCTGCAGCTATCTCTCAGTCGTATACAGCTTCTCCTGCTGCCTTGAACGACCTACTGCTGTAACTGTAGACCTTACACGTCCTCCTGTAGACCTTACACGTCTACACAACGATTCCACAGCTGTCTCGTGGCCCTGAGTGTCTTGAGATGGTCCCTGACCTGCTTCCAGCATCCCTGCTAGCGTCCCATGGCCCTGAGCATCTTGAGTCAGTCCCTGACCTGCTTCCGGTGGCCGTGGGCCACGCAGCATCACTTTGCCGACCCTTTACAGCCATTTCCCGTAGTTTTCAGGCTCCTACACGATCCCTACGTGTTCTCCAATACTTCATTTCTTCCTACACAGAGTGCAAACGTAATCTGGGCATCATAACCTATTGTTAATCTGGAATTTCTAGGAGCAACTCACAGGAACACATCTGATTACCATGAGGTGTAGAACCGGAAGAGACTTTATTTTAGACTGCGCATGTGCGACTTTTGAACACCAGGGGGACTTTCCCGCCTTGAATATACACAATATGAGTGTCTATTTTCAACACGAGTCAGACAAGAGCTTGTGGCTATGAGGGGACATTATGGTCAGGCAGAACATTGGTTTTTATACGAGCTTGTTTCTGTGTAAGGGACCCTAGAACAGTGCATGTTAAAGACCTCTATACTAGGGCGTGTATGCTCCCCATATATTTAAGGAGAATTTACATCCAACTCACTCTTTGTCACAGGCTGGTTTTTAGTGGTCAGGCACTTGTATCCCCAGCGCTCGTTACTAAAGGCACGGATGCTCCTAAAATTCTTCAGGGCTCCCCCAAGTTGGAATCATTAATTAAAGACTCTATTTACCAGGCACGTTCACAGTGGAACGCTTTACTCCCAAATATTAGGTGGTTGGTCGAAAAGGAGGAATTTAACAGAGCCATAAAGAAAAAGCTTGTAGAATACTTTAAAAACACCTGGCTCTCGGATCATCCCTGCCTCATCTACCCTGGATATAGTATATTAGCTTAAGCTTTAGAGCATAGCCCAAAGCTCAAAACTGTTTAAAAGATAAGCAGTTGCTCATGCCAAACTGGTATTGCTTGCTCAATGATTCCTTGATCACACATATAATTGCTTGCTCAATGATCCCTTGATCACACATATAAATGCTTGCTCAATGATTCCTTGATCACACATATAATTGCTTGCTCAATGATCCCTCGATCACACATATAATTGCTTGCTCAATGATCCCTCGATCACACATATAATTGCTTGCTCAATGATCCCTCGATCACACATATAATTGCTTGCTCAATGATCCCTCGATCACACATATAATTGCTTGCTCAATGATCCCTCGATCACACATATAATTGCTTGCTCAATGATCCCTTGATCACACATATAATTGCTTGCTCAATGATTCCTTGATCACACATATAAGTGGTATTCATTTCAAGCTGCAGTTGTCGTCGTCTTTGTCCCTGTCTATGTTAATGGTACATGTCACTGTGTGGTCTTGTTATAAGGTACCTGTAATTCAGGATACTCCTGTAATTCGTTGCAATGGCCTGAATGTATTGACTAAACAGCTGTACTATGACTAAAATTAACTGGTGCTTGTGCTCAGTGGGGCACCAAGAACATGACCCTCAATGTGCCGTTAAGGTGTAAGACAACTTTCATACTGATATATTCTTATTGATAATACTTGGTTTGTAAGTTAGGCATGGGCAATAATCAGGAAGTCACATTTCATTTATTGGTCTCTATTTTCTATTATTGGTCTATATTTTTAGAAAACGGCCTCCTTTCCAAAAAGGCTCGAGTCAAGAGCTTGAGATTCAAGATTCAAGATGGCTTTATTGACTAATGTACAGGTACACTTATGTCAACACCAGGTTTTCATTTACAATGTTGTAGACAGATTTCTTTCCTCTATATCTTCTTGACAGGCTGTCAAGTGTACAGTTATTGTCAGTCCGGAGTTTAGCAATAATGGTTCTAATTTTAGGTGATTCTGTATGCGTTAGGTATTCACGCTCTTCATAAATGTCATTGAGATTATCTTTACACATCTTGATAATTCTTGATAATTCTACACGGGAGACCTGTTGGTCAGGCAAAACACTCTGTTTTTAAGCGAAGATCAATTGAAAAACAAAAATGAAAAAAAAAAAAATAATGTTGGTCCACTACCTCCCCTGTTAACAGTGACACTGTTATTTAATAGCCTTAGGTAGGCACTGAAATACCTCCACTGTGTGAGTCTGCTGCAGGAGAGGTGTGAAACTGTGATAAAGCTGAAACTGGGTAGTGTTAAACTCTCCTTTCTTTGCAAGCTTATTCTGAAGCTATTTACTGGAGGATCTTTACAAACAAGGGCTCATTTTAACAGGCTTGGCTAGACCTTTAAAATGATTATTTTTTGTACAAGATTGAATGCAGGGAACTTTGCCTTTGACCCCATCAAAGTTCAACCAAAAGTTGAGAACCATTTTATGATGAGAAGATCATTGAGCACCTAAAAATAAATGGTTCCCACCTGTTCCATGGTTAAAAATGATCTAGAAAATGTTTTCATTTTCTTTTTCTAAGGGGCTGCAGTATGTTTGACAGACCCTGCAAACTTTTTGGGCGAGATTATCTCTAGACACTTATCCCAACCTCCCCAAAGTTGGGCATTTACCTATCAATTAAGACCTTATTGTATGTATTTTATATGGTAGGAAATTGATAGCTATGATAAAAATAAGTGGTTTTGCTTTTTAAATGAAGTTAATATGTCAATTTCAATGGAAGTTATGATCATTCATACATCCTGAGTCAAAGACGATATTCTGCCGTGGTTCTGTCAGAGCGCACAGTTCAAGAGAAAAGATGACATCAAAAATTTGCTTTTACATTGTTTGATTATGATAAAATGTATCATTATTTACATTCTTGAGGGTATATCTTGCTTATCTGAAAAGAAAATTGCCCAAAAATATTCATTTTAGTGATCTAGTATACCTTGGATTCATCTTGCTTGATCACAAAATTAGATCCAAATTAAACTCTTAACTATGGCAGAATTCTGGGTCTGATTTGGTACCTTTGACCGGTCGTAATTCCACTTAAAATTGACATAGAGACTTCATTTCAAAAGCAAATCCACTTCTTTTCTCAAAATCCATCCATTGAGCATTAGATAGGTTTAATGGGATAAAGTCTTGAAATATTAGGTAAGTGCCTACCTTAGGCTTAGCTAGCTACCTTAGGCTTAGCCTAAGGCTAAGCCTTAGCCTAGCCCTAGGCAATGCCTCGTTACGTTAGTCCCTAATTTATTGCAGTATTAGGAATTTCAATGTGTATTCTGACACAGTGAGACTCTGAGACTCAGCGCGTCAGAATACACATTGACATTCAGTGAGACTCAGTCAGTCACTGAGACACAGTGTCAGTGAGACTGAGAGTGAGACAGCCGCACAGACTCAGTAACACAGTCAGTCAGACTGAGAGACAGAGACTGAAGTCACTGATACTGATAGAGTGACAGTTCCTCACCTGACTTTCTCATCTTCCTCGTCGTCAGTCCCTGATGAGTGACGTCTTTGCCTCAACTGGGGCCGCTTCTTGGCACGGAAAGACACCTTCTTTGGTTCTTCTTCATCTGACATGTCGAAAATGTATTTATGATGCAATATAACTTGATATTTCGCACAAAGATCTGTCGCAGTTGCTTCCCAAATACTATAGTTCAGTTTGCGAACAAGTTATGCTGGTCCCAGATTTTAACCCCCAGTCGCTGAGAATCAGCGAACGTTGCAACGGTTGGGAACGGCTTGTGTTCTACCGCTTCAGTGGGGGCTAGGAAACATCCGGTCGGCGATTTGTGGTCAAAACAAATCAGCCGAAACGTGTTTCTGTTAAATATCTGGCCAAAGGAAGGAAACATGGCTTCAGAAGGGAGCGAGGAAAGCTTGACTGCTACACTGGAAGGCTATAATGCGCAGGTGGGTAGATTGAAGGCGCTGTGAAAAGTGTAAGTCTCGACTGGAGATTTGACACTCAGACTCACTCACCCACTGACTACAGTCTACAGTTGAAGTCAGGATGCTTGATGAAGTATACCTTTATTAGGTGATGATACTTTGGTTACTGTGGTACAATACACTATACTTATCTCAACATGCTTCAGAGTTCATAATCTGTGCCATGTGCTCTGCGGGCCGCCATCGCTAACTGACTTCCGGTCCCGCGATGTCACGTCTCTACCAACATCTCCCTTTTATCAATTTTTTTTTTTTTTTTTAAGAGAGAACAAACACATCCCTGCAGACAAGTATAGTCCAACATCAAGTGTCAAAACAGTCTATGCTGAAAGAAAATACTAATTATATTGAGTCACAAAATAAATCATATGTTTGAACATGGTCTGAACACATGAGTCTCTATGCAAGCATATAGTCATCATATCTTGAAGGTCGTGAGATCTCCCTTGTCCTTGTGCGATGAACCGGAGAAGGGCAAGGGGCAAGGGAGGTACCACCACCCACAAGAGAGCCACTAGTGGCCCTGGACTGAGATGCAGCAGTGTTGCTGCTGGGTGGTGCAGGTGACTTTGGCACTTTCTGTGGGGAACAAGTCTCCTTCGGTTGCACCTCCTGCCGGTTGTCAGCTGGTTCTGGTGAAATGTTGGCTCTAGCTGATGGTGTAACTGGAGCCAAGGGTATTCTGGGCTAAGTTGTCTGCCCATGTCTAATGCCAACTGGGGGAGGAGCAGCTGGCCGCACATGAACCCGGTTGCGGCTAGCCAGTCCCCGATCAGTCTGAACGGTGTATGATCTGGCTCTTCTGCAGTCAACTACCTGCCCGTAGGCCCATGGTTGACCACGCCTGTTAGGGGGGGGCTTCAGGTAAGCATAGTCTCCAACTGAGAGAGGTGGATGGTTTACAGTATTCCTATCATATAGTGCCTTGGAGGCCACCCTGCGAGTATTGATTTCCTCCTGGACCACCTGACTGTCCGCCACCTGAGAGTCTAACAGCCTGTCTGAAGTTGGGAGAGGAGTGCGTGTCCGACGGGATAGCATACGCTGAGCAGGAGAGTATGAATATCCAGCCTGGGGGGTGTTACGGTGAAGTAACAGGGCGAGTTTGATGTTCATCGATTTCTTTAGCAACCCCTTAGCTACCTTCACTGCTGCCTCTGCTCGACCTTTCCTTTCGGGTAATAAGGTGATGATGTCGTGTGGGTGAACCTGAACCTGGTCACCATGTCTGCATAGTCTTAACTAATAAATTGAGGGCCATTATCTGTGTGTATTCTTTCTGGGGCCCCAAAAGTGGCTAGGTGAACCTCTGTCTTGTCGACTACTGTAGAGGCAAGGGTGTCTCCCAGCTCGTCTATCTCGATCCAATCTGAGTAATGACACACAGTGACTAGGTAGTCCTTCCCCTCAAATGCACACAAGTCTTGGCTAAGTAGTTCCCAAGGTCTTGTCGGTATAGGCAGTGACAGCATGGGCTCCTTTTGTGATGATGAACCATATACTGCACAGGTCTCGCAGGCATCACACATGTCCTTTATCGCGGCTCTCATTCCTGGCCAGAATAGTACCTCCTTAGCCATTCTGTAGTTTGATTCAGCTCCAAGGTGATTTGCATGGATCTTGGCTAACATTGCGGCCCTGAGCTGCTGAGGCACTAACACAGTCTCCCCCTTGTATGCAGCCTCATTCAGTACAGACAGCTCATCTCTGTATCCCCAAAAAGGCCTGAGATCCTTGGGAACTACAGCACGGTCATCTGGCCAGCCGTCGATAATCATGTCCCGTAAAGCATTGAGTAACTCATCAGCGTTAGTCATTTGCACTATCTCCCTCTCAGTCTCTCCAGTCAACCTGGGACTGCGGCTGACGGATTCACACTCCAGTCTAAACACCTCAAATCCTGTTGTGGGTGTATTGACGGGGGTGCGTATAGCTGCTCTGGATAGGGTGTCTGCTATGAGAAGCGTGGTGCCTTTCCTGTACTCCAATGTAAAACGGTACCGCTGCAAGGTCATCAACATCCTTTGCAGTCTGGCGGGTGCTTTGTGTAATGGTTTTGACATGATAGGTACCAAGGGTTTGTGATCAGTGTGCACCGTAACATCAGCTTTCCCATAAAGCCATTGGTCGAACTTGTGGAGACCATGGCAAATGGCAAGGCACTCTTTTTCCATTTGAGAATACCTCCTTTCTGTGTCACTGAGCTTAACGGCATGAGCTGAAGGCTACTGGCTGTAGCTCTCCCTTTGTGTTTGGTTGCAGAAGTGCGGCTCCTAAACCTGACTCACTTGCATCAACCTGCAATGTCACTGGTTTATCCAGACTGTAGTAGAGGAGTGTAGGTGCTGATGCGATGAGCTTCTTGGCTCTCTGGAATGCTGATTCCTGCACCTTGGACCACATGAAACTGGCACCGTCTTTTGTCAGCATACGTAAGGGCTGTAGAGTCGAGCTCAAATTGTCACAAAACTGTGATAGGTATGTGGCCATGCCTATAAACCGCATCAAACCAGCCTTGTCTGTCGGGGTTGCCATTCCCGTGATTGCCGACACTTTCTCAGGGTCTGGCCGCAAGCCACTATCAGTGATAATGTTCCCCATGAACTTGAGCTCCCGAAGGGCAAACTTGAACTTATCCGGATTGAGTTTGATGTCTTTAGCCACACAACGTTCCATCAATGCCACCAATCTTCTGTCATGGCTGGTCTTTGCTGTTGTGTAGTCCTCACCCTCACTATAAACAAGGATATCATCAGCAATGCAAATTATTCCTTCAAGGTTCTCAAGGGCATCCAAGAGTCTCTTTTGGAACTCCTCTGGCGCACATGATATACCAAAAGGTAGTCGAAGCCAGCGATATCGACCATATGATGTGTGCATGGTGGTGTGCATAGACGACTCTTCATCAAGAGGAATGTGTAGGAATCCCTCCCGAACATCAAGGAGAGAGAAACACTTGGCATTACCCAGCTTGTGTAAATGTTCCTTCAATGTGGGGATTTGGAAGAGAGGTCTTATCAATGCCTTGTTGACGGTCTGACTTGGGTCAATACAGACGCGGAATTTTTTCGGGGTTTCTCTGATGAGTGCGTTTGAACACCAGGGAGTGGGCTCATCCACCTTTGCCATGATCCCCAATGTCACATACCTGTCCAGTGCTTCCTTCTCTTTTCCCCGCTTGGCGATCGGCACCCGGTGATTGGGCATCTGGACTGGCACAATATCTGCCTTCAACTCAAAATGGACAGGTGGGCCCAGACACCCTAGTCCCTGAAAGCTGTCCTTGTATTCACGCAAGACTGCATCTTTAGTCAAGTTGCCTGCTGGAGGCAGGCATCTGGAGCGAGGGATCTGAATAGTCTTTGGTGAGGGTTTAGCTTGGTCCAGAGCTGATGCAGAAACCACATCCGGAGATAGACACAGGACCTCGTCCGCCATAATCTTGATAAGACCCAGATTCTCACTGTCTTCTTCTGAGAGAAGTGCAGGCTTCTCACCAATGTCACTGTCTGCTAGCACCTGGAATACCAAGTCATGATAACGATCCCCCCTGTCACATAAGAGGGTGATCTGACCAATGGGCTTTACTGGAGCAGTGTTTTTGTACGGGAAGAGCTGGTATTGTGAACGGGTCATCTTGATAGACGGAAACACACTCCTGGCCAGGCGTTCTGGCATTGTGTTGATTCCAGCTGCTGAGTCTATTTGTATCTTCATTCTGTTGAACCTGTCACCCTTATCTGACAGAAGAAGCTGTGCAAAGTACTTTCGCCCTTTCCTTGCACCAGCTTGAAAGACAGCTGTGTCTTCCAGGGAGTAACACTGCTCGTCATAGTCTACTTCTGAGTAAGGGTCTTGGGGTACATGAGCTAGGTCTTCATCAGTGTTGACCGCATGGATGCTATGTTGACTTCTTCTGTCGTCAGGTGGTAACTTATTCTGAGGCCCATGGTTGACCCCTCTACCCCGCTGATTTTTCCTGGAATGACCCGCACTACGGCTCTGGGTCTGTGGGCGGTGACTGTCTCCTTGAGGTTCAAGACAGACACGGGAGAAGTGATCATTGCCACCACACTTGCCACACTTCTTTCCATTGGCTGGACACTTCGACCAAGGGTGTGTTCCACGTCTGTCACCGCACCAGTGGCATGTACCGTTCTCACGTTTCAGCTTCATATCTTTGTGAGCCTTCCCTTTTGCCGTCCAATTCACAGCCTCGTCTGTGCCTCTGGTGGCTTCGCCAATAAGCTGATTAGCCCGCTTTGCAACTTCTAACACCTTGGCTTCTGTTACAACATCACTAAGTATCTTTTTTGTGTTGTCAGCTTTGACATGACATTTTAGAAGCTCTGCCCGAATGTCACTGTTTTGTAAACCAAAAATAAACTTGTCACGGCTCATCTCATCAGTTAAAGTACCATAGTCACACAGGCTGCACTCACGCTGTACATGGGTCTCCCAGTCTTGCACCGACTCATAGGCGCCCTGTGTGGCCATCCAGAAGGTGAATCTGTCTGTCAGCAGCGAGGATGTGGCCGAGCCCGTGTAGTGAGTTCTGAGTCTCTCCAACCACACCCACGGCTTGCTTTTGTCCCCGGCTGAAATTTGGGGCTCTATGCTGTACCGAATAACCTGCAGTGCCTCATCGGGCATAGATGAACGTAACGCAGCAATTTCCATCAGTGGCTTAGCATAGTACTCAGCCCGATGAGTTTCGGGATTCTTGGACAGGTCTCTATATTCGGACTCGATGCAGTAGTCGTTGAATCTCATTTCAAAATTTTTGAAGTTTTCTGGGATGTTCCCTGTTAGATTTAGTTCTGGCTTCTTGGGCCTAGATATGTTTGAAATTCAAGTCACCACCACCACATTAAGAATGAGAATGTTTGTTGTTGCACTACCTTGTGATTTTGCTTTTGGGTTCCTGACAGCTCCACTTCTGACACCAGGTTGAAGTCAGGATGCTTGATGAAGTATACCTTTATTAGGTGATGATACTTTGGTTACTGTGGTACAATACAACTATACTTATGTCAACATGCTTCAGAGTTCATAATCTGTGCCATGTGCTCTGCTGGCTGCCATCGCTAACTGACTTCCGGTCCCGCGATGTCACGTCTCTACCAACACTACTACTGTACTAGTACTACAGTCTACACTAGCCTAGGGAACTTTAATTTTGGATTTATCCAGATAATTTTACATCACCAGGAAGCTGGCAACTTGTGTAATTTAATGGTGTTTAAATTGTCTTTATATTGGTACTAGAACAGAAGTTATGAGGGATTGAATGTGGAATTTCTATAATTTTTTCTGTCAGTGGATTTCCAGCCAGTGTGGGTCTTATCAGTCCCTACCCACTGTGACTGTGCTGCACTGGTTCTCACACATTTCAGACCTTGCTTTACTTAATCTCAAATTAAATTTGATTGAATGATCATAGAGGGTAACCAATCACATCACTGTAAGCAGAACAGTCTAGGGATTAATGGGCTATATTTTGCATCAATAGGAACTAAGATAAGTATTATAGATGGAAAGTCAACATTTTCTAAATGGCAGTGTGATAACTGATAAGCAGACCTGAAATTCTTGGATTTTTTACTCAACTCTCCTATACTCTTTAGCTTTGGGCTAATAGATAATAAAGAGCTGATTAAAGATTCTAAAAGTACACACTTTTGTGGTTGTCCAATATCAGTTTTAAAAAGTTACACAAATATTTAGTTTTGAAATTTTCGGGTTTAAGTCAAAACTCTTCTGAAATATATACAATCTGTCCAGATATTTCATTCTTTCTCCCTCTATGGTAACTGATAATGCCTTAAGCTTTCAAAAGAGGTGTCAAATGTAAAAAATAACCAAGAATTAACAAAAATATCAGCATTTTATATTTCAAGGTTTTATAGAAATTACAGTCTGCCCTAACTCACTGGTACACTATTTTACTGCATTTTATATTTTTTACCCCTTCAGAGAGTGAACATTTAAGTGATTTAAGTGATTTTGGTGATTCTGTCAGACAACGCTGTTTGAGTCACATGAAGAAGTCATATTGATTTTTTGCCAAGCAGGACGAATATACAGAGTAATTCTTCTTGAATTTTTTTATTAAGAATGATTTCCTGTTATAAAAAAAATGATTTTAGCGATTTTTGGCGATTTTTAAACATCTAGAGGTATTATTTAACAGAAAGAAATTAATATTTAGATTTTTTAGCTTGCCATAAAAATGTCTATTGGGAATATCAACTTAATTCAAAAGCCTTTGAACGCAAATATTAAGCCCTTTCAGTTGATATATAGTTTGTGGAGTTCTGTTGAGGTCCTGATTTTTGGCAGTCATCGCTACTCACTGCGGGTGCGGCAACTCACGACTGTCGACCCACTCTGTAGCCACTGTCACACTGGCCCCACCTTGTAGTCTACCGATGTTGTAGCCACTGTCTCACTCTCAGTGTCTCTGACTGCAGTGACAGTGACACTGTCAGTGACTTACTGACACTGACTGACTGAGACAAGTCTGAAATACTTCTATCAACAGGGGTATCATAGGCACTTCAACAAAGTTTTTAAAATAAAAATGGAAAGATCTGTTTAGACACATTCAATCAAACTCATTGAGACTATTCCAAAACTTTTGGAATTAAGTGTCTATCTTATCTAGAACCAGAGATATAAGGAAAATAGTGTCCAAAATATTAAGGCAAGTAACACTATTGGGTGTAAGTGGGACTGGAGCTGGTTCCTGGCGACATGCACTGATAAGAGCTGGTAAGATGGAACCAGCATGTCCCTGGAAGTGGGTGTTAACCAGGGATAAGGTCAGTGGGGTTTACCTCAACCAGCGAAATTCAAAATGGTGGACACACAGGGCGTCCAAACTAAGCCCTATAGAAATGGTAGAAACAGGTAGCAGTCATGCAGTGGCCACTGCCAGTGGCCACCTGCTTGGCAGTCACTATAGTGTGATTTCTTTTCAATTTGTAAGTGACTGGAAAAATAGGTTCTCCTGAACCAATCTTCACAAAAATTAGATTTCCAAAATGTTTGTAAACTCAGCTGTCCAGGGATATCTTCCAAGACTATTCTAATTGGCCTTAAAATGCTCATGAAAAATCGACAAATTGCAGTGACATGCGCGGCCATCATTTTTAGGAAATCTGTAAAATGCATCATGTTTTGGGCGTCTTAAAAGTATCAGTGAGCAAAGTCATAGAAACATGAAATTTCATATCCTGGGAGATTATTATGCCCTGAAGCTGTGTGTTAGTTTGTTGGTGTCTCCATTACTTGATGTGTTTTTCAAAGCTTCAATATCACCTTCATAGTCAACTTATTGTAAAACGGTTTATAATTGGAATTTTTCCTCCCAGATTCCGCTGGTGGGTAGCTTGATATCTAATCTGCAAGGATAACTATAAAAAGACAAGGGAAACAAAATCGGTGCTATCAGCAAGGTCGCAAGTAGCGGCCACACTCACACTTGTCAGAAAGTGCCAGTCTAGGCTGCCAGCTTTTCTCATCCCCCACAGTGGCGATGTCAAAGTACCTACCGTATTCTCCCGCGTAGAAGACGCGCTGCGTGTATAGGACGCACCCCAAACTCAGCAGAAGCATTTTCACGTATAAGACGCACCTCTTAGGGCTCAATTTTGTAAATTCAGTACATTTCTATAGTAAAATTACCCCTCGTATAAGACGCACCCCCAATTTCAGTACATCCTATAAGACGCACAAGGCATTTGTTTGGCGTAGAGGACGCGTCTTATACGCGGGAGTTTACGGTAGTTATGGTGAGTTTTTGTGCAGATGCGCAAAAACTTTTTATGTCCCAGCTTGAGACCGAGCCTCTCTTTTCGAGCCCCTCTTTGATTTATAGTAGTGCTTGGGTTTATTGCTAAAAAGAGGCCACATTTTTAGGCCCCCCTCAAGAGGGGTCAAAAGTACTTTTACCCCCCCCCCCTTGATAAATAATGAGCACTCCCTTGTGCAGTGTGCAGCCTGTAGACAGTGTGGTCAAATGGTATGGTCCACAACGACAATTCAATTTCTGTACGGTAGCTACAGTACCGGTAAAGTATAAAAGTACTACCGTAATCTCCCGCGTAGAAGACGCGCTGCGCGTATAAGACGCACCCCAAACTTAGCACATGCATTTTCGCGTCTAAGACGCACATTTTAATGTGTAAATTTGTAAGATTAGTACATTTCTATAGAAAAATTACCCCTCGTATAAGACGCACCCCCAACTTGAGAGAAAGCTATAAGACTCCCCAGCATTTTGTTTGGCGTAGAGGACGCGTCTTTTACGCGGGAGTTTATGGTAAAGGCATATTCATAATATAGCATATCCACATATATAATGCATATGCCCAGTAAGTCAGGGGCGCATCCTGAAAGGGTGGGGGTGCTCATTTTGGCCACAGGATATAGCTGAATGTGTTGGGGAACTCATCACAAGCCAAGTGCAGTGGATTCGCAAGTGCAGAGAAGCGACTATGCAGCGGGGGGGGGTGTGGGGGCATGCCCCCCCAAGAAAATTTTGAATTTTATAGGGTATTTGGTGCATTCTAGTGCATTCACAATTATCTGTTTCAGGTCCAACAGCTGGAGATGGCACTGGGCATGACGACAGACCGAGCCACCAGAATGGAGCTAACCATGCTACTCCGCGATATGAAGGAACTCATAGACCTCACGCAAGGTAACACTTTCACCTAATTTGTATATCGCATAGACAATCAATGTAACGGTCATAATCATTTCTGAATCATTTTAATAATGTGCAAGTCAGGGTTGTGCTTTGACGCACCATGATATTTTGTTCGCCATCATGCGTGGATGCAACCAGTGCGATAAACTTGTCAGGCCTGTATTATTTGTTATATCAAACTCAGTAAATTCTAGTTTGTCGAAAATCAAATCCTTATAGGTTATGAAATTGTCCTCTCTACCCTCCCAACAATAAAAATAACGAGAAAGAAAAGAGATACCTTTACAAATGGTGACGTAACAATCATGATAAGTTACTTTCTTAATATACTAACAGATAGTTTGCTTGCCGTAAAGAAGCGTAAGTTAATGGCAATGCTGGAGACTGCGACCGTTGCCCCAGCACAGCCTGCTGCTTCAAGCATGGATGCCGAATTCGCTGCATTTCAAGTAAGTACCGTAGCAATGTGAAATGAGTTGCCTGATCACTGTATAGTGTTACATCATGACACCAAATGAAGGTGAAGCTTCAATGCAGGAAAGCATACTTAATGGAATTATCATGATATACAGGGACCGGTAGTACCTACAATACCATGTTTATATATTTAGGGAGTGGTCATTTCCTAACAGTAGAGAAGATGTGAAATCCTTGAATTAAACTACCGTAAACTCCCGCGTATAAGACGCGTCCTCTACGCCAAACAAAATGCTGGGGGGTCTTATAGGATGTACTGAAATTGGGGGTGCGTCTTATACGAGGGGTAATTTTACTATAGAACAGTACTGGATTGACAAAAATCCCCCCTAAGAGGTACGTCTTATACATGAAAATGTTTGTGCTGAGTTTGGGGTGCGTCCTATACGCGCAACGCGTCTTCTACGCGGGAGAATACGGTAGATAATAGAAGTAGGGTGGGGTAAAATACCCTCTACATGGCGGACGGCATTGCAAAATTTGGGAGCATTGACATCTGTTAATTCACCACAAGATACCAGGTCCTTGTAAAGCTTTATGTTTGTCATTACAGGCAGCCATAGCAGACGACATTGCTGAACCATCTAACAATACAGAGAGCACCCCATCAACTCATAACAGAAAACCCACAGACTCAGTGGACTTCCCAGAATCTGAAGAACCAGTGGAGGACTACCCGAACCCATTCGGTGACCAATCGACACCGGATTACGCTACACCCAATCCTTCATATTCCGACCCTGCCACTTCTCACTGGGAACAAACTGAATGTACAGACTTAGGGCAGGGGGAGGGGCAAGGGCAGGAGGAAGAGGACTATATGATAGACTATCCTAATCCATTTGGTGAACAGGCAGGGGAGAATGGCAGTGGTAGCAGAGTGCAGGAGGATGAGGAGGAGGATGATGATGGTTTAGATGAGATCCTGAAGGATATTGTCGGAGCCCGATGTCGTGTGTCATACTCACATGAATGGGGCGAACAGCGACAACATAACGCTATGGTGGTGTGTGCTGAACCTATGGATGGAGAATCAGAACCTAAGGTAGGGCATTTGACACAAAAGATAGCCACAGTTAATACATGATAAAACTTTTAATGCAGCAGTGAGTGTTAAATTTTGTCAAAGTGAATAACCTATGTACCAAGCTGACCCTATGTGGTTGATACACATCTGGAGGGGTCAAAATGATGCACTAACCCGGCACAAATGACTTTCTCATTAAGGCTGCCACCTTTGAAAATAAACATCCCTTCACCCTGACTTTACAGGGAGCTATAAGCCACATCTGTGACTTGAAATTTGCAGCTTTAGCACTATTCTATAGTGTCAAATACCCTCCTATAAACCGCACCCCTTTTTTAGGTGATCCCATAGGCTGCATTTTGATTTGGGTTTAAGTTTACAGTAATAAAGTGTTGGCCCTTAAAGGGTATAAGTACGGTCCATTTGTATACTCCAGGTTCGTGTCATGTTTTGTAACCCGACACATCGTAGTCTTGTACCATGCCCCTTCTACCTCGAGGGACGCTGTAGATTTGAAGACGATCAATGCAGGTAAGTGGTATATAATGGCGGAGACTAGTATGTGATTGACCCTCTCAGAGCCGGTAATGTGTTAGCGCATCATGTCCATTGGTAAGCATGATGTACCGATGAAGCAGGTTGTTAATGGATTTCTTTTCATTATTTTATGTTCATAAGTATCTAATATTTTTTTAACTCTGTCAGAATTGGGATAGGTTAAGAATCGCTACCATACTGCTTGTTTTCAAATGATTGCCTTTTACACATATATTAATGCGAGTGTTAATAAGATGTCTCAATCTAAAAGTGCCTCAAGAATATCTTATGCATAGCAAAAACTCCATACACTGTACAGATTATTAAATAAAACACTAGAATTATGTATAATGGACTAAAGGGCCATGAAAACTGTCCTTTCAATATATTTCAGATATTCACATGGCCATATAGTGCCAGTAGATGAGATAGAAGAATTCCAAGAAGTGGATCATAGGTATGTTTTCATCTTTTGATACTTTTCTGATATTTGCGTTGTGAATACTTAATGAAAGTCTGTACGGAGGGAGGCCTGGCACCATTTAGAATCCCATGAAAATTTGCAAGTAAAGGTTGAAAACCTGATTTAACCATTTCCTCTCAACTACCGTTTTTCCCTTCTAGAGAGCAAGTCAGAAAAACCACCCCCCTCACGCAAATCGTCAAGAAATTACCACTCCCTTAGAAGGATTCACTGGGTGTAATTTGCATAGCTTTGAGTTGATTTGCAGTTCATTAGTATCTGTTTCTCCCCTTACACAGTACTTTAAGATTAGAGAGTCGGTGCTTGGCGCGGTATAGTGATGACGTGTGGTATCCGGCAGTTGTCGTGGAGGTCGGTGAAGAAAACCGCTTCAAGGTCATGTTTGAGCAGTATGATGACGAGGTTCAAGATGTCGAAGTAGAAGATATTGTACCCTTAGGTAATTAATATACTGCTCTCTAGAATTGACTATTCTTTTTGTACGTCCTTTCCTTTTTTATTCTTGTGGGTAAAAAAGATAACATAGTGTGGGTAGTCTTGAATAGAATTTCACTACATAGACATTCAAAGCAGCGAGTGGGTTTGTTGTCATGATGCATGAATGAAGCCTTGGCGAGTAACTCACCTGTGCTGCCTACACTTCCAAAAGGTCATGAAAACTAAACATTGTCTATTGGCTACTCACTCTTGCAACGTAGGTACACCATAACAACAAAAACAGATAAAGCCATCCAAAAAAGCAGGGTTCCCACTGGTCAGTTAAAAGTCAGTTAAACCCATTTTTATTTAAAGATCAGTTAAAAGATATTTTGGGGAAAAGTCAGTTAAAAATGGTATTTTGACTATTTCAAGGGGGTAATTGTCAAGATTTCCTTGCTTCAGAGCCGATGAATTTTTTCATAAACCCCGTAAATTATCCAATATTTGGTCAGGTAAAATCCGATAAATGTCATGTAAAAGTCACTTAAAACCATGACCTGTAAATGGTGGGAACCCTGAAAAGGTAATTTTCAGATCCAATATACAAGTCACCTATTAATAAAATGTTTTGCGTCACAGATGATTACACAGAGGATGGTGGAAGGGAAGACGAGGCCTCACCGTCCAGATTCCAACTCTCGGACGAGGAGGATGAATCAGATGCGCTACCGGTGTACTTATGGCGACCTAATCAAACAACAGATACCCTCGGTGACTGGGAAAAGCACACAAAGGTTTGATATCTTCTCAGAATACAGTCTATGCACTTTTGTAATTTCTTTGTTACGTATGGAGCATTGATATTAGATGTCTTGAAAACACAAAGCAGTTAACGATGCCCACAATACATAAGAGGACCCATTTGAATTTATAACCATCAATCCCTTGGTCTTCTGCTTTACTCATTGATTTTACTTAGGTAATTTGATTATGGTTGAATTCATGATGAATATTTACTTGGGCCTGATTCAATAAACTATTTTGTTATCATCACAGGGTTTTGGCTCACGGATAATGGCAAAGATGGGTTACATCACCGGACAAGGTCTGGGCTTGTACGGTGAGGGACGAGCGGAGCCTGTCCCCATACAGCTACTTCCCCCTGGTGAGTATTGTGATGCCACCGTGATAATGTACTTAGCTGGGTAAACCTTTGCGAAAAATAGAAATTTGATTTGAATCTATTTGAAGTGAAAACTAGTCAAAGGAAAAACCATGAGAAAAAAAATATATAGAAATACAGCACACATTTATGAAACCAGATTCAGGACTTTGGGGGAATAATTAGGAGTTACCAGTAATATCTGCTCTTTCTTTTCTTTTTCTTTCCTTCTTAATGAAACATATTTTCCATTAACCTTAGGTAAATCATTGGACAAAATAATGGAACTAAAGGAGCAGGCCGGAGACCAGGATCTTTACGATGTCATGAAGCGCAACCGCCGGAAACAGAAAGGCGTTAATGCCAAAGTTGCTGCCTCATATAAAAAGGTGGTCGGGCAAGAACGAACAACATTTGACTTTATCAACAAAAAACTCACTGGTAAAAAAGGCAAGTACTCATGTACAGAGATTTTACCATTGCTTTAACTCATTTATCTTATTGACACCAAGATTACCGGTAATTCAAACATTGCTATTCAATTGATTTGTTATCTATTCCCGCCATATCTCTCATATGATATGACAGTTCCATGTTTTGGCGTTTTATATTGATTGCCTTTTTCATATTTGCTTCAGGTAATTTGTCAGATCTGATGCGTATTTGTCCACGGGGAAGTAAAGTGGAAAGAAAGACGATAGGAGCCCATGAACTGAACAAGAAAAGTGACAAACACATCAACATACAGGTAATGCTGAGTGCATAGTCCAATGTTCTTCACGAAGAATTACGCGTGCTTTAGAATGCTTACAAGGATCTGTTGCGAGGGTAGCCTGGCAAACCCTGGGCTTTGCCTTAGAAAGTCTAGAGCAGAACACAGTAGGATTGTTCCCGCCCGTGCGCTTGCACAGAGTGTTAAATTTGAATTCTGCATCCAGAGTTGCTCATCATGAGACCTCAAGCAGCCATCATCTGAATCACTAGAATCAGTGTAAGCAGCTATATTGGTGCAAAGTCATTGCAAATTCACAAAATAAATAAATAAAATGTGTCTCATCTACAGCTATTGAAGACAGACGAGGAGGCACGTAATGTGGAAAAGGAAATCAAACGTCTTAAAGATAGTTTACAACGGAACGATGGAAAGGGAGGGTAAGCTTGTACGATTAAGACTATGGGGGTCGTATATGGCTACTTATATCTGATACTCTGGCGTCATACCTCTTTATAGATATATACTTAGTGTTGTCTAATTCCTCTAGATATGGGCAGGATCTCCCATTACCGGGTACCTCCAGATTTAAAAAAAAATTCTTTTGGGGATTAATATGGTTATCAAAGTTTATCTACGTTATATAATTATTTACTTCTTTTTAGATTTTTTCTTCTTAATATCTATGCTCATGTTCCCTTTATTTCAGAGATAAGGGCGTGGCAGCCCAGGTGCGTCAGCGGTTGACATCTATGGAGGCGTACCTCGGTCAACTACGGAGCTCATCCTCTTCCATTCAGCGACACAAACAGATGCGCTCTGATCACAAGAAATACACAGTTTTCTAATAGGCACATCATCTATAGACTATACATACTGCCAAATGGGATATCAACATTGTACAGCATTTGATTTGATTTTATAGACTGCTATTTTAATACAGAACAAAATAGGATTTGGTTACTCATCACTAGGAATGTGTAATAAAGAGAACATTTGCTATTAGTCCCATACAGGTCTATATATTGAGGCAAGTAAAAGAACTCTGGTGCAATCCTCAGTATGGCAAGTGCAGAATCACCAAGTGATTATCTCTAAGAGACTATATAGAGACTAAATCAAGAGACTTGTCAGAGTGAATGTAGAAAAGACTTAATATTTGCCTCTCATGTGTCATTTATAAACCTTTGATGGTTGCATTCTGCCTTAATCAGGGATCTAAGGCTTGAGGTTTTATCAGGATTTTGAATTGCATGGATTTTCGTTATACCAGTGGTAAGGAGGGCTGTTTGGAAAAATAGAAGGCTTTTATATCAAGTAAATGTTTGACATCCTGATTTTAGAACATGCATGACTTACATCCCTGTTTAATGAACTGTGACATCTTATTGCCATGATGCATGACGGCAGTCATTCCATGCTGACACTACACGGTTGATGCACACCTAAAGGTTCGCCATAATACGCCAATTTAATACCACTGAGCTACGTGCCAAAACTGCATCGCTGGACCATACTCCATGTCATAAGCGACAGGGAGCTTGAAAATCGTATAAAATTCGGGTTTTTTTCTTGTCTGAAAAAAGGCACTAAAGGAGGGTGGGCACTTTAATATTAGGGGTTGGCGCTTATTACATCGTCGAATACAGCAGCCCATAAGGTTAGCACTTCAGAGGAAGACAAGCAGTGGCGGTGCGCTACTTATACAGAAATCCCCCATACAGAGAACATGACTCAGTCCTATGTATGCCATCTCATTCTTCTGTGGTTTTACTTACAAAGTTATTGTATCCTCTTGTCTTCTAGGCAAAATGAGTTCATTTAGATACCACAAAGACTATTCTCATACACTCATCCATTCATCATTTTAGTTTTCAACCATGTCAACTCTTATCTCCAATACATGTATCATGTACCATCTCTCATAAGACACCCATTGTCATATCATTGTGAATACATTGTAGAGAGATAGTTATTAGTTATTGTGCGCCGACTATCTTAGTACTGTTTCAGTATTCATTAATATATACAGTTGATACCGTAATCTCCCGCGTATAAGGCGCAGCCTGCGTATAAGGTGCACCTAGAGTTTTGGAAAATTCTCAAAAAAATGAAAAATTAATAACTTTGGTTCTACTGAATGAATTTTCAAAATTCAAAAACCTATGGGTAGCTTGGGCCACCCAGGACCCTCCTGGGTCCCCTTATGTCCTATTATGACCAAGGGGGCATGTAAGGGTTACGTCTTTCGGGGAGAAGCGCTAACGTGGCGCCAATTTCGCTTGTTAAATATGAGCAGGTAAACTTTCAACTTTCGCCGGTACCAGGAACACACTTCCGATCATACCGTTTCTCCTCAAAAGGGTTCACGGCATGTAAGAAAGGTCTTGGTGTCCCCCTTGTGGATCCAATGAGAACTAAAACCCCCGTATAAGTCGCGCCTTATACGCGGGAGATTACGGTACATATGATACAGTTATTCCGGTTGTGCTGAGAGAAAAATGTATTTTTGGTTTCAAAGACATTTATTCAGTGCTACATTATGTACAGAATAATTAAATAAATTTCATTAAATAAAAAAGACCATGTTCATTTCTATGTACACAGACAGTTACTTGTGGAAATCTCACATGATGCATGGAAATAAACCTTATACCATTGTATAACATATGAATTTCACACAGCAGTGGTTTTTTTTTTTAATTCATACAATTCTTATCATCACAACACAGAGAATGTAGCCATTTTGGCAAGACCATAGCTTTCCAGTAACACTTAGGTATTTTTCTCACAATGAATACATCAGTTATATTAGTTTTTAGACTTAAAATTTGTTGATACATGACTGTATTAATATGAGTTTAAATAGGATTAAACTCATATTAATACAGTCACTACCAAAGACATTAGTATTCTGCCTATATCACAGTTTAGTTCTCAGTCGATCACGTTTTAGATTATCTATCTATATATATACAAGTTAACCTTTTTCTATCTTCAAGTGTAAAAAAAAAAAAAAAAAAAAGACTTAAAGACAATATTGCTCATGGTTACTAATAATACTGCTATAGGCCAAAGATGATGCAGCAGCAAAAGTAAAATCCCACATGGTTCTCTCTTTTATTCCAAGCAATATCCATCAAACAGATAATCAAGAGACCACCAACCCATATTACAATACAGTAAAAAAATCAAGGTTTAATGCCAATACAAGTTGCTTAATGACACATAAACCATGACGCAATTATCAGGACATACAGAAATCCCGATACCGAGAGTCGGCTACACCTTGTCGGGGATTGTGCCGATACCGACCCCCATGGTGAACGTCCTCCATCCCTTAGGTTGTGCTACAGCGAGTTTCTCCTTGTGTAGCGGGTGTTTACTTCTAACGGTTCCCTCGCTGGGTTCGGGTAACATCCCCACGCGGCCACCTTTGTAGGTAAGCGGCTCTCGGACCTGCAACATTCCCTTAACTCTGGTGTTGAGCTGCGGGGATAGCGAAACATAGGTGTAAAGCAGAATTATTATTAGAGGGAAAAAATGTATTAAGCTGAATTCAGCAAACTTTTAATCATTCAAAGTCTTTGTGTATAGATACACTTGGGTCTGGATGTTGCATGAATGCAGATATGTTGATATTCAATGTACGGTACTTTTCATTCAAATACCATTAGTGAGATAAGGACTTATCCATGGCGAAAAATTGATTTTTCTCTTTTCTTTTTTGATGGATGAATGCGTGCTATTGTCCATGCATGTGTGCACCGAGCGGAAAAATCTTTCCATGATGCATTCCACTGTTTTTAGAGGTATGGACTCAAACAGAACTTTTACATGTTTAAAAAAAGAAAGAGAAAACACAAATTAATTTGAAGCATTCACCTTCTTCTTTTCCTCTGCGATCTTGATGTGGAAGTCACGTTCATGCATACAGCTTTTGAGCTCGCTGTACTGAGATACCCTATCATCATTAACACCATCGACCCCGTCCTTGCCGTCCGCTGCGGATGTCGCTTCTGACCTTGCCGTGGATGAACTGTGTGAAAAATAATCAAAGATAAGATTCAAAAAGTGGTATTCCTTTTTTTATGCATCAGGAATCATGTAACAACTTTTGACATTCATACTACCGTAAAACCCAGTATGATATAAGTCGAACAAGAGGCCTGAAATGGTCCCCGTTCCTTTCTTTGGCCGATATAAGTAAAACCCTGCGTCTAAGCTGCATCCCGAGTTCCTGGAGATGCTATGGGTCGTACCAGAGGCCTGAAATGGTCCATAAGCCGTGGCTTATTGGTAGGATTTGACGGTAGTCTTTCCATTTACAATCTCCACTACAGAACAAAACAATAATTTCCCCCAAACTCTAAAATTTAGTGCTCATTAATAGCAAAGTAGAGAAGCAGGGCTAGTGAAGTATTGAGCTTGTCTCTCTTTGAAATCTTAACATTTCCCCTACTGCCACCGATTCCATGGCCACCTCTGACTTACCCCTCAATAGGCTTCAGTTTAACAGGCCCGGCGGTGGCCACCAGGTTCTGTAGCGCATTACGTGCCGCGGCTGCTGCCCGACTGTGTAGAACGTCCTTGACAGACTTGCCAGGGAAGAGGCGGGACAGCATGTTGATAATGTCATCATTACCGGGGTCCAGGTGTAGTGCCATTAACATGTCCTGACGTGCCCCAGAAATGTTCTAGTGGACACAGGAGTAAAGGAATTTAATTATTTTATAATAATTTGGTCATTAGAAATTGAAGTTAGACATCACCACACCGATGTGTGATACATATCACTTCCTAAGCTTTTAAACATGTGTTGTGTACTTTGAATGAAAGGTTTATACAAAAAAAATAAAATAGAAAGATAACTAAAATGTATACGTGTATATTAATCATGCTAAAAGTGAATATGGATACACATACAAAAAAAAAAAGGAATCTATGTTAACCACTTTAAGCCAAATCTCCACCCAAGTGCACATGGTTTATCTTTTTTTCCTTCCATTCATAATTTCAACAATGCTTACCTCCATGACCTGCCTGGCGCGTGCACGTGAGATGTAATACTGACCGACCCTCGGACAGTGCTGGATGGCCAATGTGAACCTTGACTCTGCCTCCTACAAGTACCAATAACTCATTTATTGACCTACATGTTATATGACATTATCAATTTAGCACAGTTTGAATGTAACTATCCAGGATGCATGGAATAGATTTCAGTGCCACAGGTACAAACTGCTGCCTTTTAAATGGGCCTCATGTACACATGCACTTATCATTACGATAACAACCTTTACCCGCTATCATTCTAGGAATAGGCCTTAGTATGGACACCCAGTGGGTCGGCTATTTTGATCAAAGGGTTTATTTCACTGAGGTAAAATCCACTGGTAAGACACGCCATGATAGGTAGCTTGTCCCTGGGTAACACCCACTTAGAGAGACAAGCTGGTCCCCATCTTGCCCGCTCTTATCAGTGCATGTCCCCAGAACCAGTTGTTGGCCTATATCATCATTACCATACCTGGTATCTTTTGTCAGTGTATTCAGCGATGCCGTGCTCATTATGGACTATGGCTATACGTGACCGCACGTTGTCGTCAATCTGCTCCATCTCCAGCGCCTGGTGGTAGTCAGCCAGCGCAAACTGTAGGTGGCCCTGTCTGAAGAAGCAGTCTAGGGAAAAGAAACAAAATTATAAGAATTGTATTAAATTTGAGACAATCGTACCTTTTTTTTTTCAATTACAGGAATTGCTGTATTTAATGTGATAAGCTGATTGACATGAAATTATTTATGGACATTTGATACAGGACTCTCTTTGTATTTGTATTTACCCTAATTTAAGAAATGAAGATGATCAAAGGTAAAGAAAAGGTTTATAGTAGAATAGGTACATGGTAGATGGATTACTGTCAGTCTACATCCAACGTCTAATAGCACCTGGGAAATTTGAACAATTCTAGTGCCAATTTTCTTTTTAAGACAGACATGACAGTTCTGACTGACCTCCGCGGTTGATGTAGAGACCCTTCTCTCGTTTCTCTCCCTTGATGGCCTTGTTCAACAGGATAATGGCCTCCTCGTAGAAACCCTTTGTGAAACACTCAACAGCGAAGTCGTTATAGGTGAGGAGAAGTTGTCGCTGTGCCTCAAGGTAAACTTCACTCTCTTCATTATGATCCGTCTTGTCTAGCGCTAATAGGTAGTCGTCTATGGCCGCATTGAAGTCACCCAGTCGGCGGTTCAGTGCACCTCTGAAATAAGAAAAGGTCAGAAGTTACATTCTTGCCAATTTGGACGGGATATATTCAGTTCTAAATTGGGTGACTTTCATTTCTCAATTTCAAAGGTTCAACCAACCATCTGGCTTTTTTCATCATACAGATGAAATGAAATCTGTATTTTTGCCCATGAAAATATAGAAGGAAAATAATTATTTACCTTAGCACATGATACTCTGCAACAGCAGGATTGGTCTCGATAGCGAGTGTTATTTTCTGTAGTGCATCCCTGTGCCTGTTGAGTAGGTTGAGGTGCATGGCTTGTTGCTTCATGTCGTGTGCCTTAAGTTCTAGTTTGGCCATCAGCGCCAGCGCCTCATTGTGTGTGGCCTCTAGCGATAGCGCATCTTTTACGTCGTAGTAACACAGGGTGGTCTGTGTCAAAAAGATTACATTGTTAAAGTGTATCATGATTTAACTGTTGAGAATTATGTTTATGACTACAAGTATTATTAAACTTGCAATGATTAAGATGAAACAACATATCGCTGACTGATTACAAGCTTTTGATTAATTTTACCTTTACAGCACTTCAAACATTGATTAGGGGTACTTTTATTCATTATGAAATGTGGGTGGAATATATTCCCTAAACCCTCTTCGGGATTAAAGCTAATTACAAAGAACCACAACTAGGCTGTGTCAGTTTTAATGGTCCATTTTATTAATTTTTTTTTTATCCTTTTTTTCATGACACACTCTCCTTAAGCCTTTAGGGATCGATTCTATGTTAAACTATATAATTAGTACCTGTTTGATAACTCTGTATCTTTAGTATTTGTGTTACCGGTACTCACATTCCTGAAGAGTTCATGTAGCCGTGCCCGCATGACATAAAGGTCTGCGTTGTGGGACTCGGTCTCTAACCTCTTGTTGACCAGCGCCAGGCACTCCCCATGCCGCTGTAACGCTGCTAGACACGCTATACTGAAAGTCATCAATAAGATATATGGGCTATGTGTAGATATATACCTTCGTCAAAAAGAATTATCCCAAATTAATGAAGAAAATCCTCTCACAATGTTACCACGCCGTTGCATTGCTGATATTCAAAAGCATAGCGATTTATCATTTTTACACAATCTGTGCTTGTATGAGACCAGCCTATCTAAGGCTTTATGCTTAAACTAAAGGCAATGAGATGATGCCTGTATTAAAGGTTGTGCAATTTTCATACCATCACATTAGTCCTAAAGGCAATCATGTTCTGCCTGTTTTAAGGGTTTGCAATTTTCATACCATGATATTATTTCTAAAGGCAATTATATGGTGCCTTTTTTTGAGGTTGCATAAAACATTTTCATGATAAAGACTTTTTTCACTTAGTTGTAAGGGTAATATGCATACCTTCTGGTGTGGTAACCGATGACTTCTGGTCTCATTTCTGCCGCACGTGAGAAGGACTCAAGAGCTTCAGGAAACAGTCTCTGGTCAAACAAGCACTGACCCTGTGAAAACAAAAACATCCAATATTCTATACAAAGTACATTACTAGTATGTTCTTGTTTCACCTTTTACTTGCATTTATTAAGAATTATACAGCATTGAAATATTTTTCAAGCAAAAACATAGAATTTATTGGATTTACTGTAAAGGCAAAACTAGCCTAACTTTATAAAATGAGGAACTGATTCAGGCAAATTGGGACAAGAAAATACAGATAACAAACTGCTTTCAGCAAAGCAAGAGGAGATAATATTGTACTTAGGTGTTACACTCATTCTATAATTTCTTTTTGTGGCATTATTCTATTCTTTTTTTCTTTTTCCTTTTTAGATCTTTTTCCAGGCTTTTGGTTCCCCATCCCGCCTTTCCTTAGTCTCCATTTCTCCAAACTCTGTTCCTGACCTGGAAGTAATAGATGAATGCGAGGCGCGAGTAGAACGTGAAGTTATCGGGGTCCAGTACACATGAGCGCTTGTAGTTGAGGATGGCTGACTGGAAGTCACATAGCTGTAGGAAGCATTCAGCCCGCTGCACATAGTACTCCACCTCACTTGGTCGTAGATTCAGCGCCTTGTTAAAACAGTTGATGGCACGCTCGTAATACCGCCCCTGCATATGCTGCATGGCTAACTGGTAGCTAGTGAAGTAAGAGTGAATGAAGACAGCGTGCAATACAGGGTGAAAGACTTATATACGGCATGCAGCATTCATAGATATAAAGAATGTGCAGTGCTAGTGACAATATGATTGTGATATATCTAAGATTTAAATGTTAGTGAATTTGTGGAATATCTGATAAAGAAAACTTAAATACAAGTGTTAATCATTGTTTCTCTTAAAGAAATGTACTCTGTATCAAAAGATAAAATAAAACAATGTGACTATAGAATTATAGATAAAACTGTCAACTATAAGTACCGGTAGCAGACCAGGTCCATACCAGGACAGCTATTTTTGATAATTTTTTTTTTTTTTTTTTATAAGATCCCACAAGCAGTGGACAATAAGGAAATATCTAATTAAATCATGCATTGAGAGGGCAGGTGCGTTATGAATGTAATCCAGAGTACCTTTCAGAATGTACATGCAGCCTCCATACTAATACATAGTGATTTTATCTATGAGTGAAAAGTGAGAAGAAATAAATAGAAAAGAAAATGACATACCTAAACATATAAAGCATTTTGAACAATATGTGGACTGACTGCATTGTGCTTTAATGCATCAAGCTGATTTGTCAATATGATGCATGAAAGCACCTATATGGGTATGGTCAATAGAGTTGTCAGACACCTACATGATAGCAATAACTTACTGGTCAGTGGAGCGGGTGTCTATGACCTGCGACATGGTAAGCTGGACAGGCTTCACCTTCTCCCAGTCCTCCGTCTGGAACAGACTCCGCGGCTTCTTCTGACGGCGTCTTGCAGCAGTCAGAGTCTCTTCATCAACCGCTGTAGAGAACAGGTCGCCATTCTCACGCTGTAAAAGCAAAAATGATTTAATGACTAAGCCTACTATTCTTAAGCAGGAAAGTGAATTAAAAGTTGTTCACACAAGAGAGAAAAAATCATTTCCTTTAGTTATTCTTCCCAGGACAGATACATGATGATTGTGCATTCATTATGACCTCTGTGATAAAAAACCGAGAGGCTTGAACTTTTAACCTTTAACCGATAGTGCATTAATGCCTACTCATGGTGCTCACCAGCACTGGTGCATCATGACAACCAATCAGCAGCATGATGCACTCCAGAAGAGACTTAAAGAGGGGGGGGGGCTAGCACGGAAATTATCATCATTGGTACCTGCTCAAAGAACGTTCATATCTTATCCGTGATAGCCCCCCTTTAAAATATTACTCACAGACTGAGGCGGGGTTGCTGTTGCAGGTAGCGATATGCTGTCTGAAACGGATCCAAAGTCAGACTGAGTCGTTTGTCGGCCGTCATCAAACATGGAGGATGGAGCCGGGTTACCATGCGCAATGTACGTTGGTGGGGCATCTTCCTCTGGACTCGCACCTTCATTTATCGGCTCCCTCTCTACCAACTGTAAAGCATGATTTGCCCAAGCTATTTTCCTTCTTTTTTTTCTGGATTTTTTCTTACGGAGCATACATTATCTATGACATGCTAATGAAATATACTGCTCAAAGTTATAATTCTGAAATGAATTTTTAGTTATCCCAATTTGGGGAATGAACCAATATTTTATGCGACATGTTTTGGTTCCTCTATCAAATGTTAGAACAAAGGGGTCTAGCAACCTAATCTTATGATATATGTTTAGTCAAGAGATGAGCCCATTCAGGAATAAAAGATCTGCTCACCTGCCCAGTTTCAGCATTAGGGGATGCCTCCTCTATAATCCCTAATCGTGTACTGCTGATAGTGGTTCCTTGTCTGGGTGCAGCCGTCCCCCACGAGTCAGACGCCAGATTCTCCAACTGCTCAGGGGATGCGGAATCCACACTGGGGTAGAACTGATTAGGGTTGACATTATGAGAGGGTGATATGTGCCGGTAGTTGCCACTATTGTCTATGTAACCCTGAGAAGTTTGTTGCTTTGCTCGCTCGCTCGCCTCTTGAGCTCGAACAAGTTGGTCCTGGGCTTTCCCGGCATCTTTTAGCACACCAAATGTGGAGTCCTGTGACAGCGAGGATGAGGCTCCACTGGGCGCAGCACGCGAGGACTGGGCACGCTCCTCACGGGTGGTCGCTGGATCCACCTCGCTGTACGCAGGGGGCGGGGCAGCCATGATGGCTGGTAGGGGAGGGGTGCTACTGCAGTGCCCTCAGCTCGGTCTATTCTGTGGTAATTAAAGAAAAGTCATCAACTTTTGATTTTTAATTATTCAACAAGCAGAGATTAGAGTGTGGAACGTGCATGTTGCTTAGGGAATGGTCATTATTTATGAACAGGGTGGGTTGGGGGGGGGGCATAAAAAACCTTTGAGTTTGACCCCCTCCTGAGCCTGAGGGGAGGGGGTGGGCGTAAAAACTTTTGACCTCTCTCGAGGCCGAGGGGGGGGGCTAAAAAGATCCTCTTTTCACGACTTTTTATAAAAAAAAAAAAAAAAAAAAGCCTGCATGCTACTAGATCTATAGTTGAAAGAGGGGCTTGAAATTTTTCCACGCCTCTCTCGTGGGGGCACAAAAAATGTGCCCAACATCGCGAGGATTATGGGATGTAAAGAATTTTCACATGTCCACGCATCTACAGACTACACCTCTCCCTCCCCCAGTTGATAAATAATAATTGTAATAGTGAGTGACAGGGTCACAAAAGTGTCAGGCTCAGTCAGTCACTGCAAACTCAGTGACTGACTGACTGAGTGAGTTAGACAGTAACTGAGACTGAGTAACTTAGAGTAAGACTTAGACTAGTGAGTGACACTATCACTGACACTGAGTATCATTATCACTGTAGTATCACTGAGACTGACAGTTTTATGGAGAGTGGACAACCCCGATCAAAGATAGGAACACGCCATTTTATCACCTTTCTACTCTAGAATGTACTTCTTCTGTCTTCGTGTGCTCATCAGTTCAGAATATGACAAAAACCTACCATTTTGCCCCGTTTCTCTCAAGAAGTAACTTTAGTTGACATAATTGCCATGGCAAAACATGACCCAGAAAAAGACGTCCCGAAACATGCGTAAGACGCAAACTTATTGGTCCCTGAACCGGAAGCTGCTCACAACTGTCCAATCAAAAGAAGTTTTACTTTAGAATCTACTTCCGGTCAAAATGGCCGCGGTTTGTTTGGGTGACAACTGGCAAGACGGATGCCGCGCCTTGAGAATTGCACGTGTTATGGATAAATACAGGATTTACCATCACATCTAAGACCGCATATTTACGAGAGTCATGGAGTACGATGGCTATATTGAAGTTGAGTTGCCGATCGAGAGGACCAACAAGGTAAGCACTTCTAACGCAGAAGCCACGCTGAAAACTCTCAGTGAGTCTCACTCTCAGTCACTCAGTCTCTCGAGTCTCGTCTCACTCTCAGAGATAGCGAAGACAAAGTCAGTCCAAAATCTGGACATCGACGGAATTACAGTTTTACACAAGTGATAGATCAAATGAAAGAGCTGACATTTGCAATTCATAGCTTTTGAATCAAGTTGATACACACACAAGAAGTATTTTTTATATCACTTTATTAAACTGTCTTTATAATTTGGAAATGTGAAAAAAAATTTCTGTCAGTCCCTGCCCAGTGCCCTGTTTATTTGCCCAAAAATCGTTGGTAAACTCGCAGGAACCAGCGGAGTGCCCTGATGGGTCAATGGGTAGTCACGTGACCTTTTAATGTGGGCATTCGCCGTGCCAGGGCCCCTTTAAGTTAAGATAAGACAGCCCATTAAACATACACTGCATGCACTGTTTTTGGGCACTGTTGTACATAATAACTGATATATTCTGATTGAAAAGGCATATCTACAAACCAATTACACCACCTGAAAGCTAAATATTAGCAGATTAACATATTAAAGGGGCACTTTGCTATTAAAGGTGTAAGTATTTTAAATATCTGGTTAAAATCAGATTTCAAAATATTTTTTCTTGAAAATTTTGGTATGATGTATTCAGGAGATTAAAAATCACAGAAAATCACAGCCCAATAGCTGTTGAAACTAGCCATATTCTAACAAATAAGATGTCATAGAATAACCCTGTGTGTTCTGATAGCTTCTGTACTAAATAATTATTTTAGAAAATCTGTCCAAAGTTGTATAAGTTGGTCAGGCCGCCCCACTCTTAATAACCAGTCAATATTTCTCAAAATCCCCTTAAAATATAGGTCTATATGTTGGCTACACATGTACAACATCATATCTCATCTAACCTTTAGTAAAAATGGGAATATCCATGCGTTTCTGCAATAAGAACATTGCCAGTCAGGTCAGTCAACTTTGTGGTCTGACAGAATCATTAAGTTCACTCAAAAGTTCACTGCCTGGATTTGTAAAAAAAAACAAAAAAACAACAGGGGAATACAGTAAAATACTTTCAGTGATGTAGAGCTATGTTTTACCTTTCATTTGATACTAATTTGAAGTATTTCTGACCAGTAGAACCTTCAGAATCAGTATTATACAAACACCAGTTTATCATAGTAACAGATACGGGGAGCAAGCAGCCAGATTCGGCTGACTTCGCTATCTCAGACTTGTCAGAGTCAGACTCAGCCAGTGACTTTGGCTGGGGCACTGACTGGACTCAAAGAGATCAAAGAGTAGAACTATAAGTCAGTGCCTGGCAGTGCCACTGAAGTGGTTGGTTTAGGCTACTAAGATAGTAAGAACCTCAGCCTAGGATCTTATCAGTCAGACCCTCGGTAATAGGTGTGCCTAGAATTGAGGAGAGCAAACTTTGAGACTGTGAAACAGCAGTTATATGACCATTTAGTCTTAATATAAGTGGTTCCCTGGGTAGACTTATCTTTTATGTGCTCTTGTTACTTACTGTCAGTGTGGCAAGAGATGGATATATTGTATATTCTGATTAAATCCCTGTACAAATATCAAAACCCTCCTACCATGAGCCCTCATGTCAGCCTGTCACTTCCTATCCCTAGATGTCCCCACAGCTCCATACTTAAATTCCCACCAGAGGGAGCCAGCACTCCTCCCACCTTTCCTGTGCATTATGCAAAACTATATTAAAAGCCTACATTCATATTAGGAGAGCATTTAAAATAGAATAGTATAAAATATTCAAATTTTCAAGCTTGGGTGCGCCTTATAAGTTATAGACCTTGCTATTATGTTCCAAACGTCTGGGGTGCAGAAATAAATGAACCACACCAGAGGGCCTCATAATCAATTTCTAGTTCAGAACCAATCCACCAGGTAGTGCCCCAGGCATTTCAGTTGGTGGTCAGTCGGGAGTAGTTTTGAGAAGAACAGAGATAAGAGATAAGATAAGGGTTCAATTGAGGCCCTCTACTCCTGGCCCCTTGTTTACAAATATCGTAATCTCTCACGTATAAGGCGCGTCTTATGCGCGAGGTTTTAGTTCTCCTTGGATCCACAAGGGGGGGATCAAGAGCTTTCTTTTGATATCTTACACTCCCCCTAAATCATAATAAGACATTGATGGGTCTACGAGGTTCCTGAGTGTATTAGGTACACAAAGCTTTTTGAATTTTCAAAATCCACCCAGTAGAACAAAATTAATGAATTTTCAAATTATTTGACCATATTCTAAAACTCTAGGTGTGTCTTATACGCGAGGTGCATCTTATATGCGGGAGATTACGGTATCTCTATTTTTCTTAAAAAGGGAATATCTATTACTAAAAAGTCAGAAAATTTTCTATATATTTCCTCAAGTCATTTCCCGATTTGTTTTAGATTTTCGGTAAATATTTCTTATAACTTATGAATGATTTTGTGAATTTGGGTAATGGAAAATGGGAGAGAAATTTCTCAGAGGTTTAGAGCCCCACTGCCACTGCCCGCATCACCCTCCCGGCTGGGGAGGTTTCAGATACAACACCTAGGCCTGATTTATTGACATTTTCTGGTAATGGTGGCAAGTTCAAACATTTCAGATTACAAATATGCTTGATGCAACTTAAAGGGACTCCAATAACAGGGTAGGTTCTAGAGTTAAGACACCAGAGTAACACCTAGACTCAGTACATTGACTGTGAACCTCTTGCTTTGTTCAAAACAGACACTCAAAGTTACCTCTCCTCAACCCAGACATAAGTTGTTGCCATTGGTACAACGCCAGTGCCCTTACCAATGTGTCCATTTAGGTTTAGGTCAGACGAAGACAGTCTCTCACTACCGATTTCCAGTAGGAAGAGTCGGCAGTGAACTCGGCGTAGCCTAGGCTAGGTTGGTTGTGGTTGTTCGGCCCTGCTCGGGCCGAACTCATGCACCCCCAGCAGTGGACATATATGGGGGTGGTGGGTTTGAAGGGGGGGGGGGGATGTTAAAGACCTCTCAGCTCTCTTGAGGCGGGGGGATGTACTCTTTTTTTTTTAGCCAAAAAAACCAACGCGCTACCATACTAGATCTATAGGTAGTAGGGTGTGAAAATTTTCTGCAACTCCGGCATGGGAGGGGGACGCTTAAGATTTTGACCGCCATTGAGGGTAGGTACATCACATGAAAATTAAGATAATGAGTTAGAGCTAAACCCCTGTGTCTATGTTGTGCAGGAGAGTGTGAGGAATTCAAATCTTTTGGAATCGTGTTGATATCTCATTTCGTTCTCACAGAATTGCAGAATTAGTATCTAGAAATCTGACATTTTTGTCCCAAGTATTCAGGCAATTTGTTGTGACCTTCTGGATCCCAATTAGCCATAATAAATGAAGAAATGAAATATAGGTAAGTTAGTAAAATGTCAATTCCATTGGAATGAATCACAATATCAGCACGAAATAAAAAGCTATCTGACCCGGATGTTGACCTGAACAAAATTTTACCTTGACCTAATTTCCCCATGACCTATATATCTGACCTACATTAGCTCATGACCTAGATTCTGATATGATCAAGTATATAGGAACAGAGGCTATAAAATATGAAGAAGTAGACATTGTGTTAACCTAATCACTGGTATTTGACCCTAATAAAGGTATTTGACCCTAACATTAACCTCTAAAGGGTTTTCTATTGACCTAGTTTCTGGCTATATATTCGACCGACATAAGCTGTTGACCTAGATTTCTTGACAAACTGCATCAAATAATTTTTTCCTGTGTGGTAGCAAGTTCACATGGTTGGGAAATCATCAAAAATCAGTTAAATGCTTCCAAAAAGGGGGAGCCTATAAAACAAGTTTATGAGGGGGTTCATTAAAATATTTCCAGTGTCCATGGGAAAACTCACCACTGCCCTGTTCATAAATACCGTAATGACCACTCACTGAATGCTGTAGAGCGTTAACTTTGATCAGTTATCCTCAGAGAACTCCCCAAAATACGCAATTTTATCCATAAGCACCAGACTGCCCAGCCCACACTGCCCTACTCTGCCCACAGTGCACTGACCTGCCTCATTCCTCACTGCCCTGCCCTGCACTGCCCTGCCCCACACTGCCTCTCTCCACACTGCCCTGCCCTTCACTGCCCTGCCCCACACTGCCCTGCCCCACACTGCACACTGCCCTGCCCACACTGCCCTGCCCCATAAAGCCCTGCCCCCACCCTCACACTGCCCTGCCCCATAAAGCCCTGCCCCCACCCTCACACTGTCCTGCCCCATAAAGCCCTGCCCCCACCCTCACACTGCCCTGCCCCATAAAGCCCTGCCCCCACCCTCACACTGCCCTGCCCCATAAAGCCCTGCCCCCACCCTCACACTGCCCTGCCCCATAAAGCCCTGCCCCCACCCTCACACTGCCCTGCACCACAAAGCCCTTCCCCACCCCACAAAGCCCTGCCCCATAAAGCCCTGCCCCAACCCTCACACTGCCCTGCCCCACAAAGCCCTGCCCCACCCCACAAAGCCCTGCCCCACAAAGCCCTTCCCCACCCACACCACCCTGCCCCACAAAGCCCTGCCCCACCCCACAAAGCCCTGCCCCCACCCTACTGGGCTGTGTGGGTTGTGTTTATATGTATATTAATGTGGTATAACTTGTGTAGTTATTATCAGCTCACTCCGCTGTTCTCACGTATTTGGGAAGACTAACTCTAGTGGTATGATGTTGGCCTAGCCCATTCTTTTAACCAACACCAAGACGCCGGTACAAGTCACCATTTATTGTTCATTGGTTATTCACAGTTACAGTTGATGATGAGTCCACTCATGGTTGTACAGCTTCAACGACACCAGTCTATTCATACAAGCAGTTCATGTTTTAACAATCCGATGCTACTGGAGAGGTATAAGTGCCATAGAGATCCTGTTCAATCCGTTCTTACATTGGCTAAGTGTAATACTAAATACTAAACAGCTTCATCCTCGTCTACTCCAGGAGTATGTGTTGCCTCCTCGGCTGCTCCCACAATACTGACTCCTCCCTATCTCTTACCAACCCCTCACACCTTTCAGACGCCGATGTTTGGCTCACCCGTATTCCCCCCTCCCCCTCTACAGAATCTACCTGACCAGATCTCGTCGACTCCCCTCCGTCTACACATTCCCCAGCCTACCATAAACTCTATACTACCATAAACCCTATACAGGACTCCTATAGCACTCTCCCATATAGCATATAATAAATACACACATAATACGGCATACAATAAATACCTACATAAGTGTACCCTGTTATACCCGTTCATTATAATTATTGGCTATTGATGACAAAACAGGTGCGGGCGCTCCCCTCTTGTGACGCGAGTCACACCAATTGTCAAGCATAAATTATGCCTGAATACATCTTTATGTATTGTTTTGTCACTAATACCTGAGGTAATCATCGTTATTATATTATACATTTCAATAGTTATTTATATACATACATATGCAACACACTTATATAATACCATGCATTATTACTATATATATTTTCCACACTGCATTGGTGACTTATTCTTAGCGCAAACTTGTCCTCTAACATATATTTTATTATTACAATTCTCTCATTCCTTGATTCTCAATTTGTTTTTCTTTCCTTTGTTATTTATTTTACTCATTCACTCGCCTTTACTAAGCACTTTGTCCCATTCTATGTTTATATATTCTTTTTACTATCCTTACCCGGGAGTCGACACCAGTTACACCCAATCGGGCCAATAAATCTCCTTACATCTGTCAACTCCTTGTCCCGAAACGTTCCCCTCTATCTACCCTTTGCCCCAAGCATCACTCTAAAACACACTCTAACGCGTCTTGGGTTACACCTGGCAACCTCTTACTTAACTCACGCGTGCACAGCTTGTCAACGAGTATATACATCAGAAATCTTTTCACTTGCTACATTACGTCGTAGTTAGTGTCTCATTAGTTGGTCGTACATTTAAATTGCAGTTTCTTTTAGCTATATCATCTTACTTAATAATATACACTGGCACCATTCCCAGACATTATATCAATTCATTTGTAGATAGTCTTTGTATTGTCTATTCCATCCTTTCGTCTCACGCCAGCTGCACGATATCTTTCTCCCCCCCCCCTTTTTCTCATGTCCTGACACCGTCTATGTCAAGTCTCTATCATGATGGCGTTTTATTCATCACCTTCAGCCTCATTCATTCAGGTCCACGTACACCGACGACGATCCCGTCCTGGGCTCTTGACCTCGCAGAGCCACGTTCACCGACTCTTTATGCCCCTTGTTTACTGAATATGAGACAGCCGTAGCCCCATATGATTCTCCAGGTACTTCTGGTAACTGTCTTGATCTTCTTAACTGAGCCATGGCTCTGGCATGGCCCGTGTCAGATAACTGATGTGTATTTATCTCTCTGTTCCTTATTGGTGTCCAGCCCGCCGCTGATATCATAGGTATCTCTAGTGGTACACCTGTCGCCAGGCCCCCACTATACCTAATCAATCTTGTCATCACCGTAAATCCATAGTCACCGTTCAGTATCCCTGCTAACCTCTTTGACACCTTCACAGTGGCCGGTAATGGCAATGGCACTGCGTTTTCCGCCGTTGCCATCTCAGTGGAATATAACACTCGACCCCACTGCACTGTAGCTATGTACTTCGGGCACGAATAGCTTATTGCTACGTCTCTAATAAGAGCCTGTTCTGCTGGTCTTTGAAATACCTGGTCCAAAGGCATTAGACTCTCCCCCAATGGTATTATTTCTGTGATCTCTTTAGTTGCCACCTGTAGATACAGTCCATCCACTGGTTGAAGCCTCTTTAGTTGTCGCACCTTCCTCACCAGTAACGCTATTATTATTATCAGTACTATCAATATCAATGATAACATAGCTATTGTCGTTTTGTGTTCCAGATCTTCTTCCTCATAATTACCTCCGACATCTTCACCGTATTTTTCATAGTCCCAGGTTTCTAGACTCCTTATTCTCATAGGCATTCTTGCTAATATGTATGCCATTAATAGTCTTTTTAAACAAAAATATTGTACCACCATCAGAGTCATGACAATCACCCCTGCAATCATAATTGGTGAATAATCCCATAGTGATTCAGTGGGAAAATGGCCTCCACCACTCATGCCATCCAAATCAGGCAATGCTGATCCGTCTTCCATTGCACTCACCAAATTCTTCAGATTGACAGCTGCTGGCGACTGTTGTATTCTAGCCTTGTGCTTCATTTTGGTCTTTACTAATTTTGGCAACACTTCATCTTGCAATACCTCCACAGTTTCACCATTTAATACGGCCTTTATCCATGTCAATTTCTTAACACTGTTCATTTGTAGCAAATCGTTATTTACAAAAGTCACATTAGTTTCCATGTTCACATGACCACATCCTGCCAAGCTGTAAGGCATCCACGCCCCGGCAGTCATGAATGCGCAATCACACCCAATATTCAATATGGCGTAATGATGCATGTTCACCTTAACAGGCGGGCTTGATTGACACATCAATTGACCTTGTATGTCGGGTCCCGATACCAAAGTACGACCCTTTCCCAGTGCTATCGCAAATGAAGGAAAATTTGGTTGCACTATATAGTTGATCTCACATGTTTCTGCTATGGCCACCTTGTCATTTCTTATTAGTGCCGCCATGCACCCTCGCTCGGCTATTTTTCTCATGTGTGGAATATCTGGACATACTGCTATTGAGTTGCCATGGCAACGCGCCCAATTCACCACTGGCTCTGATATATAATACCGCCCATTCTTTGATATGGCTACTTCTGATGGCAATCCCTCTATTCTCGTCCCGTCAGCTTCTTTATTGGCCAGCCGCACTGGTACTGGAAACACCTTTACAGAGTATACACAAAATATGTGTTCTTCTGACACCACCGGAATCCTTATCTGCATCTTCACACGACCTTGGTGCTGATATACTCGCACCACACTATTATCATAGTAATATTCAGGATCAGTAAAAGCGACTCTAAATCGTGGGTACGTAGCCTTTAGATATACTTCAGTGTTGATTATAGCTTCTTTCAAATCTTCTCTAGTGACCAATTTTGAGGATAGTTTTCTTCGCGATGCCAATCTTACCTCAGCTGCCATATCCTTTATCTCAATGAGTTCATTTAATAAATGAATGATATACCCCCATTTGACCCTTGTCAGCAGGCTTTCATGGTTGTATACAATGGATAGTTCATATAATGCCACACTGTGCATAGTTTGAGTTCTTTCCAGCAATTTCCGTCTCTTCAATGATATCTTAGCCATTTCATACAATTGCAACTGTCTATCAGCCAACTCTCCCACTTCCGCCATGACATCCTCCAAGCCATTGCTAGTACTTGTGGCCAATGTTTTAATAACATCACGCATCTTATAATACGAAGTCTTCAGCAATTGAATATCCTTTTCATTTCTGGCTACATCATCAGCTCTTCCAGTGCCAAAAATATAGTACGACAACTCTCCTATAATATTTAGACCTGGTATACCTGCTCTCTTAGATCTTTTGACTTGTTGTTGTTCAGGTATGTTTTCCATCAGCTTTTCCACTTCCTCCTCTCTGGCCTGTATTAATTTTCTAATAATTTGATTCAACCATTCTTCTTTCTGTTTGATGTTGTCACAGGTATCTTCAAATAATAAGGTTCTGTTATGATGTTGAATATCACACATAACCTGCATATTCTTCACACATTGTTCATAAATACTTTCCATTTCCGGCTCTGGTAATCTATCTGGTATCTCTAATACAAACACTTGTGACACATGATTGTGCTCAGCCGTAGAAATACGTCTACCAGGTTGCAAAATGACACCTAATTCGGCTCTCTCTAAAGTCTCGAAAGTGTGCCTTCCAGCATCTACCACACCCCACAAGGAACATAAGACACATAGTATAGTTAGCCACGCCATTTTCTTCTTATTATGGCTTCCGGTTACAGTTCGAGTTGGGTTACTACGACTCCTAACTGATCGCTCCTGGAAGTTTTTTATGGATTTTGAACACTTAATAAGCCCTATCGTGTCAGATAGTTCACCAGTTCATGACCCTTTTACCCCTTCTTGTATATATTTTCCCGTCAATCTGAACACGTGTGCCTTCCTCTCCCATCTAGCTGTACGTCTCTTCCATCTGATAACACCAATTTATTGGATTGGAGTCTTTGTCTCAGCGACTCCTCCTAATGTGCCCTCAATTTTTTTTTACTATAGTTTTCACTATATTTTTGTTTTCTTATTTCAACTTCCCATCCCCTTGGTTAGATACCTAGAATTAAATTCTCAGTCGATGCTTGACTTCCACCCTGTTCGCACTGAAGATGGCTAGCTATTTCAGCGTTTCTGTCAATGGCGCACTCGTCTATCTCCCGATAGATCGTCTCCAGCCCGGCTTCACCTACATCGTCGGCTGTAGAGACCTGTCCTCCACAGATGCTAACGTTACTCCGTGCATGCTAGTATGCACCGGACCGCAAGGCGCGACCATGCCCTCACACACCACCATTCGAGATCATCTACGCTTAGCTTGTAACATGACTGATATGACACTGCGCGTCATCCACCTGGATGGGATGCCCGATCCCAGTTACCGCCTGCAATCAACTGCTGCTGTTCCACCTATTCCTACTCCTGCTTATCAACCAGCTTATGTCGACATCACTCCGCCTCCAGTCAACCCTACCACTCCTTTCGTGCCACCTTGGAATCCCACTCTGATGTCGCCCATAGGTGCGCGTCCCACCTATAGCGCTATAGTGCCTGCTACCTCTGCTCCAAGCCTCGCATCCACCTTTACCTCCAATGCGCTACCAACTTGCACAGCGACTCTTCCTCTACGAGTGGACACCTCCCACCAATATTCTCTGCCTGCCAACTTCGCTGTGTCATCAACTTCTCGTCCATTGCCACCTCAGCATCACTCTTCATATGTAGACTACAATGTGTTTTCTCACCTTCCTGCTACTTCCGGTGTTTCGCCCTTACCATACACACCTTTGCTAACCACCACTGCACCTCTGACGTCCAGAACAACCCTAACATCCACATTTACCTATTCTGCCGCTGCTTCTCGTCCCTTTTCTACTACCAGCGCCACTACTTCCGGTCAGTTTCCTGCTGTATCTTCATTAATGATGCCTCACATCACCATCCGAGCTGCTCCAGCTGCAGATGCCCGCGCCACCTCGGCTTCTAGGTCTCCGCCTTCCTGCCTACATACGCCCGCTCTGGCCCTGACCTCTTCCACTTCCGGTCAGTTTACTTCATCTTCATCCACTGCAGCTTCACTTCCACACCTTCCAGTAATGTCGCCCTCGTTCTGGAGTACTCTGGCTATCTCACCTGGACATCCACCCTTCTCACCGTTGACCTGTCATTCCAGCACCATGGCCTCTTCCTCACGACTGACTCACAGTTCTTCTACCATCATATCTCTCTTGACATCTTCATCTGCTACCACTACGCGACATCATCCCTATCAGCTTTCTGCCAGACCACAAACCTCCCGTTCTTCTAATCTTGGAGGTCCTATCCTTCCAACATTGGCTTCCCCAGCTTCTACCCTCTCGCAGAAGTAAGTATATTTCCCTAGCGATTCATACTTTGATTCCTAGAGACGCTCACTTCGTTCTTGTAATAAGATACTATACACATATTTTCTTTTAAAATATATGCATAAGCTAACTCTATAAAGTCGCTGAGCTCCTCTGATTTGTGAGTAGTGGCGATCACATTCACAGTCTCAGGTGTATAATTGATCTCATTAATACACCCATATGGCTGAATTTTATGTGTCCTAATACCTTCTTAGAAAAGAATTTCACTCACACTTATTTTTGAATATATATCTACAACTATAGACATCGTATTTCATTTCTCAGAGTCTGGGCTTCTTAAATAATTAAACCATTATAGGCTCTGGTTCTTTAACAGAATGCCTTACTTCTGGACAAATATATCCTTTAAATTTAGGTCTCTTAATTATGGACCTTGTTACTGGAGTCATTCTATGTGTATCGCGACTGTGGTCCTGCTGATTCCGACTAGTGTTTCCATTCACCCTTAGACAACTTATAAGGTGCCCCATAGTGGTTGCCTCCTGTATGTGATGCACTTCTTTCTCTTGTCTCGTATACCTGCTTTATTTACTATCTTCAGTTCTTCTCCCACTTCATCTGCTGATGATGATGATGCCTCTACTCCTACTAGTCCTTAAATCTTCACTTCAGGTATGTATTTCTAATACATTTTATATTAAATGCATCCTAAATGGATCCGACCTTTTACAATTTTCCACAAACTGTATTAAGTAATTAAGTCTTATCCATAGAGTAGGGTGTATCTGAGCCTTAATATCTCTACCCTCTCTACAGTGGGCGATGATTCCTTTCCTTCAGTAAATTATTACTGATCTCCATTAATTCATCTCAACCGCTATGAACCTTCCGTTGTCTATGATCCAGGCTTTTCCACTAGAACTCATGTTTATAGCTTATCTAAACTGCTGATTATGTTGTCTTGTCTTGGTTATGCCCGTGTAGCATGCTGGTTGTTCTATCTTGTTAAACTTTTGAGTGTAGTCTGTATCTGTTGCTTGCCGATGTCTGTACAGCTGGAGTTCCACTCCTACACTGCCAACTGTCTTGCTTGTCATTGCATCTTATCTCTTTCTTTACCTGCGCATGTCTGCTCTCTTCCCCCCCCCCCCTTTTCTGTTACTGGGCTCTTAATATACATATGTCTGTCTCAGTGTCCGGCACTTCCCCCCCCCCCCTTTTTTCTCACTCTCGTGTTCATTCCCCCGCTGGCTCTGTTTCCGCGCCGTCATTCTCGCGCTGTCTTTTCTGTCTCTTTCCTCCTGTACCCCATTCTTTCCAGGCATCTGGAGCTGCAAATACTGCCATGGTTATTTGCTGTATTTTCCATGCAGTATTCTTACTTTCCTCAGGTAATTTCCTAACCCAAGTTTTCACTTCACCTTTCATTCCCCACAATAATAATGCCACATATTCCATTTCCCCTAGATCATATATTCTCTTAATCAAATCCATGTCGTAGAAATATTCTTCTATCTTTTCTCCTGGTGCTCCTCTAAAGGTAGGTGGCGTTATACTGATACCTGCCATTTTGTACATTTCTTCAACCCCTCACAACGTTCCCTTAACAGGTATTGTATTTTATAACCGTACAGTCCCTCTGTTCTTTTCTATCAACTCATATCCTTTCTAGTTATATTTATCAAAGTCTTCAGTTACATCCTCCTCCTCCAGGGTCGTCTCATTGTCTTTAACCCCGGATGTTAATACTCCTTGGGTGATATGCTTTCCCTTTTGCTTCAGTTTAAACATTTCCCAAGTTTCATCTCTTTGTCTACACTGCCTGCATCGTTTCCCTCTACTAGTCTTGCGATGCCTCCTACACTTTCTTGAGAAAAAGAATGCATTAGTCACACTCCCTACTCCATATTTAAAGTGATGTCTGTTTACTTGTTCCCTCAAATATCTTGGCAATCTCGCGATGTCCAATTTCAGTTTTGATATTTTCTGCATTACTATATCCTGTAACGTCGCCCCATTGTATCTGAATACCTTCGGCAATGAATATCCAAATCCATATATAGCATCCAGCGCGTCTTCTACCTGTTGTCCCCTATATCTCCCTGCCTTTACTATAGATGGTGCTCTCTTTCCCGCTTCCTCACTAGTGGACATTATATGAGATGTTTTATCCCATGTACCTGTTCCAGGTGTTTGGCCGCTCCTGCCGCTGTTGCCGTTGTTCTGCCACAAATGTGACAAAGTCTTGATGTCACTTGTCTTCTGCTGTAATACTCTTCTATCAATATGTCATCCAATCTGATTGATGTATCCAGCACAAATTCATCGTCTTTACTATAAAATATTGATGGTTCTGTCTGTGTCGCTGTTTCTGTGGTCTGAGTCTCTCTCTTAACTATACCACCGGTGCCTTGTAGAGTGGCATCCAACAACCACTCCCATTCTGTCTGTCCCACAGTGATGTCACGTATGCTATCCCATATGTTTCCCTGATGATTTACCAAGACCTCGGCTTGAGCTGCTTCCACCACCTGTATTGGCTCTTGCGCTGAGCTTGGTTGGCCTGACGTTGAAGTCGCACCAAATCCTTTTTCATTTGTTTCTGTTGTTGTTGAACTTGCTGCAGACACTGTGCTCCTTTCATTGTAAGTGCTATTGCAATAGTTGTCTTGAATCATCCACGTATTATAGTATTGTTGGTATTGCTGTTCTCCAACACTATCGTACCAGCTATCTGCCATCTGTCCATCAGCACCTGCTATTTATTGTGAGGTCTTATCTCGTCCCTCGTTGTGCGCGCACTGCCACCACCTGATGCATCTCCTCCTGCATATACCTGTTGCGCTGGCCTCCCCCCCCCCTCCCCTCTTTTCCTACCTTGCCCTACTTTTCCCTTTTCTTTGTGTATCGCCCTCCTTTCCGTCTACCTGCATGAGTCAGCTTGACCTGCTCCTCCGGGCGGCCCCTCCCCCTTCGGCACCTGCATCACCCCCCCTTCTTCCTCATAGCAACACACGTCAATACTACAGGATTATCGCCCATCCTGTAGCATCCCGTCTAAGCTCACCCTATTCTCCATCGCTGGATGAGCTGAGCTCCTCTCTGCCTCTCCTGTGATGCTTACAAATCGGTCCCTTTGGAATGATATGTTCACTGCTAGATTCCTCACTCATAATAGCCCCTGCAGCCAATTGCGCTCTCCTATCTCTTTGCCTCCGTCTCTTCTCAGCCCTATCCTCTCTCTCTTTTCTCTTCCGTCTTCTCTCCAATTCTTCTCTCTCTCTTTCTTCGTCCATCTGTCTCTTCACCTCGACATTTCTCACTCTACCCTTCCTTTTCTCTTCATTATCCTGTCTTCGGCCACCCTCGACCTTATCAATATCACTATCCTGTAACCCTTTCTTTTTACACCAATTATCGACCACAGCTTTCTGCCTGTGCTTCTCCCGGCTATCTCGCCGTACAACTCCATCTTTCTCATTATCAGATTCCTGTATAGGTGCGCGCGGTCCAGCTCCGGCCACCTCTCTCTTTTCCTCATGTGCACTTCTATCGTCGTCTGACGTATTCAATTTGTCCTCCCTCTCAGCGCCCGCTAACGCTGTATCCTCCAGACCAGATGAAGGATGTTTCACCTCAGTCACCCCTCTCGGGTTCTCATGTCCTATGTCTTCTTTATCCACTTGTAATTCCACTTCTGACTTATCCACTTCCACAGACCTCTCATCTTTGGCTTCTCCTTCGCCATTTTCACCCTCCCCTTTGTATGCTCTCTTCAGTTTATTCACATTTACTAAGTGAGGTATCTCTTTGCCCGTCTTCACTGCTCTCAACCTCACCCTGTTATCCCCCACCGCCTCTATTATCCTGTGTGGCCCTGTGTATCTACCAGCAAACTTCGATGTATTATTCACCGCGCATTTCGGATCATAGTAATATACCCACTCCCCCTCTATAAAAGATACAGGTCGAGCCCGTCCATCCAATCTACGTCTGAGCTGCTCCTCATACCTAGCAGTATGAGCGTTGGCCGCCTCTTGTAATAACTGTATGCTATGATTTGTTCTAAGAAACCAATCCCTCTCAGATGGCACTTTAGGCAGTGGCCTTTCCTCAGCAAAGGACATAGCCACTGGATCCCTCCCGAATTGTAGTGCATATGGTGAAAACCCCGTCCTCATACTAATATTGGAGCGCACTGTCCACAATGCAATGGGTAACAGCTCTGGCCAGTGTTCATGGTCCTCGGTCACATAGCATCCTATCGTGTCCTCTAATGATTTATGCAATCTTTCAACCCTGGCATTTCCGGTCGGATTCCTAGAAGACGTAAACCTCTGTTTGGTTGATAATCTAGCTGTAACCTCACGAAAAACCTGACCCATATATGTAGACCCTCTGTCGCTGCACAGCACTTCCACCTTGCCGTACCTACACACGATCTCCCGTAGAAACACCCCAGCTGCCGTGTGCGCAGTCGTGTCTTTAGTACAGAATGCCTCCGGCCATCCCGTCAGAAGGTCTATGAAGGTCATAATATATTTATAACCTTCTTTGGACCTACGTAGTGGCCCAACAAAATCTGTCTGTATCACTTGCCATGGATAATCCGGCGTATCCCATGACCTTGCCTTGGCCCTAAAGTGAGGTGCTCTTTTTCTCAACGCGCACCTTTCACATAGCCGCACGTACCTAGCTATGTCCACCATCATATTTTTCCAATAAAACCGAGCCTGTACTTTTGTATTCAACGCCACTGTTCCCACATGTCCTCCGCACATGATATCATCATGCATGAGATAGAGCACTCTATTCACCATAGCCTTAGGCACCACTATTCTTGGGTTTAGGTCAGCTATAGGCCCACCCCTCTTTCTAGCTGGTTTTATATACTTGCATAACAATCCATCCTTCATACCCATGAAATCAGCATTATGTAAAATCCCTCGCGCCTTTTCCTCATCCACTGGCAATTCATCTCCCGCCAAATATCTCATCATCCCCCTGCAGAATCCATCCTTCCACTGCTCCTGAATGAAGGTTTCCCTATCCAATTCCTCCCCTATCAGTTCCATCACGAGTAACTCACATCCCACCTCAGGCTCAAACTCCCCCGACTCCTCGCCAGGTGTATCCTGTCCCACTGCCAACGGCACTCTGGATATAAAATCCGGCAGGTAGTGAGTGGCTCCCGGCTCATACCTAATCTCATAGTCAAAGTCAGTCATTGCTAAACCCCATCTAGTCAACCTTTTGGATGGAGCCTTACTGGCTTGTTGAAGCAAAGGTATTAATGGTTGATGGTCTGTTATTATCGTGATCTTAGCCCCAGTCAGCATATCCTCAAATTTCTTCAATACTCTTATAACAGCTAGGCCTTCTTTCTCTGTTATAGTGTAGTTTCTTTCAGCCTTTGTAAATGTATACCCATAATACGTTACCGGTCTCAGCAATCCATCCCTCTTTACACAGATGGCCGCTCCACACGCGCCATCCGAAGCATCTGTTAAGACATAAAAGTGGCCTCCAATCTCTGGGTGAACCAATAACGGTGTGCTTGCTAATGCTGCTTGTATTTTCTTGAATGACACCTCACACTCATCCGTCCACTTAAATGGCACCTTGATTTTCAGCAAATTATTCAGAGGCATCGACAAAACAGCATAGTTAGGAATAAAACTCCTGTAATAATTACAAAGCCCCAGAAAGGATCTAGTTGTATGTTCATTATACGGTCTGCCAAATTCCTGCACCTTTCTGATCACCTTAGATTGCGTCTGCACTCCTTCAGCATTAATAATGTGCCCCAAAAACTTAATTTCCGCTTTGCCCCACTCACACTTTTCCGGCTTGACTGTTAACCCTGCTTTACCTAAAGCTGCTAATACTCTGCCGACATTAATAATATGGCTCTCCACATCCGGATCAAAAATAATGATATCGTCTAGGTAGGCTAGACAAGTACGTGGTATTAAGCCTCCTAGCGCTAATGACATAATCTTAGTAAATTGCCATGGGCTCTGCTTCATACCAAACGGCATCCTCGTCCATTGCCAAACTCCCGAGGGTGATTCAAATGCTGAATATTGCCTGCTGTCATGATGTAAATCGCACTGATGATACCCACTGAGCAAATCCATGGCTGTAAAGATTATAGGTTTTCTGTATGCCATATACAAAAACATGCTTCTGGCTGTGGGCATAGGATATGTGTCATCCGCCGTAATAAGATTCAACATGCGATAGTCTGTACATAATCTAGCCTTTCCATCCTTCTTCTGCACCACCACCAACGGACTTCTCCAGACGCTGTCACTGGGCTCTATAATTCCCAACTTTAACAATTCCCTCACCTGTTCATCAATAATATCCATCTTCTGAGGAGAATACCTGTATGGTCGCGCCATACACGGACCCTTGGACTCATCGACCCTTATTTTCATTGGAGCCAATGAACAATGACCCAACTCCTTCATAGAAAATGCTATAGTGTCCATGTTGACCACCAGCATCTCTCTGAATACCTTCTGCTCTTCCGGCGTCATCATAGTATCACCCAAATCAAGGCCCCTGATCTTCTCAATTTTATCCAGCCTCTCCTGCTCACTTAAGGTAAAAACACCACATCCACCACCACTGTCCTGAGGATCCTGCCGATGCTCTGACCCTCTCCTAGCATCTTGACCATTCTCCCGCCGGTCTTCATTACATCGTGCCAAAATCTCACGAGCCTCATCCTTTCTATCCCTGCCAACATTAGCTGTATCAATTACCTCCAGCAAATTAAGTTCCGGTTCATCTATGTCTTCCGCATATGCTATAACCTCAGTTGTATCCACATACACTTGCCTGTCAGAGAGATTAGCAATTCTCATATACCATTTCTTCCCCACATAGTTCACCGCACCATCCGCAGCTATCACCGCCAAATTAGATGGTCTCAACAAGACCGTTGTTCCAACCCTTTCAGCCGCAACATCCCATCCTTTCACCGTCACCAATCTTTCCTCCCATGGGTCCAAAATCGCCGCTACTTCAATTGAGACCGGATCCTCAGTAAAGAGACGTACCTTTCCATCTATAGCTATAATCTGTGCCCTTGCGTCAATCAGAAAATTACGTCCCAGCACAATATCATAAGCTAGTGAATCCACCACATTAAAATCATAGTATATGCAAGCACCATCCATAAAACATTGCAGTCGCACCGTCTCATAAACTTGTAATGATGTTTTGTCCCCCAGACGCACCTTCCCCAATTGAGATGGCTGCCTGTCCCAAATTGCTCTCTCACTTATACTACTCACAATTGTCCGTGCTATAAAACAATCAGACGCGCCCGTGTCCACTAAACATCTGTATGTATTCTCGTCAATAGTACACTGAACCAACCATGGCGCTTTGTCTTTTGATCCCCTGTTTCCCGACCCATCCCCTGATATCAAATTTAATTCTGGGGTAGGAATGAGCCGTTGTGCCCGTTTCCCGGCCTGCGAACATCATTTCCCTGATCTCGTTGGTCTCTGTTCTGCTGAGAGGATGACAGCTGATCCCTGTATTTCTTCAAAAACGTGCACTCCTCTGTAGAATGTGTAGTAGAGTCATGAATTAAGCAATAGATTGCCCCTCCTCCTTTCTGACTCTCTCCTGCATCTCCCATCATCCTAGCATATTCCTGTGCTCTTCTCTGACCTCTATCATCCCCCTGTTGACCCTGCCTGCTTCCTCCTGTGTATCTCTGTCCCTGAAACCTGTTATTGAAATACTGAGATGCGTTATACTGATTTCCACCGCGTCCCCCTTGATAATTCCATCCTCGGCCTCCACCGCCTGTACCAAACTGCCTATTCTGACCATATGTTCCCGCGCCGGTCCCTCTGCCCGCCTGCGCCTGATACTGCCCTTGTGAGTTACCACCCCTTCCAGCATATTGTCCCTGCTGATTCTCCCGTCCATGTTCCATCTCTCTGAGCCCCCGTCTATATTCCATAGTGCACATCTCCACCACTGCTTTAGTTTGTTCTCTAGCATACTCTTTAGGATCGAATTGATCGTCCCCACATGCTCCATCCCGAGTCCCCTCAGACTCTAGCATGTGTAGCTGCGCCACACCTTTGGAGTTCCTGCCCTTCTCCACATTTTCCCAATAAGACGCCAGTCTGAGAGCCTCTTCAAAAGAATCAGCATTGTGTTTCATCAGGTCCTTATCAATGGGCGGAAGCAAACCCCCCACAAAGACTGACAGTTTGATGACATCAGGAACATCCAACTCGTCATATTCCTTTATTTTCAATGCGAAGTCCCAGACCGACTGTCCCTTTTCCTGCTTCAGACAGTGCAAATCCCTATGTTTCTGCCACAGTGGCCTTTTGTCTTCAAAAACCCTCTTCACTATAGCCACTACTTTGTCCAAAGTATCCTTTTCCCCCTCTGGAATACCATCCATCCATTTCGATGCCCCCTTCTTCAAGCCCAATTTTGCATACTCAAGATGTTGATCCGGAGACCATCCAAATAGCTTTTGCATTCCATTCAATTCCTTGAAATACCTCCGATAATCCTCCCCAGGTTCCCCATTGAAGGATGGTAGTTTAACATTCGGACTAGGCGCCATGTCGTCGTCTTCAGAACCAATAATAGGTGCAATATCCTCCTCCACCTGTTTCTCCGCATCCAAATCACCCACTGAGCTCTCTTCACTATCGTTCCCCTGTACACCAGTTCCAACACCTGCAGCTACGGAGCCCTCAGCGGCTTCCTCCCGGGCCTCCCTTTCTATCTGCCGTCTTCTCTTTTCATCCGCTCTCCGAGCCCACCAATCCTCCCAGTCACCCGAAACATCAGTCTGAAGATGGCTATTTAGAACATCATCTAAATGCCCCTCATCTGTAGTACGACCTGTACTATTGCCTGAGCGGATATTCGCAGTTACCTTCCTCCAATTTACAGTGTCGTTCAAAAATCTCTCCCTTCGTGCTACACGCTCCCGGTCTATCTCCGGCCTCGCGGGCGGCTCCTCCCCATCAATGGCCTGCCGATATCTCAGCTCCTGTTCCAATATGGCTCTCCCCCTCTCTATGCTCCGTCGTACCCTAATATTAGTGTTCTGCAGACCTGCAATAACTTCATCCACCCTTGTTTTACTCACAGACTCTCCCAGACGACTGCCACTTTGATCACCTGTAACAACCGGTGTAGTACAGCTTGTCCAATCCTGTCCAACTCCACCACTCTCATCCTGACCCACCAAGTCCTTATCACTTAACTGTCTCCCATTCTCAACAACCACCAAGAAACCAGACGGTAGCAATCCAGCACTCCCCCCTTGTGAACCACCACAGGCCTCCGACCCCTGTTCCTGTATCTTCTCACCGACGTCCTTGCTTCGTCCTGGCACTGCCACCACTGTAGACGCCCCGTCTACTGGATCATTCTCCTCATGTGCGTCCCCCTCATCCTCATGACCATCCTTTGTTCCCCTCTCATCCACCTGCCCGTCTTCATGTACTGGCCCTATTAACCCCAATGACGTAGCAATTGCTTCAAAATTCAAATCTTCATCACCAATATCCGCCACATCCCCCTCAGATGCGCGTCTGACTTGTCCCTGGTCCGCTGTACCCTCAAACTCAAGGCACCTAGGAGTAGCCTTACAGAAATTAATACTGGAGCTCCTAGCAATGGGCGTCGAAAAATACTTATAATTCACTAATCTGTCTCCTGTCGTCCATCCTTTGCAGAGATTATCAGGCCGTTCCCCTGCATCAGCACTCACTGTGTGCTCCTGAACCGCCGCCTGTTGCCCATCACTAGAAATATCAGCCCTGGTCTCCGACTCTGCCGCAGATGACTGATGCCCGTTCTCCACTCCCAATGCTGAAAATGGTCCAGAGGTATCGTCCACTACCACCGACCCTGCTGGTTCAGAATCAGCCGCAGTAGACAATTGTAGGCCAGACGTCCCCCCAGACTTGGGATCCCTTTGAGACGACGCCCGCTCCTCCTCTGACCGAGCCACGGGGAATCCAATCTCTCTAGACACCTCCTCTCCAGGCAAAAGCACCACTTGCGACCTGGGTCCTAATTGCACATGCACATGTGTGTGATCCGATCTAAGAGTGACACGTGATTGATCAGGTCCCGCTTCACTCACTCTGGATCTTCCACCCTGTCCCTCTGCTACACCACTATGTGCTACTGCTGCAGTCCCAGGCAATGTGCGCGCTGCAGGTATGATAGTATAGACTTCCACACCGTCACTACTGTCAGTGTGTGGCGATGCCGCTGAGTCACATCCAGCGTCTGAGCTGTTAGGTATCGGGTACGGCGAGCCGCTCATCAGTACAATGATAAGCCCAACCACTAATTCTCCACCATCTGGGCTGTGTGGGTTGTGTTTATATGTATATTAATGTGGTATAACTTGTGTAGTTATTATCAGCTCACTCCGCTGTTCTCACGTATTTGGGAAGACTAACTCTAGTGGTATGATGTTGGCCTAGCCCATTCTTTTAACCAACACCAAGACGCCGGTACAAGTCACCATTTATTGTTCATTGGTTATTCACAGTTACAGTTGATGATGAGTCCACTCATGGTTGTACAGCTTCAACGACACCAGTCTATTCATACAAGCAGTTCATGTTTTAACAATCCGATGCTACTGGAGAGGTATAAGTGCCATAGAGATCCTGTTCAATCCGTTCTTACATTGGCTAAGTGTAATACTAAATACTAAACAGCTTCATCCTCGTCTACTCCAGGAGTATGTGTTGCCTCCTCGGCTGCTCCCACAATACTGACTCCTCCCTATCTCTTACCAACCCCTCACACCTTTCAGACGCCGATGTTTGGCTCACCCGTATTCCCCCCTCCCCCTCTACAGAATCTACCTGACCAGATCTCGTCGACTCCCCTCCGTCTACACATTCCCCAGCCTACCATAAACTCTATACTACCATAAACCCTATACAGGACTCCTATAGCACTCTCCCATATAGCATATAATAAATACACACATAATACGGCATACAATAAATACCTACATAAGTGTACCCTGTTATACCCGTTCATTATAATTATTGGCTATTGATGACAAAACACTACACTGCCCTGCCCCAAACTGGCATGCACTGTCCCAAAAAGCCCTCCCCCACCCCCACACTGCCCTGCCCCACGAGGCTCTACCCCACAAAGCCCTGCCCCCACACCCATACTGCCCTGCTTCACACTGCCCTGCCCTGCTCTCCCAGCTTCACCATATTCTCCATCCACTCATCATTCAGTCTGTCTGCCCATCCCTACTTTCCCGTCCCTCCCTACGGTTATTGATCAACTCCATTGCACTATGACGGAGGGAATTTCCGTGGACGTTGCCATAGTAACTTCAGAACGTTGATCCCTCACTAATGCCCAAACACAGTAACATGCAGGGCCAATGAGTGGTCAATACTAAATAATCAATAACCCTCATTTATAATAAATGGCACACACCCGTGATGTTTTATGTGTGTGGCAAGGTTAGTACTTCCTTCAGGTTACTGCGATACCTTATTTGGTATATACCGTAATCTCCCACGTATAAGGCGCGTCTTGCACACAAGGTTTTGTTTTCCCTGGATCCATAAGGGGGAGACCAAGACATTTCTCTTGATATGTTATGCTCCCCCTAAGTCCTTATACATCATAGAGGAGTCTAGGAGAGTCTGGGGGACCTTAGCTACACATAGCTTTTTGAATTTTCTTGTATGCATGATGCGCCTTATACGCGGGAGATCACGGTACTACATTGTAGTAATAATTAACCTCCTCCTACACTATGATACCATCTCAAGCACCGTATAGGGTGTTATAAGAGGGACATGATTTAAGCGCTGACAAACACAATTATATTTGACTTCAATTTAAATTTGTGCGTCATAATATAACCTAGACTTCTTAACTTTATGAATAATGCAATGTAGCTGCCGGCTGGTTCTGCTCCAACTCCTAGTGTAAAGTCTGTCAATTTTCTCTTTACTTTGTTTTTTCCCCTTTTTACTTGTTAAGTGACTAGGAAATGATTTGGAATACTCTTAAAATAATAAAAAACCCAAAATAGATATTACTACCGTAATCTCCCGCGTAGAAGGCGCAGCTCGCATAGAAGGCGCACACCCAACCTAGAGAAGGCTGTTTCACGTAGAAGGCGCACCTCTGAGGGCAGATTTTTGTCAATTTAGTACCGTTCTATATTAAAAATAACCCCCCTATAAGGCACACCCCAAACTCAAGGCAATGCCCCTCCCACGTATAAGACCCAGCAGCATTTTGTTTGGCATATAAGACGCGCCTTATACGCGGGAGATTACGGTAAGGGGGGAAAAGACTTAATGCATAAGTGAAGAAACGATCTAAAGTGGTTCACAATTGGCTTAAACAGGTGGGAGAGTAAGAACCATGACTCATTGACTCTGGGTCACAGTGAATTACAAGCCTGCGCCTGCACCTTTATATGTAGTAGATATAAGTAGTTATACATTTATTATTGGTGCAGAGGTATAAGGCAGTGGAGTTTGTATACTTAGAACCCTTTAAGGGCAGCCAATGCATTATGCATATTGGTCATGATGCAGGAATGCAGCCCTGGCGAGTAACTCGCCACGGCTACATTAATGCATCATGTTGACCCCAGAGAGTTGATACAGTTCGGGAGGGTTGGCATGATGCTTCAATGAAGTGCTGGTGAGCAGACTCGCCAGCACTTCATTGGTGCATCATGTCGACCTTAGGATATATAATGCAGCAATGGATTAGTGGTGGTTAAAGGGTGAGGGGGTAATCCTCTACTGTATATACACACTATAAACGTGTAACAAAACAGGGGCTACACTCAGCACTGCATATCACACTGACTGCTGTTGCTATTATGACTGTGAGTATTGTCAAGATAAATGGTTTATTACATATTTTGATAAGTGGGAGATTACCAGAGGAAGGCTTTCCTTTTGTATTGATATTGGAATCAAAACACCAAAAAACTAGGTCAAAGAATCACTCTGCATGGACATGTACTACAGAGTAAAACCAGTAAATGTAGATGTGCTATAGAATGCTTCTAATGATGACTGTCCATTAGGTGAATGAGGGGTGGTACTTTATAAAAGAGTCAAGATGGCAAACATAGAACACTTCAGACCACCCACTCCACACTTATAGCGCTGCCTCAGAGTTGACTCTACTCTTTATTGGGAATGTACAAGTCTAGACGGCGCCTGGGGAAATATACAGTGTGACCCACTAGTCTTTTATTTTGGCATTTACTTTAATGTGATCATTTAAGAGCCATTAATGTATCAAATAATAAAGCCCACTGGTCGTCATGGTGCATGAATGCAGCCCTGGTGAGTAACTCGCCAATGTTGCATTCATGCCCGGCTATCATGCATCAGAGGGTTAGCATCATGTATTGATTCACAGTACCCTTAAAGATTTAATAGATTGTGGATTTGTGAGATTTGCAGAGACTGACAATAGGGAAGAATCAGAGAGAGACAGAAGGAGACATACAGTCATTCAGAGTGAGACAGAGACATACTCTTGCAGGGTGTTGGCTAGCCAAGCAAACGGGTATTACCAGTCACATAATTTTTGTGTCCACTTCTTTGATTGGCGAGAAAAAACTTAGTAATCCTCAAATTGAATAGAGGCATATTTAGAGTAGTTTCATGCCTCAGGCAATTTCATTAATCATGACTGCATATCGATCAGGCTCTAATGTGTGAGTCTTAACTCTTTAAGAGCTGCATTAGTTTTCCATGTCACCAAGATTTGATAATGTGATGGCGAGTAGCTCATGCACTGTATTTGTGCACCATGCCGACCCTTTATAATTATATCAACCTCGTTGGGTGAGCACAATGCATGAAGGTACCCCCCCCCCAGGCTTACATTCATGCGATATAACGAGGGTATACATTTTTTGTAGTATGCATTACACCACTTAGCGGTCCTTAAAGGGTTAATACTATGTAAATGAACATATCATGAATGGGTCTTTTTATACCAGGTAAGGTCTCTTAGACTCATTATTCTATATCCCATTGGTGCTGCAGGTGTGAACAGGTGTGAAAAGTAGGTGTGGACTCACACCCAGACAGGTTACTCACACTCCCCTTGCGGACACACCTGGAACCAGAGTTCCCCTACTAATCTGTAGGAGGTAGTTGGTGCCTGAGATCCAGGAGGACCAGTCATGGTGGTAAATATTATATTAGACTGACTGCATGACAGCTTTCTTTCTTTCTGTGAAGGAGCATGTTTTATCCTTGCGGGGCTTTATCATTCATTGTACCGTAGTTGGTTTTTATTGTACACCTATTGTGATAGCCCTTCACCATAGGATACCATATAGCGCTTATGCTGGATCTACTGTAGACGTAGCCATCTTGGCCCCCTTGGACATTGTTGATTTCCTATATTTATTGCAGATACCAGTAACTATAAAAACTACACTAGATGTTGACATTCTGAGCACTGCACTATATCTGCACTACACTTTTATATTAATATGGGGTTTCTATATATCAGCACTAGCTACCATCACCTTTAAAATGCCCTCAGTCTGATAGATAATCCCTAAATACTAATGTAGCTAACTAGCATGAGGCTACATGGGTAGGGTAGGCAGCTGTTGAATATTACTAGAACATTAGAGTTTATTGTAGTTCTATATATTATGGCACTTTCAACGTTGGTGTATATCAATTTTTAGATTTGACTCAAGCAGTCAAATTATATGTCTCTCACATCTTGCACTACAAAAAGGCCTTTGAGTTTGATCCCTTCCCCTTTAAAAATACCTCCCCTCCACCTTCCCAGTCAATATCCATGCTTACTCTATTCAGATTATTACCAGATCCAAATGAAGTAAAAAAAAAAAAATACCAACACTGTATCTGCCGTGATAGTCTTCTTACAGCTTTTGTTGGTCAATATTTTATATTTCAATGGCCCTTACAACTGAATACATGTGTGAGTGTGGCTCAATGCCAATTTAGATATGAGAACCTCTATTGGCAAAGAAGCTTGAGTAGCACTCATATATACACCACGCTAGCCTACCTTTTACAATTCAATGAGCTTGTTATTATGGACTTGTAACTCTCAATAAGATCCATATTGTTTGCATGATAATATGCCAGACTAGTGCACAGTCCTTAAATTGATTTACCTCTTATCAATTATTGCTCATTCTTTTTCTTAAATCTAACTGTGTATAATGAAGTTTTAACTAAAACTGTGCTTTGGAATAACCAGTCTTGGTTACTTAATTATTCGTCATTACCTGTTTCAATTTTATTATAGATTAGTTGATAAAGGTTTTGTAAGAGATCAAGACAAAAACAAACTTACAAAGAGTATCTCTGATTTAGGACTATAGAATTATAGAAACTAAAACATTGGTATCTTCCTTATCTATTGTGTCGGTGCCTAATCACTTACTTATTTCCATGAAGATTTTTCCCCTTTCAGTGCCATTGAATAACTCGACACAAACGAACAGAAAGTTTTGAGGATTGTTACAAGAAATTCCATTTCATTCTCCCCTGTAGGACTGGTTGAAAGCGTCCGATGCCTCATTGGCCAAGTTACAGGAGGTGGGGACCAAGATCTACAACCTGGGTATTGCCGACACGCGACAACTCCGCGTCAACAAGAACAACCTCCACACCAAAACTGAGCTACCCGAGGGCACCAAGTGTGCCTGGTGAGTAAATTGGTGTTAGGAAATTTTGTCGGGGATATGCTAGTTGGCTCAGGGACCACCCTGAGTCTATACCGCCGGGTAGGTGGTGGCATTGGAAAAAAGTCAGTTATATAATTTTCAATCTCAATTTTCTACAAGAAACAAAGCATGTAATAAAAGTACCATACATGAGTAGTTCATATATCAGTCTTTATTTACAGTAAAGAAAAAAATTCAAAAATCCATCCATGAGTTCATACAAAATTAAACAAAGAAAAAGGTCATTTCATAAAAACCTTTTGTCCAATCCAGTCCTCCATAGGTTTACCTCCGGGCTGGACTTTTCTCTCTTTGTTTCTATTTGTTTCGAAAACTTTTCAAAAAACGCGGGAAAAGTTAGCCCTGAGCCCTTTGTGCGTACCAAAGCACGTACATCGTTCCATTTTTTTATGTATTATTATATCGTTTAAATTCTGCAGTGTGTTTGCAACAAGACGACAAAGAATCATAAGTTCACTATAATTCTTGATAGCTTGAAGGAAAACCACTATTCAAAAGTTACAGTTTATGACCATAGCCTTCCTACTGTTTCAATAAAATTGTTCTAAAAACAATTCTGTCAGTGGCCTCCACCAACCAAAAGGATTCACAAAACAAAAAAAAAACATGCAGTCATCTATATAAAACTGAATAAGAAAGGTTTCTGTTTTAAATCTACAATTTCAGGGGTAGTAATGGCTCCATCCCGGATCTTCTCCGTAAACACAATGAGCGACAGCGGCAGCAGAAGGCCACACGGCCGGTCAGTGCTAAGGTCACCACGCACAACCAACCCACCAAGACCCGCCGCCGACCGCAGAGCGCCAAGGAACTTGGCACTCAGGAGGCGGCCCAGGAAAAGAAGCCCCCAACCGGGCTAGGGGGTAAGGTTTTAATTATGTGTGTAAATGGAAATTGGCATTTAGTTTTTATGTTGCTGTTAATTTGATTTTATTGCTGGTTCATAATTCTGTTGTAAATACTTATATACCCCTTGTGAGTTCCCATTGTGAAAAGGATGAATCCGTAGGAGGATACAACATATTTCTTTCCTGAATTTCTTTCCAATGATAATCTACATTAATATCTTCATTCTGAAAGAAAGAAAAAAAGTAAGTACTTCGTTAGGCTGCGTAAAATTGATTATCAGCTTTGCGGACACTTTTTGAAAAAGTGTGGCGAGGGAGGGAGGTTTTTTTATTTGGTACATGATATTTTGACAATGAGGGAGGCAACTTTTTCTTTTTATCCTCATTTAAAATGATGAGGGAGGTGACTTTTTATTTTTATCTTTTTGTTGTTGTTAAATTAATGTAATCAATATGGTTAGTCCAAAGACATGATTCAGGGGTCTACACATTGTCTACCCATTCAGATGCCACTTTAACACTGTGTAAGAAAAAGGGTCTATTTCTATAATCTTGCAGCTTATCACCCATTCACCACATGATCAACCCAGGCATTTAGAATGAGAAAGCACACATTTATGGGTTTCCACAACTGTTTACCGTAATCTCCCGCATATAAGACGCGTCCTCTACGCCAAACAAAATGCTGGGGCGTCTTATAGGATTTTTTCAAATTGGGGGTGCGTCTTATACGAGGGGTAATTTTACTATAGAAATGTACTAATCTTACAAATTTCATCCTTAAAATGTGCGTCTTATACGTGAAAATGCCTTTGCTGAGTTTGGGGTGCGTCTTCTACGCGGAAGATTACGGTAAATTGTAAAAATCAACCAAGTAGAAGTACCAAAATGCCTTTTAATTATTTTGTTGCCCTTAAATGCCTTATTTTCATTAAATAATGTTCACCATGTCTTACAGTGAAGGGTATGCATCGTGACCTTGAGGAGCGGCCACCAGGTGGCATTGGTGTTGGTGTTGGAGCGGGATGGGCAGCGCCCCCTGGAGGCGTCCTCGACATGTCGGGACGAGAGATCGATGACCTTCTTAACCAGGTCAGCGATTCACAGCGACCTTCAAGGTCACAGGCAGGTTAGTGTGAAAGTCAAATCAAGGTCACATTGAGCAAGGTCACATAAGATACCCGGTATTATGTAAAAGATGGAATAGAGTTGAATAGAGGGATATGCATATTCAGTCAGAGGTTAAAGACTTTCAAGATTTTCTTTCACTTTTAGGAAATTATTTCTCTTAAGCTCCCAAGACTTGTGACTCCTTGGGCCCAAGTTTTACGATTGGTGAACTGTTGTCCAACAGCAATGCAAGTTGATGAAAAATTGAGATGGGTCAAGTGTGTAATTTTTGCTTTATCTAGTATCTATCCACTAAAAATGCATTCAGAAGATTGCGCTATGCGGTGCGCTGTTCATTTTATTACTAATAGTACACAAGTAGTTTTAATTCTATGGAGGACCAAACTGTATCTTTTAGCATGGCAGCAACAAGGCAGCACATCAGGCATCCCCCCACCTCCCCGCGGGTCACCCGACTTCTCCAAGATGCTGGACACCAAGGATGGACAGGGGTAAGGTGTTACTATTTGACTCATTAAGGGACATATATAGGCCCTACATAATGTTCCATATACAATTTCGATATTGCATCTCAAAATTCCATTAGAACCAAAACCTTTTCCACAGTTCTATCAACGACTCAATAGTGATTGATATTTTCGCTCTGACCCAAAATAGCTTTGCTATATAGTTGGGGGTTCAAAACAATTGGAATGAATAACCAGGGCTCTGGTGTGATCACAAAAAAAGTAAACATTTTAAGCACTCCTTAACTGTTTTATCTGATTTTTCAGACCAACATTTAGGAGCATGATTGAAGATCTGCTATTCGACCAGAATACATTGCCGTCTGAGATTTTGACAAGACCGCCACCGGAGCCCATTCACATCAGTATGCCCCATGTTACATTAGGTGGGGAGACAGACTCAGATAGTATAGACGCAGAGGAGGAAAACCAGTAAGTCATTACCGGAAACCCTACATTATAAGCAGCACCGGCATATAATATAAGCCACCCCTGACAATCGGGGAAATGCTATAAGCTGCTCTTGGGGCCTGAAAAGGTGACCATCCCTAACTATAGCCTATACAAAAATGTATTTGTAAACCCTACGTATATGCCACACCCTGATTTCAGGAAGACCATATCATGGACCTGAACAGTACAGTATATTGTGTAGGTCTCTGAGCCAAATATAAGTGAGAGTAAGCCTCAGAAATTGTCCATAAGCCGCAGCTTATAACAGAGTTTCATGGTTTGTGTATCAGGGTTAAGCTGCTTTACAAATTGGAAGAAAATCAAGAAACATTATTTTAAAAAAATCATATTTAGTTATCTCATGGATTTGTACAGTAGTTAAGTGAGTAAACTATAGTGTAGGTCCATGGTTTTCTGGAAATATTAGATTAACTGTAAAAAATAAAATCATAAACAGTAAGTGTAAGTAGAAGGTATTACCATAGGATATAATATATTATACGTTCTCAATATTCTTCCACACTTTACAGAATATCAGACCGCAGGACCCCTCCTGTGAGCAGTGGGTCACGTCCTGGCCCCAAACAAAAGTCTACATTTCTCGATATCAACATGAACAACTTCAACGACACTAACCCCTGGCAGTCATGTGATGAAACCGATGACGAGGAAATCTTACTTGAGGCGAGTCCTCGAAGGACACCATTGCGTATGCGTACAGTTACTTTTAATGAAGAAAAAAATGAAACTACGCTGATCACTCCACGTGGGGCCAAGTCTCACCGAGAAGCTCAAGAGGAGCTTGAGCGTCTTACTAATGATTTAAAGAATAGTGCTGCTACCTCTGGTTATGATGTACTAGAGGACCAACTACCCAAACAGCACAAAGATAATAGAGAGGCTAAGGGGCAGGGACAGGTGGAGCTACCCAAACCTAAGACATACCAGGGCCGAGCAGACCTCAAGTGGGTTAAGAGTCGGACGAATAGTGGGATAGCTCTTACCTCGCAGGACGAGGGAGGGAAGGGGATCGGGCGTAAGGGGAGTGCGGGAAAGGTACGAACTGGTGCTTTGAACACTGTGGCAGCGGAGGATAAAGGTGATACTGTCCCTACCGTCTCTGTTGCATATTTTGATGACCTAGGTCCAGACGAGGATACAAAAACCACTGCCCCTGCACCATCTGGGAAGTCTCGTACAAAGAAGACGCGACAAGCTAATCTTGAGGAGGTAGAGACTATGGTATCTAGAGTAGCCGCTGAAGCAGAAAAAAAGCGAGAGGATCTAGAGCTTGTTGGTAATAAATCAGGCAATTCTGATGTACAATGGGCAACACCTGAGTCTGTTAAGACCAAAGTGGTGTCTTCTGGTGCTCAAAAGAACTATTATGAGTTGGCGCTTCAGGCCCGTATGGCCAAGCATCGGAGTCAAGTCACTGCCAAGGAGGACGATAGTAAAAAGACAAAGACGATAAAAACCTTTGAGTTTGGTGATGGGGAGGTAATTGAACACAAGACTGTGAGCACAGTAGATACAATACATCATCAGAAAAAGGAATATGTGGTCCCCAAGGATGCCCAGCCACAGAGCGCTTTGACAAAAACTGTGAAACCGCAGGACAGTGTTCAGAGCAGTACAAAAGATGCAAGTGTGGATAGGATTAATTCAGTTACCAGTGAACAATACACAGAGTCAGGGAGTAGTTCCCAAAGTAAAGTGGGAGACAATAGCTCAAAGATAGAGACAGGCAAGCCAACAATTCAAGTCAATGGTGTCAGTCAGAGTCAACGCCCAAATTCAAGTCTTCGCCCAGATGTGGGAACTGGTTCATCTAGCCAAAGGCCAGGAAGCTCGAGAGGGAGTAGAATGGTCAGTTACACCTTTTTCTTTCTAGAAAAGTAAAGATAGAAGACATGCACACTGTATTTAGTCTTAAGTTAGAATAGAGTTGGCCTGCATTTTTACAAATCATTTGAGTGAAATGAATAAGTAACGGTAGGTAGGTAAGTGGTTGTTTAACGCCATTTTGACCATGAATAAGTAACACAGACAAAAAAAGGTTTGATACACAAAATAACTCAGCAGAAGATACTCGGTTTGGCTTAATAACCTGATTATATAAAAATTATATATCATTTCACTTCTTGTTATGCTTTATGCAGGTGGCATCTTCAACAGAGCGGTCGGTCGATCGACCTCCTTCTAGACAAGGATCCCGCAATGAGCCGCAGAAGTCTGCAATACGCGACTCCAAGAAGGAGACGAGAACTAGTATACAAACAGACCACCTGTATGACGAGTTTCAGAACGTCAGACTAAAGGCACAGACAGTGAGTAGCATAAAACCTCATGTATTTGCCTCACCCCTTGTTTGGGGCAAAGCTAGTACATGTACAAGCGACACCTGGAGTGGACTTTGTCGCTGCTTGTACGCAGGCTTCACATAAGGCCTACTCGTATTATTTGGATATAAGGTTGATATTGTGTTATTTTTTTGGGGGGGAATGATTTTGACAAGGTAGCTTCCACAGTGTGGGCTCTGGATAAGGGGTATCATCCCCATGTTACATGTCAATTTTTAAAACTGCTCATGTCACATATCACTTAAATTCCACTGTCCTATGCACTATTCTAAAGAGACCCATGTATAAGCAACACCCTAACTTTGCTATGCTGAAAAATTATGCTGGAGTGTATGGTACATTATTTTGTGTGATAAGAATCTAGATGATAAAATGCGTTGTGTTTTATAATATTCCATTAGATGAATTAATGAATTGTATCATTTCCCTTCTTGTAGAAGCAGAGAGCTGTGAGTGCGCCAGTACGCCGTGGTCCTACAATAGAGAACGGTAAACTAACTGGGGCCGGGTCTACGCTCGGGATCTTCGCCTCCTCCCCGTATGCTGCTCCTGCCATAAAACCTCGTCCCTACTCAGCATCAGTTGTAAGTACAGTTAATATTAAGACCAGTTATTCTAATTTATTATTCATATAACATTGATACAAAGGCATCTGTGTTAAACTTAGATATGCATGTACTGTCCAATTTCTACTCAGATCTATTCTATAGCCTTCACAAGGACTTAGAACTGGCCCTCTAGACACGCGACACCTATTGTGAAGAGGGGGTTCTAGCCTGCCTATGATTTAATCATCCTGCTTTGATAAAGGCAGACATCATCAAAACTACAGCTCTTAGATTACTGTCCTCATACCGATATTGTTAAAAGTAAAATTTATTTATAAGCATAATAATAAGATAAAGCAAACGAGTATATGCAGGTTCTGAAAAACAATAGAAAGTCCATTCAATTTATAAAACGTATCATTGTGCAGCTAAGTTACTGATACTTTTGATATTTTTCAGGTTAGTGACATGAAGAAACGACCAGGATCTGCAAATAATATAAAGATTTCGACAAAACTTAGGTAAAGAGCACTCATCCAAGACCTCATCATGGTTATCCCTTTATTCAAGTCAGTACATCATGGGAATTCTCTGTATGTCACATTTAACTGAGATATAAGTATTGTATCGGTAGTATATTGTCATGTCTGAATAGGCTAAATTCTGTGTCTGAATATAATGATTGCATGAAATTAGTCAGAATTTGGAGAAATGACTGCCTCTTTCTATGACAGTTACAGAGAGATACAACGAGTAAAGTCTGCTGCCAAACTTGTCAAGAAAGGTACCCTAGGGCATCCCAAGGTGTACAATACAGAAAGTAAGTAATTTTTTTCTTACTCTTTTTTATTTTTGCCAGGATCAATGTAGGTTTTACCTCGGTGAGCAGTGGTTGAGAGGAAGTCTGAGGAAGTAAGTTGTAGGTTAGTTTGTGGGGAGTAGATGAAATTCAAGAGAGTGGGTGGCAGGTTGCTGTCTATGGGGAGTGGGTGGCAGGTTGCTGTGTGGGGGTGTGTGGCAGGTTGCTGCCTATGGGGAGTGGGTGGCAGGTTGCTGTGGGGGGGGGAGTGGCAGGTTGCTGTGTGGGGGTGGGTGGCAGGTTGCTGTCTATGGTGAGTGGGTGGCAGGTTGCTGCGTGGGGGTGGGTGGCAGGTTGCTGCCTATGGTGAGTGGGTGGCAGGTTGCTGTGTGGGGGTGAGTGGCAGGTTGCTGTGTGGGGGTGGGTGGCAGGTTGCTGTCTATGGTGAGTGGGTGGCAGGTTGCTGTGTGGGGGTGGGTGGCAGGTTGCTGCCTATGGTGAGTGGGTGGCAGGTTGCTGTGTGGGGGTGAGTGGCAGGTTGCTGTGTGGGGGTGGGTGGCAGGTTGATGTCTATGGTAAGTGGGTGGCAGGTTGCTGTGTGGGGGTGGGTGGCAGGTTTCTGTCTATGGTGAGTGGGTGGCAGGTTGCTGCGTGGGGGTGGGTGGCAGGTTGCTGTGTGGGGGTGGGTGGCAGGTTGATGTCTATGGTGAGTGGGTGGCAGGTTGCTGCGTGGGGGTGGGTGGCAGGTTGCTGTGTGGGGGTGGGTGGCAGGTTTCTGTCTATGGTGAGCTGGTGGCAGGTTGCTGTGTGGGGAGTGTGCTACAGGTTGCTGTGTGAGGGGAGTGGGTGGCAGGTTGCTGTGTGGGGGAGTGGGTGGCAGGTTGCTGTGTGAGGGGAGTGGGTGGCAGGTTGCTGTGTGGGGAGTGGGTGGCAGGTTGTTGTGTGAGGGGAGTGGGTGGCAGGTTGCTGTGTGAGGGGAGTGGGTGGGGGAGTGGGGTCGGTTTGTTGGGTCCATAGAAGTAAACACAGGGGGTACCTACCGTAAACTCCCGCATGTAAGATGCATCTTATATGTGGTTCTGAAACCTCCTGTGCCTTGTACAATTACCCCAAATTCAAGGTTTTATAGGCAAGGTACTTTTACTATAGAACAGTACTAAACCTTCAAAAATCAATTATTTCTTTCACCTCAGGGTGCACCTTATACGTAGGATAAGTCTTATACATGAGAGATGACGGGAGTTTAGTGTGGTACACAGTGCTGTGTATACCCCATCATAAAGGATGCTCCACTTAAAGATCAATGTAATTACATAATCAATGTCAAATGTGCCTCACCACGCGGCTCTCTACCTGTGGGCCTCTCCTACTCATTGATTATTTTATAATCTCATGGACCAATGAGTTAGCCAAAGAGCATACATCTGCTTTCGTGATTTTTCCTCTCCTGAATAAATTGTCTTTTACTGTGAGCACACATAGTTTTGATTATCTACTGCTGGGCTAGCTTCTGTAAACGTGTGTTAAAATTAAACAAACAAAAAACAAACATTTGTAGACATTTCAAAATAACCACACCCTCCCTCATGTTGAGCCCCAGAGGGGAAAGTTAACCCACTGAGTGCCTCAGAGTGTTGTGTTCATTTATTTCCATGATGCACCAAGCACATTGCTGGTGAGTAACTCGCCAGCATTATATGCATAATGAATGCATACAGCACGGGGGAGTAACTCACCGAGGCGACATTCATGCATCAAAGGGGTATAATCTATTAGCATTATGCTGCCCTTAGAGGGTTCAGATCAATCAGTATTGACCCCGTGTGTGTATGGGGTGGTGAGGTATGATACCTGCACCCTTCATACAGTACACTGTTACCTACATATCATCAGCCAGGTAAGGCATGGCTAAGGCTCCTCTCGAAACTCACATTTTACATTTTGTATATTATATTTATATATAACAGATCAATGTCGAAGAAGACTGGCACGTTCTTTTCAATTTGTAGTTGTCGATTTTCATTTCATCGGGGCTCCACACCCACATCCAGAGGATGGAAGAAGATGATAAATTCTGTTGTCGCAACCTTCCATAAAGCTTCAGGCCTCCTTAACCTCCTATTAGGAGTCCTTAATCTTATCCTTTACATGTAATGATATTCATAAATCTGAATCATAGGTTCCTGGGGATTTGATTTGCCTCATGTGAACAATGTGAGTTGGTTTTCTAGTTTCCTTTTCTTAGGGTTGTATTTCCCTGGGAAACCTCTTAATAGGAACATCTTGTACGTGTTATCAACCAGTTTAAATCACAACCAGGTCAAATCACAACCAAGGAGTATGTCAGGGAACGTTTTAAATGTTTACGTCTTTTTGGGTAGCAGACGACATTTCCTCACTTACTGATCTCAGGTCCTACTTCGAATAATAAAAATGAGATGTAGCTTAAACTCAATAAGTTGGGGGAAACTTAGCCTCTGTGTCTTACATAATATGAGCAAATCTTTTTTGCTAATCACACACAACAACAAATACAAATATTGAAAAATTAGTTGTGTTGTTTATTTTTAGAGTTTAGGCTTTGAAAAAAAGAGAAAATACAAATATCACATGATCTGAGATTCTCCCAAACTTACGCTGTCATGACTGTCTACACATAGGGTAACAATGAGGTATGACCCAATCAGTGTAAATCACTGTACCATGTGACTCTACTCATGCCACATCTTAATCAAGGGTTCATCAGCTTCCTTTAAGTGCTACATAATGCGTTAAAATACCATGCCAATTACCTAGTCATCCTGATGCATAAATTGATGGCCAAATTGATCTATTTCCTTGTACTTTCTTGACATTAGAACACTACGCGAATTACAGCAAACCACCTCCTCCAACACCCATCGTCCCGGTTCTACGCAAGAAGAAAATGGAGGCCGTCGCAGCAGCCGCAGCTGCAGTGACAGAGGAGAAGAAAAAGGAGCCCAGTATTGTACAAATGTGGACAAGACAGGACGACTTTGTGAGTATTTCCCCCCTTTTTTTTCTTTTTTGATGCGTATAGTTTTAGCAGTACTGTATAACCTTTGACTCTTTAGACATGATATAGAAAAGCAGCTCTGGCAAGTACAATGTCTCATGCCGATGCTCTCATGTGAATTGTAAACGGTATGATAGTGTTTAGGTGAAACCCAGTGAGACTAAGAAGCCTGCAAGCCTCAAGATCCAATCAACTTGTGTTGGTCCACGGAATGATACATGAGGGACATTGGAGTTATATGTATTTATCAGTATGCCCAAAGAGAGTGGTGTATCAATATCCAAATAGTACTAAAGCTGAAGAAAGCCCATTGATTAACACTTTAAGGGCCTCTGATGCATTGATACACCATGCCGACCCTACAGGGTTGATACACTCTTGGAGGGTCGGCATGATGCACCAATGAAGTGCTGGTGAGCAGACTCGCCAGCACTTCATCGGTGCATCATGACGACCAATGGGCATGATACATCCTCCTGTCTTATATTTTGCAGGAGGTGGAGACAGAGGGTATCCAGGAGTGTAAGAAGCTACAGAACAAACTCCTAGAACAGGGCGTCCCTGTAACTCTGGACACACTCACCAGGTGGGGCTACTGTAGGAGTTCTCTAATGTAGTACCTCGTCCCCACACCAGGGGGCTATACTGTGTAGAGGAATTTTACAGTTATGAGATAGTTGCTCTGTTAAAATGGCTGTGCTCAACAGCTTAGCCTTTGTTAAATACCCATTATTATGCATTAGATATGGCTATAATCTTGATCAATCTTGCCTTGCAGAATAATGATTTGTCATTTAGAATGTAGTAAAGCAATTAGCTGAACACTAGCTGACTAGATTTCTATATCACAGATGATTTATAGGATTCAATAACCCAATGTCTGCTACACACTTGATAGTTTCTATCTCTGCCGCTGCTCCTATGGTATTCATGGTGGGACAGTAGTTCCATTGTAAAGCTATGACATATATCATGCACACATTCATACTTATTGTAATATTTGATATGTCATACAGGGCCCTCCTTCCGCCCGGTGAGTGCGCCATGCGCGGCAGTACCTACATCACCAATACCAACCCCACCATGCCGGAGGACACCTCAAGGTCAGTAGTTTGTTCATCTCGGTGGATGTACGATTTTGAAAATGAGGATTTAGGATCTAATTTTAGCCGAACATTAGGCATAAAAGACACAAATAAACTCTTAACTACCGCCAAAAAGGAGGGACAGCTGTCCCAATCTCAATCCACCAACTGTTGCACTTGGAGCCAAATTCCTTCCCAAAAAATCGATTTTGTGCTTTCTTAATTCAGGTTTTAATTGTGTTTGTACAATGTCTCCATTAAAAACATATTTTTTTTTTGTAAATCAAAATCATTTCTTGATCGAATTACAGATTGCTGAGCAAACCAGCCATCTGGTTTCCAGAGGAGTTCAACCGCCTCCAGCGTGCCAGCAAGTTAGCACGTAGGTTTAAATGTTTTCCCCTATACTGGTTATTTCAATTATTTGTAGACAGACTGTGAAAAGCCATTTGTAGACAGACTGTGAAAAGTAGTTTTGTACGGAACAATCGTTTAAAATTGTAAAAGCTCTATTCTAAAACTAAGCCAATATTGAAAGAATCAAGACCCTTTAGTATAGGATTTCTAAAACTCTGGATTTTATAAACATTGGGAACATATCCCTTCCTTTGAGTTTTGGTGCATAAAAATTACATGAATTTTTTTTTTTTTATGAAAAACATGTTACCTATGTATTTTGTTCTTTTGAAATGCCACAACTTATGTGGAGTAGCATAAGCTTGCGATTAATGGTACCTCATGTTCGTTTTTAGCACACAAAGTATAAACTTTCCAGAAACGTGAGTCTGTAAAACAAGGCAAAGTGTAAATCTGCTTTTTGTCCATTTAGTCATTCTGAATGTAAATACCATGTATATAATTTCTGTATGTATCCCCTGGTCCTCCTGGAGTCTATTTTAAAAAGACATTGTGCTATGATTTTTTGAAAAAAAATATACTGTGTTGCTGTGCAATAATAGTAAAAGACCTGCAACTACTCTCCAGGAGTTTAGTTCATGTAATGGGTAAGTTCTGCTACGATCTGAACGGGGTTAGGGGGCGGTCATAGCACATTTGGAAATATACTCCTTAGAGTCAAGTCTTGTTCAATAGCGGGTCAAGTTTTGGTACATTTCCTCTGAGTATTTCACATGTACATATATAATGTATTAATAATATAACTGGCAGTATATGTGGTTGTACAATAAACTAGACTGTAAGTGTCAAAGGGTGGTGGTCAGTATAGGTTTTATATGCAAGCATTTTGAAGCAAGACGCTCCACTGATTGGAGCCTGGAGAATATCACTACCATAGTACCTTGGGTATAAACTATGATAAGGCACATTGGCACTTATCATGATAAATTGTGATAGTTGTGTTCCCTCAACCTAATTTGAACTACCGTAAACTCCCGCGTATAAGACGCGCTGCGCGTATAAGACGCACCCCAAACTCAGCACATGCATTTTCGCGTATAAGACGCACATTTTAAGGCTGAAATTTGTAAGATTAGTACATTTCTATAGTAAAATTACCCCTCATACAAGAGGCACACCCAACTTGAGAGAAAGCTATAAGACCCCCCAGCATTTTGTTTGGCGTAGAGCATGCGTCTTTTACGCGGGAGATTACGGTAGTCTCCTATTTTTTCTATGCCCCAAGGGTCTTCCATTTGTTTGATTAGGAAAAAAACGCCCAAGCACCATGAAGATCCTACAGCGTTAATAAACTCCTGGACGGTCTTGTTGATGCACCCATGAAGTTCTAGCAAGCAGACTCACCAGTACTTTATCGATGCATCATGATGACTAACCAATGGGCACGTTTTACTCCTGCATTAGCGGTCCTTAAAGGCTTAAGGCTTAAAATGCTAATACCCTGTATATCTTTTCCTTCATCAGAGCGCGCTGAATTATCGGTGCACATGAAGGACGACTGGGATGACCGTAACATGTACATGCAGTCCTCCATGTCCAACAGCACCACCAACAAGAAGACTAAGAAGAAGAAGGCCAAAAAGAAGAAGGCAAAAAGCGAAGACCTCATGTCGCGAAGCTCATCTGGTTACTGAATATGGTCGATACTGTGTTGGTGATTAATACCTGAAGTTTTTTGTTCATTTGTCAGCATGATGCATCAATGCAGCCCTTTGGGTTAAACTCACCAGCACTGCATTGCTGCATCATGCTGACCCTGTGAGAGGGTATCAAAAAAATCCCAACGTTGGGTGTAATGCAAGAATGGAGCGCTGACAACTTACGAGAGTCTGTGCTACATTCGCAGATAATTGTCATCATTATGTATATTACATTAATCCACTATGCAGCTCATAATAAGGGGTTAATAATGATATCCTCTGGGTGTGTTTAACTCACCAGTATTAGAACATCTCACTGCTATTATATCAATAGGGTATATGAGCGGATAATCCCAAGACCTATCTTACTCTACTCTGAGTGCTCATATATAAGCACCATCTTGTGTATTGGAACTCATGGTATATCTTTATACATTTTAATACACAAATATTTTTTAAAAGGGAAATGCTCAGGCGCCTTCTAGAGTGCTGAGTGAGATAGAAATGGCCATCAGATTTGGGCTGATGCTATAGTATCCATCTGAATTGCTATACATAAAAGATAGATCTATTGCATATAGCAATGTCTTTATATCACTTAGAAGTTGACACATTAAATTTAATGCATATCCTACAAAACGACATTATTCATGGACCTAGGATTAGTGGATGTTATAGAGATAATTCCTCGATGTTATATTGTCTATCCGTTAACCCTTTAAGGACCGCTGATGTATTGATGCGTCATGCCCATTGGCCGTCCTGTTGCACCAATGAAGTGCTAGCGAGACTACTCGCCAGCACTTCATTGGAGCATCATGCCGACCCTACGGGAGTATATGTATTAACCCCCGGGGGTCGGTGCATCATGACAACTATTCGGCATGATGCACCAATGCACTATCAGGCTATAAAGGGTTAACAGACGTGATACTGCTGCTGCTCTGATCTCAATACCACACACTGCTCTACTGCTGATGCTACATCATCTCGTCCTGCTGATGCTATATCATTGTCTCACTGTGATTTGAACAATTTATTCCTTGTTTTATATATATATATTATTCATGTTATATCAATATAGAACTTTACAATGTTTCACTTTTTTACTCTTCCAGAATGCTCATTCAGTGATCTCTCCGATGCAAGATCAATTTTAGTCTGTAAATACAAACAGTTTCTGGTGCGGCTCAATAATTCACTAGATTTTAAGGTCTTTTGGGTCGATTTTTCTTTAATCTTATTTATCTTTTTTGTTTTTAATATTTCTCTTATTCTATGTTATTTCAACTTTGTACCACCATTTTGTGTTTTCTCCGTCATATAGAAGGTTTGTTTGATAGATTTGTGATTTTCTCTTAACTGCCACATGAAATGTTGGTTAGTCATGATCTACAATATGAGATTAAATCTCGGCGTTGAGCAAAATTTGATTATGAAACCTAGTCATTTAATTGCTATGAACTTTTCACAAAAGCACATTTTGAAACGAGTGCTGAATCTTATATTATCTTAAATGTATCATAACAAGGTTTTCTTTACTGAGCTTCTCATCTTTCATAACAAGGGAATCTCTCATATGGACTGAATCATAGCTATGGTACATCTTATGGATTCGCATCTTAGAAAAAGTGTATGCTCAATAGTCATGGATCATCGTCAAATGGCTGGTCAGAGGGGCCCAAAAAGAATTTTGCAGTATGGTAAAATCCTTTTGTGTATATATTAGATGTATATATGTTGGGCTAGAATGCCCATATACGAAGGAAGGTTAAATATATTTCATAAGATGCCCACAGTACAATGCCTTATTACATGGTCATAGACATGTCCATGCACTATATATTCAATGCCATAGTTCAGAGTTGCAGTCAAGCAGAATATCCTCACCAACATGCAATGTTCCTTTCATATCAAGGAACAACTAACATATAATGGTTTTACTTAAATACAAAGCAGCTTGCTGTATGACTTCATGTATGGTCGTAGACGTGTCCCTGGGCGTAGATGTGTCCTTGCATTTGTATTCACTGTCATAGCTCAGAGTTGCATTAAGACAGAATAATCTCATTAACATTCAATGTTCCTTTCATATCAAGGTATAATTCACACACAACAAGGACAGTCAAGTATCAAGCATCTTGCAATATAACCGTAGACATGTCTATGGTCGTAGACATGTCCTCGGTCGTAGACGTGTCCTTGTCAGTACTTTTCTTATATCTCTGGTTCTATCTGGAATCTATTAACCAAACTTACAGGGCTTTTTGCTGTCATATGAAGGTATAAGGCCCACAAAGTCATAATAAGGATAGTTAAATATAAGATACCTAGCAGCTATGAGTACATGTATGGTCGTAGACGTGTCCTTGTGTAAACTACCCCAAAATCATATAATAGCCTCTGGGACATACAGTATAACAGGCAAGTTCAAACTTTTTTGTGGGCCACATAGGTACATGTAAGGTCTCTACCTGGTAAATTTTATTAGTCCATCCATAGTGTCTGTCATGGTGCAAAATAACCCGAAAAAGGTCATAGATGTGTCCTCACGACAATTACACCAAAAGATTTATGCACCCAGTGATCACAAAAGATAATGCATGGACCCCCAACTGTTACAAACATGTTCTCTACCCAAGGGGGGATATCCCAGATGAAATAAATAAGGTTTTGGCCCTTTATTTTTTCTTTGGTAGCAAGGGGGAAAAATGGTCCCTCGTGTTTACCCAAAAAATTACCCTTTTTGGCCCTTTGCACCCCTAGCTGTAGCTCACTTATTATGCATAGGAACTAGGTGAAACCATGGTTCCCCTTCAAGCTCCGAGCGTTAAGAACCAGAATGCATAAATAACACAACTAGATATCTTATCTTGAACAATTTATTGAGTGGGAGGCAAAGACAACCCATTTGACGATGATTTGTGACTATCAGTCGTATGCCGCTATCAGTGCTGCCAATCTAATTTTGTGATTTAAACTTCAATCCTTTTAGAAGGGAATAAAGTGCTGGCGAGAAGACTCACCAGCCTTCATCGGTGCATCATGACAACCCTCTGGGAATGCATCAACCCCGTAGGGTTGGTATGATGCATGAATGCACTATAGGTCCCTTAAACGGTTAGTTTACTGATAAATCAGCCCACAGTCATAATCTCACATACCGCTTTTTATAACAGTTGTCACATCTATCACTTGCCTTAATGTACATGTATGCATATATACTTATTTCTATGTTTCTGTTATAGACAAACAATACACAATAAACTCAAATAAAAAGATTTGGTGTTACTTCTCAATTAGTTAGTCAGTGAAGATCTGAGCAGCATCCAATCTAAGATTTGGAAAACGAGGGGCGGGGTGGGAGCGCAGGTCCAAAGGGAGTGGGTAACCAAAGGGAGGTGGTGCTTTCCAATCTTTTATGATAACTTGGGGTCCAAAATAATCTACCGTACCTAGAAAATCCACTTAGTCTGAGTGAATAATACATGCAGGTTGCGTCTTATACGCGGGATACTACAGTGTACATTCAGGGGTGTGAAATCTCAGCTGAAACGCTGAATTCAGTGGTTTTTATGCTTTCCAGTACCATTCCTGAGATCTGTGCAAATCCACTGAGAAAATGAATTAGGATTTATGAGGGAAGGGGTCTTTGAAATTTGCCCAAAATTGGATCTAATGTCAGCCCAAGTAGATATATTAAAGCATCCGAATCATTGTTCTAAGTTATGAAGTATCCACTTAACTTTTTATCAATTCCATATGATGTAAAAATATAGACTTAAATCCCTGGGGAGATCGTACAGTATGCTTGAATCAGAGGGGAATAGGTTTCAGGATTTCACACCACTGTTAGTATGCAATTCCCGGATGCAATTACTGTGGTACATTTTTTATCTTGTGCTGTGTACGGGAATGACTATTATTATAGAAAGCGTATACATAATTTGCCCTGACAATAAGAAAACCTATTACATGTAAACATAAGAATAACGCCTATACCAGAGCAAAGAATAACATTCTACCCCTGCACTCACTTACCTTCCACATTATATTACTTTACATGGACATGACACCACTTACACACCTCATGGCTACTACAGCGTGGGAACTTAGTCCTTCAACCCTTTAAAGGCCGCTCATGCAGGAGTGCATCATGTTCATTGGTCGTCATGATGCACCAATGAAGTGCTGGCGAAACTTCTCGCCAGCACTTCATTGGAGCATCATGGCGACCCTCCGGGGTTGATACATATACTCCCGGAGGGTCGGCATGATGCTCCAATGAAGTGCTGGCAAGTAGTCTCGCCCACACTTCATTGGTGCATCATGCCGACCAATGGACATGATGCATTTCTAGTCTTGCACATTCCTGTACAAAAACGTATATTAATGAGTTTAGATTGAGCATTTCCTGGATTATTGTTACAGCCACTTTCACCCTGATTCATACCTTTAGTTCTTATTAGTTTACTTGTCAACACTGCATTAGTACCTGATGACAACTGGTCAAGTGTGCATCAACACCTAGATCATCATGATGCATCAATGTTTTCCTGTATCAGGACGACCAACGTCCTAGTCTATTGGAAAATCATGTTCCCCTTGAAGGATAAACGAGTGGTAAAAGCGTCCTCCTTCCCCACTAACTGACTCATCAGAATTCCATTGTCTCTATATCAGACTTTTATAAGAACCTCCCCTCCCCTTAACACCCAAAGTAATTAGGCTTAACCCATGGGAGTAGGAAGAGAACATTGTTCTCGGAGATATTGATTGTGTTCCATTTGACATTTTTAAGCATGTCCTTCACATCTAGCTGGTTTTTGGTCCAATTTTAAATGTAGAACCATCGGACACAATGGCGGCTCCATCTCAGAAATAACATATGTGACATGTACTAGGAGAAGGGGTCTTGAAGCCCCCTGCACTTAGCCCCCTTTTTTGCAGATCGTGTCACATATGATGCCAGATATTTCCAGGTGTCATTAACTTTTATGCCCGATTTGAGGACATAAAGTGAAAAAAAAGAAAATCAAAGAATGGTATAGAAAGGAATTTCTATACAAATATGCAAAGAAGTACACAACGCAATCCTTGGTCTATTCTTAATTATTTCTTGAATGAAGACAAAGGGCGGAAGTCCGCTTCCCCTTAGCCCTATAACTAACATGATAAGTGCTGCTTAGACCTGCCGTATAGAACTTTGACCATTTGTCTTCATAGTTGATGATTGAGTCTAGTCACATGCATTAGCTGAACATTATAGAGAGCGGGAACATAATGCACCGATACAGCGCTTCAGAGTGGACCCGCGTGCACTGAATCAGTGCATCACATTGATGTGACAATGAAGGCATCGTGCACCCATTAACCCTTTAAGGGCCACTGATGCATTAATGCATCATGCCCATTAGTACATTGGACAGAATTGTAAATTCTGAGGTAATGGTGTGGACTGACTGTGGCGCCAAACACTTACGCCCCCTACCACCGGGCATGGAACTCTCACGTCATGTGACCTCCGCTTGTGACACTAGTTAGCCTCCATAGCCCTACATCGTGCCTCTGGAAGGCGGACATCTCCAGGGCGTATCATCAACTTAGGGTGGATCCAGGTGACCTCCCCCCTCTTCTCATTCAGGGTGGGAGATAACCACTATGTTGAAACATCTCCTTCCTTTGACTGCCGGCAGTCCACTGCTGCCTGGCAGCGCACTACATCAGCAGTAGTCTACCTAATGAGAAAAGCACACTTCACAACCCTGGTCTACTTGGATGACTTTGTCAGGATTGAGCCTACACTCCAGGCCGCCCAACAAGCTATGCTCACTTCCTTCAATTAGCCTCTACTCTAGGTCCCCAACTAGCTCCTGCCAAATGCTCCCCACCAACAAAAGCCCTAGAATGGCTTGGGTTCTACTTGGACACGGACCTAATGGTGCTCTCCATCCCAGCTACTAAGCTGACAGACATCCTACAAGAGTGCACTGCCTGGCTAAAAAGAACCCAAGCTTCAAAGAAGGAAATACAATCCTTATGTGGTAAGCTGGTCCATGTATGAAAGTGCATACCCCATGCCTGTCGCTTCATCTGTAGGATACTAGACACCCTTCGACAGGCTACAGTCTCAGCCCCTGTCACACTCTCAGTATTCTTCAGAGCAGATGTGAAATGGTTTAAGAAATATGCAGAACTCTCCAATGGTGTGCACCTCATACAGCCAGATAGACAAGAATTCTCCATCAAGTGTGATTCCTCCCTGAAGGCTGGAGGCGGGAACACGGACACTCACTACTATACTCTTCCATACAGTGCTCCTCACTGCAGAAGGCATACTAAGATCATGCAGCTGGAAGCAGTAAATCTTGTAACTGCCTATCAAACCCTTAGGCCCAAGTCTACAACTGGCCTAGTCATCGTCATATATACACTGACAACCTCTCCTCAGCCCAGTCTCTCCAGTCAGCAAGAACTAAGGACCCGGCACTGGCCGCCTGCTCTAGACAACTCCGGCTGGAGGCTGCGGTAGGAGATCATGACTTCACCATCAGACATAAAAGGGGTGTTGATATCCCCCTGGCGGACACTCTGAGCCTCTATCATGATCCAAAATATATGCGGACCAGGAGATAGCTAGGAGGGGCCTATATAGCGAAAAGCCCTCCCTGCCTCATTCATTCTTCACTAATATATAAACATGTATTTCAATCTGCTTTCAGCAACCCCCTTGGGGCACAGGTCCTCCCTTCATACACAAAAAAAAACACAAAAACAGACTCACACATGCAGCACACTACCTATCCTTTGCTGTGCATTACAGGATAGACATCCTGCACCCTACAATGTTGGGCTCGTGCCTCTACCAACAATACTTGGCCAATTCTCTACGCAGCCCTGTATCTAGAAAGTGCTATACACATGGAGCCCACCTATGGATACTAGACAGAGGTGGTGATCCAGTGCACTTAAATGGCAGGTAAGCCCAGGCGGTAGCAAAAGTTGCTGACAGACTCCATCCTCACACACCTACCCCTGCGCCATATATCACTCCATATGACCTCCTCCAGAACTGTACTTACCTGGGCCATGACTATGCTGCATGCCCAGTTAAAGCTGCAATCTGTGTTGGCTGGTTTGCATTCTTGAATTCCTCGAATCTCCTTTCCTTATCGGGAGCTTAATTCAAAAGATCCTGGGATCACGACCCCAGCGATCTTAGGAATAAATCAGCCTTATCCTATTAAGCGATCTTAAGAGTTGACTGGGTTCACATATCCTAGCCAGCACTAAGATCGCATCGATCTTAGCCTCAGCCCTCCTACACTATTCCAAGAAGTACTGACTAGGCACAGGGGTAAGAGTCCCAAAATAAAGGAATAGCTTTGGAGTCACTCTTCTTCACAAGAGTGCTTATACCATCGTTCCCCGGCCCCATATGGGCTAAAAAAGAGCACAGGGTGCAGTTGACCCCCATACAGTATTCAAGAGTTATTCCCATGAATGTATGATTTATGCTTGCCTATTAGAAGCATTGTGCCCTCCCCCCAGGACAAAGAGAGAGAAGGGAAGAGTTACCTTACAGTGCACTTAACGCATGAGTAGCCCTAAGAGCCCTCAAGGACACTCAGCAAACGTCCTCCCTCCCCTCTTTATGTATGCAGCAGGCTATTTACTCTTTCAATCAGGAGTGTTCCCTGTAAGTGCTCTTGTACCCTGGTGAAACCACTATGCATTTCTTTCACTAAGATCGCAGTGATCTTAGTGGTGGAAATGGAATAGTGAAGTGATCCCAGGACTAGCTATTCTGGACAGGCCTGCAACCACTGCATTACATAGGGTAGACCAGCCAGGTCTTATGATATGTGCCTACGCTAAGATCGCTGGGGTTGGGATCCCAGGATCTTTTGAATTAAGCTCCGGGCCTCCTCTGGAGCTTAATTCAAAAGATCCTGGGATCCCAACCCCAGCGATCTTAGTGTAGGCACATATCATAAGACCTGGCTGGTCTACCCTATGTAATGCAGTGGTTGCAGGCCTGTCCAGAATAGCTTGTCCTGGAATCACTTCACTATTCCATTTCCACCACTAAGATCACTGCAATCTTAGTGAAAGAAATGCATAGTGGTTTTACCTGAGTACAAGAGCACTTACAGGGAACACTCCTGACCGAAAGAGTGAATAGCCTGCTGCATACATAAAGAGGGGAGGGAGGACGTTTGCTGAGTGTCCTTGAGGGCTCTTAGGGCTACTCATGCGCTAAGTGCACTGTAAGGTAATGCTTCCCTTCTCTCTCTTTGTCCTGGGGGGAGGGCACAATACTTCTAATAGGCAAGCATATTATAAATCATACATTCATGGGAACAACTCTTGAATACTGTACGGGGGTCAACTGCACCCTGTGCTCTTTTGTTAGCCCATATGGGGACGGGGAACGATGGTATAAGCACTCTTGTGAAGAAGAGTGACTCCACAGCTATTCCTTTATTTTGGGACTCTTACCCCTGTGCCTAGTCAGTTCTTCTTGGAATAGTGTAGGAGGGCTGAGGCTAAGATCGATGCGATCTAAGTGCTGGCTAGGATATGTGAACCCAGTCAACTCTTAAGATCATTTAATAGGATATTCTCGAGCAGAGAGGACTCACCGGTAGACACAACCCCACTCACACCAAGAAGAAATGAACTGAAATCTCATGCTTGCATGTATTTTTAAAAGAATAGCACCACTAATCAATTTTTCATTAAAACATTTATTATATATTTACAGTATCAATTCATCTTCACAATACCACAAAATTTTTAAAAATGTGTGATTAGCCAATATATAAGGGACAACACAATGCCACCCCAAGCACTTGATGATAATCCAGAACAGTTCACCCTAGCACATCTAGGGGGAGCCACCACCAGCGACATTCCATCCCATAATTTTTAACAATTGTATCCATGACTACCAATCACCATGACCACCACAGGATACACCAAATGTTATCCTTTTGTTGATATAAGGTACCTAGAAATTGATTGTAGACATCCCGATGAAGAGTTCTGAATGAACTTGAAACGTTGATCAATTCTACAAAACACTGACTACTTGTTCACTGTACATCTGCATATGGTTAATAATAAAATACTACATTTACTTTACTTGTCAGAGTTGGGTTTTGTGTGATCTTCCAACTTCAGTATTTAATAGGATAAGGCTGATTTATTCCTAAGATCGCTGGGGTCGTGATCCCAGGATGTTTTGAATTAAGCTCCAGGTCGGGTCCACACACCCTCCTCAGGGGTGATATCCACTCTCCTCCTACAGCGCTGATAATCATCATAAAGTCATCCAAAACAATTAGGCCTGGAGCCACACCTACAGTGCTTGAACTCCCAATGATTACCAACTGTGTGGCCTGCCCGGTTTCAGCATGGGATCAGTATGCTGCTCTCTACCTGGGCCCCCCCTCTGCACCAGCCTTTACTATTTACAACGGCATGGCTCTCACCACCCTCCAGACTGTGACTGTGATGAGAGCTGCACTCACTGCTGCTGGCTGCCCTTATGCTGATCAGATCCGCTCACACTCTCTCAGGAGAGGCGGAGCTAGAGCAGCCCAGCTTGCTGGCTCCTCCAGGTCAGATATTGCAGTCCATGGCACTTGGAGGTCAGAGGGAGGCCTTAGGGCATATATCCCGTCTCATTCATCCCACAAGGTTGCAGCTGCACCATACACCAACAAATGAAATGTCTCGTTATGTATTCTCACAGTTTCTCTATTTCTAGGTACATGTTCATACCTGTAGTTAACCAGGTAGTTGTTTCATACCTGTTCAAAATGTAACTGTTAAACATGATTGTTCTTCACAGGATAAACTCCGCTGTATACAAAAACTGAACTTGTCTGTCCATTAATCATTCATGCATCATGCCAATCCTACGGGACTGATATGTCCCAGAGGGTCAGCATGATGCTCCAATGAAGTGCTGGCAAGTAGTCTCTCCAGCACTCCATTGGTGCATCATGACGACCATGATACACTCCTGCACTAATTGATTACTGTATCATGTCCATTGGTCGATAGGATGCATACATTTAATAAGTCTATTCGCCATGGCTGCGTTCAAGCATCATGCTGACCCTTCAGAACTACCCACTGTATATTAACCCTTTAAAGGCTGCTATTGTAGGAGTGCATCATGCCCATTGGTCGCCATGATGCACCCATGAAGTGCTGGCAAGTCTGCTCGCCAGCACTATACATTGGAGCATAATACTGACCCTACGGGGTTGATACATAAACTCCTGGAGGGACGGCATAATGCTCCAATGAAGTGCTGGCAAGACTTCTAAATAGACTTTCCAAGGCTGCATTCATGCATCATGTACATGGAAGGACGTAATATATTAATGTATTGGCGGCTGTTAACAGGTTAAATCCTCCCATCTAATTGTGAAATGACAGTGTCCTTGATTTTTACTGTAAAGCAGCCACCAGTTGATCCCCTGAGAGAAGGCTGCAATAAAAAGAAAGGTAAAAATAGCATTCGTTTTCATATTATACGCTTTTTTATCTTTCTTTTTCAATTTCGACACATCCACATTCCCACCTCAATACGGACCAGAGTTCTCTCCTTGGTGGATTGAACCCATTCAATGGTAGCATTTTGCCTTAATATACGTGATGTTTGAATGTCTAGGTGTGATGGATTCATGCATCACCAACCCGAGTAGAAAGTGACCCCCTGTGCATGTTCGGAAAAAATTGTAAACATGAAAATTCAGAATCAGCAGAATTTCTTAATCCAAATTAGCCATGTTTCTAAAACTGTACCTCCAAAGAAATTCCACCTGTAGATGCAACCCTGTACACTAAAGTGTTACCTTCATGTATTGATCAGGTCAACCCTGTACACTAAAGTGTTGCCTTCATGTATTGATCAGGTCAACCCTGTACATTAAAGTGTTGCCTTCATGTATCGATCAGGTCAACCCTGTACATTAAAGTGTTGCCTTCATGTATCGATCAGGTCAACCCTGTACACTAAAGTGTTGCCTTCATGTATCAGGTCAACCCTGTACACTAAAGTGTTGCCTTCATGTATCAGGTCAACCCTGTACATTAAAGTGTTGCCTTCATGTATTGATCAGGTCAACCCTGTACATTAAAGTGTTGCCTTCATGTATCAGGTCAACCCTGTACACTAAAGTGTTGCCTTCATGTATCAGGTCAACCCTGTACATTAAAGTGTTGCCTTCATGTATTGATCAGGTCAACCCTGTACACTAAAGTGTTGCCTTCATGTATCAGGTCAACCCTGTACATTAAAGTGTTGCCTTCATGTATCAGGTCAACCCTGTACATTAAAGTGTTGCCTTCATGTATTGATCAGGTCAACCCTGTACATTAAAGTGTTGCCTTCATGTATCAGGTCAACCCTGTACTTTAAAGTGTTGCCTTTATGTATCAGATCAACCCTGTACACTAAAGTGTTGCCTTCATGTATCAGGTCAACCCTGTACTTTAAAGTGTTGCCTTCATGTATCGATCAGGTCAACCCTGTACATTAAAGTGTTGCCTTCATGTATCAGGTCAACCCTGTACACTAAAGTGTTGCCTTCATGTATTGATCAGGTCAACCCTGTACATTAAAGTGTTGCCTTCATGTATCAGGTCAACCCTGTACACTAAAGTGTTGCCTTCATGTATCAGGTCAACCCTGTACATTAAAGTGTTGCCTTCATGTATCAGGTCAACCCTGTACTTTAAAGTGTTGCCTTCATGTATCGATCAGGTCAACCCTGTACATTAAAGTGTTGCCTTCATGTATCAGGTCAACCCTGTACATTAAAGTGTTGCCTTCATGTATCATATCAACCCTGTACATTAAAGTGTTGCCTTCATGTATCAGGTCAACCCTGTACACTAAAGTGTTGCCTTTATGCATCAGGTCAACTCTACCGGACTGACACACGTCCAAATGCAGTACAATTGAGTTTTTTCCCTGGTGTTTTGATCAGAAAGATAAGATGACGGTTATCGGTGTCACTGGTCATATCTTTCTGTTCTGATGCAGTGCGTCTGAGAACGCGGAACTTCGGTTAATCATATTCTTATATGGGCTGCTGACGCCTGGGTGCATCATGACCATTGATTGCCATTGGAGGATCAGCAGAACGACCCTTCAGGAGAGTACCACCCTAACAGGGTCGGTATGGTGTATAAAAGTAGTTTGGGCAAATTGGTACAGATTGCTCTTGCAAATTATTTGCATTCAAGCATTATGGTGACCAATGGCAATGATGCCTTAATGCATTAGCTGACTTTAAAGGGTTGTCAATCATTGTCAGCCCGTGAAGTTATTCTCCTGAGGAGAAGGAGGGTTGAAAGGAAAGCAAGTAACAAATTAACACTTTGAAAAAGAAAATAGTGGAAATCTCAGAGGAAGAAGGAACAGAAAGTTAGATACCAAAAGCCTTTGGAGACAGACATGTTCGTCTTGGCTTCTATGCATGGGTCTTAGAAGTACATGTGAATAAACTATTTGAATAAGAAAAGAAACGGACGGGGACTGGAAATAATGAAGGAAAGGCCGATAGGGACGCAGCCGGAAATTAAGACCATAAAAGCGGCACATGCGCATACGTGGCGCGGCGCAGACGACTTTTTGCTCAGTGAGTGGCGGGAAATAATGTAATCCTTGCTTGTCGTCTGCTGAGACTGATGGAACGTGAAAGATCGGGTAATAGCGTTCCTGTAGAGCCAGGCGTTTATCAGTCCTCGCCTTTCAGAGAGGGGAAATTTGTTAAGGTGCACTTGAATGGGGTGTGGCTAGCAGCAGGGCCGGCCATAGGAGATTCAATATTGGTAGGAGCAGGAGGTGGAAGGGGTACAGGAGGAGCAGAGAATGGAGGGTATAGGGTGTGGTCAGGGGAAGGATTGATAGATTCCCGGTGACTGGAACTCTGAGAGCACACGTCACCTCTTATTTGTTCTGTGGGGGCGGGGGTAGGGGCTATAGCGTCGCGGTAGGAAGTGAAAATCGGGAGTTAGACAGAAATATATACATCGTACATGAAATTAACACCGAACATGTCTGATAAAAGGATATAGCCTAGATGGACAAAATAGGGATTCTAATACTAAAGAAATACCAAAATGCTATTGGGATAGTTTGCAGTTCAAACACAACTATAGCACGACCCAACTATTTTCTTTTCTCTTAAATCTATTAACGTTAAAACGCAAATTGCACGAGTTCTGCTAGCAGGGGAAAGACAGAAAATAGAAAGCAAGAAAGATACCAAGAGGGACAGAAGCAAAGAAAAAGGACGACAAAAGATAAAAAGAGAGAAGATAAAAAGAAAATAGCAAAGGGAAATGCAAAAGAATTTTATATAAATAACTCTTAAAGCATTCGACATGTTTACGTGAAGAAGGGTGTTTCAGGTTATCAGTTTTTATAGGTAGGGTGCGTAACAGTATCGTAAGATTAAACAATGTTCAGCGAGATTGCGAGTTGGTTACTTGTAGACGTAATCCCGGACTCACTTACAGTCTTACCATATGACTATAGATACCACGTAGAGACCTCCGCTAAGACGCCCCATCCTAACTCTTTTCTTAACACCATCAAATTCCTGATAAATTTACATGTTCGGTTGCCCGACACGTTTCCCCTTGTCTATATACTACTCTCTCTGCTAGACGCACGCGCATGCAATAGCCCAATGTGGCTACGTGAGTAGTATATACAAAGTGCCCACTGGCTCAGGACATGTTCATGAAGAGTATGTACGACAGAAGTAAAGTGTGATTGGCGTGAACACCTCGATAGCATTTTGCAATGCAAATTCCTGTGTTACATATATATATATATATATATATATATATATATATATATATATATATATATATATATATATATATATATATTAGGCAGTGGCAGATGATCACGTATAAGCCGCACCCCATAATAAACTAATCCAGACACTTGATTGTGACCCGGTGTGGCTAAAACCAAGGGACTTTTACATTAGAGACTAGAGTAATAAATGATAACCCCTTCAGGCCCCAGGCGGGCCAAAGCTTAACCCCCAAACTCAGGGTGCGGCTTATATGTGGGTGCGGCTTATATGTGGGTGCGGCTTATATGTGGACCCGTGCGGCTTATATGTGGACCCGTGCGGCTTATATGTGGGTGCAGCTTATATGTGGGTGCAGCTTATATGTGGGTGCAGCTTATATGTGGGTGCGGCTTATATGTGGGGTTTATATAATCGCACCACACCAAAAACATAGCGGCGTCCGTTAGTCTGCACCAGACCTAAAAGGTTCCGCTTCATTGATCACAGTCTTGGTTATGATAACCCGACTCCATTACCTATGACGTCATTAGCGGCGTCTGGTAGTGGTCTATGTATACTATGTACTACCCAACCTGCTCAATGACATTAACCCATAGACCGACGGATGAAGGTTGGGGTTTATACCTCTTTGATTAACCCTTTAAGAGTAGCATGTTCCTTTAATGAATTATGTCGCTTCATCTTCATGAGGCCAAATAAAAAAAAGGTGTGTTTCCAGTAACCCGACCGACCCTAGCAAAACAGGCCCCCCCCTAGACATTTTTTTTTATTTTGAGAATTTCTAAGAATTTATTTTTCGATTTTTATGAATTTTCATCAATTTTTCATGAAAATAATCTTTGGGTGTACAGTTAATGGCTTTATTAGGAACATCTTTTGAATGTCTTTTTCACATTTCTCATTTGTTGTCCATGTTCAAACCTTGAAATCAAAGAAACAGATGGATCTGCCCATACATATCTATACAAAATGAAAAAAAAAATGAAAAAAAAAATGAAAAAATCCGACCTACCGACCCTAGCTCTTTGGGCTAGAAACACTGGAAACACACCTTTTATTTTTTTGGCCTGATGCATGAATGTAGTCCTGGTGAGTTACTCGCCAGTGCTGACCCTGCTGCACTCACGCATCACCCTTCACAGGGCTGAAATACTTCCAAATAGTTGGCATGAAGTAATACAGTATACCAGTGAGCTGTACTGAGTTATTTGGTGAGTTACTCGCCTGGCACATCAGAATGTTAAATGGAGCTGGGCCATTATGCCTTACTCAATTTAGTATTGGTAGGCAACCTGTCAGGGGATAATGCTCCAACTATATGCTACCCTGAAAGTGCTGATAGGTGATATGTATATAAGAATAGAGTAGGTAACATTTCACGACTGTTTACCCACGGTTTACATCACTAATATCCTCATTAGGACCCTTACTCACTGTAGGCACTGGTATCAATGGGCAGTAAAAGACACTAAATTAACATTCAACGAAAATTTGATAATAATTATATACATGAAAGAAGTCGTCAGGAGTACATCTCTAGGAAATGCTTTGGTGGGGTCTTCATGGGCAGCTTATATGTAGTATACGTATGATTTTATCCCAATTTTATTAATTATTGAAATGATCTAATAAACTCTATATGTGCCACACAGAGAATAGGACAAAAATATAAACTCACAAATACAACACTATTGACATTGTTACAGTATAGTAGGTCCTCACAGGCGTAGGTTTATGGCCGTCCATTTGTTGATGCTATCTCACAATCACTACCCAAGGTCGATACGCTCAATGCATGGCCTCCATTTTGTTTATCCGCATGTGACGTAATTAGCGGCCAAGTGCTGCCCCCTGGCGAACGAATGACGACCTTTAGCCCTCCCTTGACGTGTTAATGACAGGTGTTACCTCATCTCTGTCATTTTTTAACTAAACTTTGCAGATTGGAAACTTTATTCTTTTCGAGTAATAGAGAATGACTTTTTAATGTAATGAAGTGAGATGTCAAGGTTTCGAATACCATTTATGTCCTAAGAAAAGACAGAAAAATGAAAGCTGGGGTTATGTCTCTTATATGCATAAAGATTCTACCACACATGAGATAACTGTCTGATATATTGTATATACCTAAGGTTCAGAAACTAATTGATTTTCCCTCTAAATTGTATCATTATAGCTTCAACACCACTTTAAAACCACCTGACTATCTTCAGATTACCACTGATGACAATCTACCACCCACTAAGGGAATACATCATAGTAATCATAAACAGGAATGGGTGGTGTGACTATTTATAACTTTTTTTTCTGACAAAATAAAGGCATGGCAATTTGACATTCCGGTGGTTCAAGATCTATTTGGGGAGTTCCATGCCCCGGGGATGCGTCGATTAACGCAGGGTGGGGGAAATAATTGCTGGTGTAGGGGGGGGGGTGGAGAAGGAGGATAGGGCCCATACTTTTCCTACTACTACTCACCCCACCCCTACCCTCATCGCTAATGTTACACAGCCGATGAAAGGTAGTGTGTTAAAGTGGCGGATTTAGACGGGGGGGGGGGGCATCCTTTTTGCCAGTACAAGAGTCTAATTGCCTTTTTGCACTCAAAATTTACTTGAAAAGAGGGGGTGCGCCCCTCCTGTTGTGCCACCGATATGGCTATAACTAGATGACGCTTTTTGAAGCATCAACCCCATCGTACATGTCTGATGCATGCGTGCAGCCAGCCCATGCAGCCCTGGCATGCTGGGCCGCATTTTTGCATCATGGAATTCACCAAGCATTATGGCGGGGGGTTGGTATCTATAGCACCTTTCCAAGGCTTTCCCCTGACCCTTTTTATCGGCATAGGGGGTCGGAGAATTTTGAAGAATAATTGCCTAGATTGTTTTCAAATCTACTTACTAACTTGCCTATACCTGGGTGCAGCTTATATGCGGCATCGTACGGTAGTTACCTGTGGTAGACCCTTGCCACATTATAGAAATACGCCTGGGGCAAACAGACAGACAGTGTGAGGGGGGGGGGGGTGAATTATTTGTGAACTGGTTAAATGTGGGAATCTAGATCTAGGACATGAAGCATATGTGTTGGGGTCTAGGTCTGTCTCTACCTGTCTGTCAGGGTCTCAATCTCTGTATGTGTGTGTGTGTGTGTGTGTGTGTCTCTCTCTCTCTCTCTTTCTCTCTCTCTGATTCTCTCTCTCTCCCTCTCTCTTTGTCGGTCTGTCTCTCTGTCTATCCATCTGTCTCTCTTCCTCTCCCTATTTCATTTTCTATCTTGCCTTTATCTGATTTTAGTTTCTCACTATTGGCAAGTATTGCTCAGGGACTTTGAGCCTGCTCCAAAGCGATTTTAATTTTCTCCTATCTGTAACAATCCTTTTACTTTGTACTTATCTTTGTATATCTGCCTATAACTTGTCCTATCACGTCCTTACTACATCTACCATTGCCTCTGTAACAATCCTTTTACTTTGTACTTATCTTTGTATATCTGCCTATAACTTGTCCTATCACGTCCTTACTACATCTACCATTGCCTCTGTAACAATCCTTTTACTTTGTACTTATCTTTGTATATGTGCCTATAACTTGTACCAAAGATTTCTAATGGAGCTCCACTGAGTAACTCCTCAGGACTGCATTCAGAAATCAGGGTTGGACTCCCGGGCATGCGCTATGATGCAAACATCGGTGAGCTTCTCGCTATAGGAGGGGGGGGGCGGGGCATTTTACCTATCATGCCAACAATATGAGATTATTACCCTCCTAAGGAAAATCATTCAGCTCTGAAATGGCTGGACCGGATTGCCACAGAAGTTACCATCTTTGACCAAATCAGCGCACTGCAGGAAGCCCATAAAGCCAGGTAATATGGTTTGTGCTTTAGGGAACGTTCAACAATTACGTCACTGTTTAGGAAGTGTGTGTGGGGGGAGGGCGTCTTTGGCTTCCGGTGGCAAGGCTATATATGTTCCATAGGCCTGAAAAGTGCCAACAAAAAAGCAGTGACATAATTGTTGAACGTTCCCTTCTCTCCAGAATCGTATCGTAAGTAGATAAAGGAAAAGGATTGCTCCTTTTCCATTGTGACCCCCCCCCCTCCACCAATTGGTTGGGGGGGGGGGAATATTAAGGGAGGGAAGCAACATAGGCCTAGGCCTACTAGATCGATATCGGTATCAAGTAGTGCACATTTGTATTGTGTAATAGCAGCTCATATCACATAGAAGCAACTATAACTAACTCAACATGTGGTTATTATTTCATCTCTCCAGCATTACACCAATACCCAGTCAAGTGGCACCTCCGAAAACCCACTCTAACCGGCAGTGACGACCAGCTGACGGTGACGTCACGTCACATGCAGCCATTTACAAGAGAAACCTTGAGAGCCAATCAGAGACGCCGTCACAAGGTACAGGACGCCCTTGACCTTCAGTCAGTGGCGGCCTCTAGTGGTAGGTCCTTAATGGAGAGGTTGGAGAGTTACACTGGTTTCCTGGCCAAAGTCCACTACAGGATTCTTCTGTATCTATGATACAGCTACATAACAACCATAGGCGACTGGGGTTTGAAAAGGTGGTAGTGTTTAGAAACCCGGGTTAAGAAGGTTCTCTAATCAGAGTTTGAATGTAAGCATTGATTTATATCCAGGACTACATTGGGACTGTTCAAAATGCATTTGTGTTTCAGGGCAAAAAAAGGTAGAGACCCTATCTAGGTTACCCAAATATGTTTTGTTTAGAGTTTGTCATAATCAAGCTTAGAAAAATGGTAGGCCTATCCCTGCAACAAAAAGAAATTAAGCATGATATGTTTTAGATTGTTAACACATGTCGGACAATGTAGTCTTAAGCATTTTTGACCTTGTGCACGGAACATCAGTTGACACCTTATGTTCCTTGCACAAGGTCAAAAAGGCTTTGGACTGGCTGTATTTCATATTTATAGCATTGCTAGGTGAACTGCAAGGGCATCGGATGGGCGTCTCATATATTATATACGTATCTTTTCCACAGCCTCCCCAACTATGAGTGTTGGTAAGGGGTGGGAAAGGGAGGGAAGGGGTAGGGTAAGTGTCTTGGTTGTTGTGAGAGTGAGAGAGTGATTGAGAGAGAGAGAAAGAGAGAGACAGACAGAGACAGAGACAGACAGACAGACAGAGACAGACAGACACAGATACAGAGGCAGGAATCAAAAGGGGTCATCTTCTTTCAAGTGAGCTACCAACAGTAGACTGAGTCCCATCTGAAAACAACACTAGCACTTATACAACATTAATAATATGAAATAGGCATCCTATCCTAATAATAAACAATCACACTCAAGTTGGCAATAAGTAAGATGCAGTGCCTGAACAATGCATCAGGCACTCATCCATGTCCTTAGTTTATAAATTCCATACAACAATATCCTAATATTATATCTATCACTTCCATGAGTGATTGGGATGCTCATTGTCTGCCTGCAGTAGCCCAATACCAGGTGAAGCGCTGTACACAACGTGTGGCTAATAGATACCATATTGAATAACATCGAGTATGCCCATGAGGACGTTTGACTCAGTTCCATTTGTTTTCCTAGCTGACCTTAGGGGGCCTACAGCTCGGAGGCAATACTGATGTTGTGAGTGTCACAATGGGTGCAGCCATTGGGCCTACCTGAGCTGGTTACCAGCAGGCTAGGCCCTATAATTATCAAGACTTATTATGAAGGGTTCTAATTGCCTCCTAAGAATGCTGTCGGTGAATCTCACTGGTTGATAATGTTTTACACTTACTGTCTGTAGACCATGCCCAAATAACATGCAGGTGTATTCATTATCCAAATGTCTTAAGATTGCATTGCCATGCCCACTGTGCATTATATAGACTACGCTCACGGGCCTGCCTTTATCCATCCTATTATTTTATTTCTATCGAGCTTTACATATAGGCGCTACATGCCCACCTGCCTCCCATCCTCTCTGCCTCTGTCTGTCTCTCGCTTATGCCTGTCTGTCTACCTCTATAGGTGTGGACCACTAAATTTGACATTGTGACATGGCAATTTCTTAAAATCGACATGTGACATGAGAGGTTCTTAGAGGTGACATGGGACATGGGGATTTAAGTGACATGTGACATAACCATTCCTTAAAATCGACATGTGACATGAGAGGTTCTTAGAGGTGACATGGGACATGGGGATTTAAGTGACATGTGACATAACCATTTCTTAAAATTGACATGTGACATGGGGGACCCCCCATCCACACCCCCACCTCTCTTTGTGTTTGCCTCTCTCTCTATCTCTCTTTATATCTCTCTCTCTCTCTTTATCTCTCTCTCTCTCCCTCTCTCTTTCTCTCGCTACATGTGTGTTTGCCTGTCCGTCGGGCTGTCCGTCTCTCTATATCTGGGGCCCTTGATGGGGGGTCCCCAATGTCCCATGTCGATTTTAAGAAATGATCATGTCACTGTGTCGATTTTAAGAGGTGTCCATGTCACTGTGTCGATTTTAAGAAAATCTTATGTCCCCATGTCGATTTTAAGAAAATGCCAATGTCCCATGTCACTAGGCTAAAAGATGCCCATGTCGCCATGTCGATTTTAGGGGTCTAGAGCCCTATATCTCTCTCTACCTCCCACCTCCCTGTTACATAGGCCTATATCTGCTCGCACACTCCTTAACCCAATGGCACGGACGCTATGGAATGCGCGCGCATACCCACGTGACCAGGGCGGGATTGAGACGCTGGGTGTGCAATCATAACGGCCCATCATAACGTGCGATACCGTGTCGGCCACTGCAGCCGCTTTATAGCACTGTGTCGTCAAGCGGCAAACTCACTATCAACTTTTACGACACCCACCATGCCTCAGCACCTCCACACGTCACGTGGTCATATCTGGCCAATCACAGAGCAAACAAAAAGGCACTCGAGGGCCCTCTGGCGGCTTGAGGTGCCATAAGTGGCGGAGGCCTTTAAAAGGGGGGTTCCAGGGGCGGGGAGCACTCTTTACATATTTGAACCCAGTAAGGAAGGATTGGGTGGACTCAAGGATTCCAGTGGTCAGCAGGGTAGGTACTGGAGTCACTAACAAGGTCTACACCTCAGTAACTGAAGGTAAGTTGACTTATATATCTACAACAGGAGGAGGGAGTCACTGGAGGAGGGAATCAATACTTGTACATACAGTACACGACTAAGTGGTCAATTAAGCCTTTTAGAACAACAGAGTGGCTCAATGCAGCATGTCTTATAAATGTGTCATTATAATGTACAATTGGAGCTCATTTATGCACCACGACCACCATATGCATGAACATAGACTCCTGAAGGATTGGCATGATGCACCAAATCAGTGCATTAGATCCATCGTGCATCATCGTACCACGAGAGGCATCGCCCAGCCCTCAACGGTTGAAGATATAATCTGTTACATAGACATATAGCCTACCTACCACAAAAACCCTGAGTATAAGCCGCAGTTTAAAGACTATTTCCCAGGTCTGCTGTGTCTTACAGGGCCTTTGGAGGGGACCTCTCTTTAACCTTGATGCTGGGTTTAAACCGTTTTAAGTGGGGTTATAAGCATCATTTAAGACCCAAAGTCATGCTTGTGAATAATCCTACAGTTGGGAGTGTGGTTTATGTGTGGCGTATACGCAGGGTTTTACGGTGCTGTAGTAGTGTGTGGAGGTGGTTTGTAGAAATGAGTTGGCTGAACATGATCAATGAGTGTATGTATACTCCAATTAACGTGTATGGGAGAAGTTGTTCTGATATTTCATACTGTGGGTATAGAGTTTTATTGTGGCGGTAGGTCTCGAGTCAATACCAAAACTCGCGGGACATGCCTTTTCTAGCAAAATTGGTGCCGCACCGTGGACATTGCCAGGCTGCAGGACTGAATGTCCTGCTGTATTCTTATGACCTTGGGCTACATTTGGTTTTTTACAGCTCATAAATCAGATCATTATTAAAAAATCGTAATTTTTTTTACAACCTAAAATAAAAGGCATTGCTGTTTATTAAGATTTAAATAGTTGTATGATTGAAATAATGAGTTAATAATAATAATAATAATAATAATAATAATAATAATAATAATAATAATAATAATCTTGACGTCCTGCCAAGATCAATCCGGGCTTATATATATATATATATATATATATATATATATATATATATATATATATATATATATATATATATATATATATATATATATATATGGAATGATACAACCTGTAGGACCAAATGGCCTGTGATGGGAAAGAGCTTTCGTATAGACTGGGTCTCTAGATGTATGTCCCTGAATAATCCCTGTATTAAAGTAAAAAAAGAAAATCAAAGGCCAAGAGACGATAATATCGCAGTCTCGATTATATTCATCTTGGCATACATGTATATTATCAAAGATACATAGGGAGAAGGGAGACTGCGAGAGATAGAGAGACAGGGACAAACAGACTGACAGACAGACAGGGAGATTAAGAGAGAGGAACAGGGAGAGAGACAGAGAAGAGGAAAATGGAGAAAATATTAAACTGTTGAACATACACAATAATGAGAAGGCTCAGTAGAGAACGGTCAGTAGTAGGCCTACAGTGAAATGGAGACTTTGAGCAGGTGATTATCATATGTACCGAAGTGATGCTAGAAGTAAATGTAATCTATATGAGACTCTAGCATAGGCCTAAATAGCCCATGCCAGGGAGCTTTTTAAATCTTTTGACTATTTACAAGTCCCATTATTTTCAGATTTGATGGTGTGTTGCACTGATGCTAACAACTGACTTGTGTTTCACTGAGGGAATCTTGGCGGCATAAAACAACCTCTTATAGAGACTCCTAAACACGGCGATTGAATATCAGAAGGCCTAATAAAACCTGAGATATTCGAAGGACAAATAATTATGCTACAATGTACTATATTTATGCCCTGACTGCAGAATTAGATACTGCAGATGCTGGGGATACAAACTATTAACCGAACAATTGAGACCATCTCGCAGGGTTCTTGTCACATTACAAAGGACTGAAAGTCTTCCCACAATGCCTAATCTCCACCGGATGCACGTCATCCTCCTCTTCCTGAATGCGCTCTCAGTAGTGGCACTTCCGGCGTCAAGACTCTACAAGTCCGGCTTTCCGCCGAAACCAGCAGGGCCCGCTGGTTCCACTTCCGAGGAGGGCGACGAGCAGACGACATTTCGGTACGACACGACGTTAGACGCAGCTGGGACTCAACGTCTTTTCTGGGACTTTGATGACGTGTCTGAGGTGATCAGCTTTAGATTGGAGGCTGCTATTGACCCCTACTCGTCCTGGCTGGGGCTGGGCTTCTCTAGTTATGGAGAGGCCACGAACGCCGATCTGGTTGTTTTCTGGACGGACGCTGAAGGAAAACGTCACTTTCAGGTAAGAATGTCACACTCCCCATCACTTTATCTATCATTTATCGCCATGTTGGCGAGTCTGCCTGTCAGCACTTCATTAGAGCATCATGCCGACCTTCAGGGGAGAATCAATCCTGTAGATCCAACTTCATTGGAATATCGACCAAAGAGGATGATCCAAATTATGCCTCTGTCTTTGAAAAGAAGTGTCAGTAGTGTAGAGAAATGTTGATTAGAACCGAGCAGAATTCTGAGTAGTGTAGGAAAATGACTGTTTGTACCAACATAGCGCTCTGAGTAGTATAGTGAACGTTGGTTTGAGACAGGATGCAACTTGTGTTTAGTTTACCATAATACCTCCCCTATAAGGCGGACCTCGCCTTCAAGACACACCCTGACTCGAGCTGACCATACAGGGTTTATCACCAAGTTCTGCTGGCGTTAATACTGTTCTCTTGTCTAGAATCCTCATGTCTCCTGAAGGCAGAACCTCCACTTGACTATACAAAGCATAGTCGGGGTCCATCCTCGCGCAAAAGCCGCGCCGTATACACAGGGTATTACGATAGTGAAACATTGATTCAAGTCAAGTCGAACCTCTAAGTAGTGTAATGAAATGACCGTTTCTATCAAGTTTTATCTGTTAAGCTTAAAGTGTTGTAAAAATTAATGTCGATTTGAACCAGAGAGACAGACCCATGACACCACGACTTACACCGAGCTATGCAAATCGATGTTATTACACGTCATCTTTGGACCAAGCTTCGGCATAGTGCAGTGAAGTACTGATCTAATCTACGAAGAACTACTGAGTGGTTAAAATATTTGAACCAGACAGAATGTATTTATGAGTTCTCAAGGGCGGAACAGGATGGGTTGCACCCGGAAAATGTAGTCAGGGAGAGGATGGTCATAGGCAAGGTCCCATAGTTATAAGTGATACCAATGTCTATTTTCGATTGGGGGCACACTTTTATCCGGTGGCGGATCCAGGATTTTTTTTCTAATTGTTTATTTATCCTGGCTATCGTGGGCTATTGCCTGTATTAATTTTAGCCAACCATAACGTAAGTAGGTACAAAACTTGTTCATCCCAGTAGAGGTTTCAGGTAGGAGTGGTATGTCCTACATAAGTAATTCTTGTTAGTACATTATTAAGATTCGTAAGTTAGATACAAAGTAATGTAAATCCAATAGATGAGGCAAATGAGAAAGAAGGAATGCGTGGTGACATGGTAGTATTGGGTAAGCAAGGTATTCAAGTATGGAACTTGGTTTTAATGGAATGTTTTATTATACAAATTTGGAGAGGTATGGGGTTAGGGGACAAGAGTGGATTTGTGAGGGCAGTAGGAAAAGGGAGTAGGGAGTAGGCATAGATAATCCATGATAGTCTGACATGCACCATGCACATGCACATTGGTTACTGATAAATTATTCAAAAAACTGCTTTAGTCTTTTCCTGGGTAGGTTTGTTAACCCCTAGGTGCCCAAGCGCGCTTTAGAGCGCGGTTTTGGGCTTAAATGGGGCTTAAATAAATGTATATTGAAGGAAACTATCATCCAGGTACTTCTACTGGTCCAATCTGCAAAGTTAGACCCTCTATAGAACAGCCATGACCTCCCCATCACAATACAACCATCCATTTATACCTAACACAGGGAGTCAAAATTTGAAAATGATTGTAGAGATAATCCATGCATTGTTACTAGCACATTATGTCTCCAGAGTGGCAGTACACATATATATGCAGAATTGAATGAGGCCTCAGAATTACAGGTATTATGGATGGGGGGGGGGGGGTCTATATAATAAACAAGAGAGACCAAATGCCACCAATGACAACAAATGAAATGTTTTGGTAACTATGGTTACCAAACCTGACCAATAAATTTCATGTCCTTAACTGAAAGTCTTCACTGAATTATGAGTATTCAAGAAATGCAATACAGAGCCAATATCAAAAGATAAGATCAAAATAACACATTGGCTTATCAACAAAGTAATATAATTGTGAAATAATGTAAAATCTTCAAATAATTCTGGGCACCGAAAGGAATAACATCTTTCATCTAAGTAGTGGAAAAGGGAGCGGGCGCGTGCCCCTGCGCCCCCACCACTCCTCTTGTCTGTGAGTTGGGAAATGCTGGTTTGGACCAAATTGAACAACTCAGTAGTATATATAGTGTATGAGTTGAGCCAGGCAGAACTTGTAAGTAGTATAGTGAAATGTCAACTTAAACCAGGCCATTACAGCTGTCACAGGTTATCACAGGTCACCTTTACATGAGTTAATTCAGGTGTCATCTCTGAGTGCTCATGATGGCATTTACGTCATGTGACGAAGATTTAAGTCATACGTCACGGATAATCTCTCTGTGACGTCAAAGTTATGAGAAAGGCCTATTGTCGACCTACCGATGATCACACTTAACTGATGAATGGTGGGTAGAACCGGACGGGTAGGACCCCGTAATGTCTCTATTTGGCAATGTGAATATCATTGGGGTATCCATGAGGTGAATCGAAGATTTGGAATACCGTTAGGAGGAGGAGCGCCCCTTTTAAGGAAAATGAGCGGGTTTACTACCTTTTGAGACTAAAATTAGAGCAAAATAGAGCAAAATAATTGCTTAACGACAGGTAAAGGGAGGAGCCGCGAGTAACCCCCCCCATAACATAGTGGTCTCTTTTGTTATTGATATTCATATTGGGACTCTTAAGCCTTTAAGGAGTGTATCATACCCATTGGTCGTCATGATGCACCAATGAAGTGCTTGTGAGACTGCTCGCCAGCACTTCATTGGAGCTTCATGCTCACCTGCGGGGTTGATCCATGCATTAATGCATCAGCGGTCTGTAAAGGGTTTAAGAGGTCGGGGAGTCTAATAGCCAGGGCTGCTTTCATACAATGGACCTCATACATTAGCGGTGCCCCTAAAAGGGTTAAGAGCCTCATGACGTAGCACATAGTGCACTTAAAATGGTGACGTATACATGTAGCAGTGACCACCCACACCTTCCATCCCCCTACCAGTATACCTGTATCAACAGTCAAACCTCCCACAATCCTCCGTCCTAAATCTGGTCACGTGTCAGGGAGCGTCCCACGTGACCGATCACAGCCATGCACAGAGTACATCACAGGCGCCGCCATTAGCGTCCATTTCCTTTTCCGGTACACAAAAAAAAAGTGTAAAAAAAATTGGTCATCGATTTATGCCAGCCCAGGTAGGTTATGTGAGCGGGAGATTGTAGGCCTACATTAGGGGGAAATGGTACGATTTCCTGCACATATCCCTCAAATGGACCCTTCATCCAGGGTAGAGGGATTTGGGGTATCGCAGGATGTTTGTGAGGGTTAAGAGATCTGTGGCCATTAATAATATCTGCACATACATTTAATATCCTAATTTAACGCATGTTGATCTGTCGACGCTGTGAACGTAGATCAAGAGGAAGACGGACAGACATGATGTAGATTCAGGGACAGAAACGGAGAGAGAATATGGGGAAAGGGGGGGGGGGCAGAGAACAAAGACAGGCGGATATTCGGTGGACGGTCACTATAGGTATAAAACAGACCCTCTTGACCCATGGATTATAATAATATTAAAGGTAATCCCTTCACAAATAGATTAGGTTAGGCCCAGTCCGTCCACTGTTTATACTACGGTTATAGCATCCATGTACTTTGTATATTCTAGACTTGTAAAATCGACATGGTGACATGGGCCTTTTTGAGCTTAGTGACATGGGATATGGGCATTTTTAAAATCGACAAGGGGGCATGTCCATCTCTTTAAATCCACAATAGGACAGACATCTCGTAAGAGGAGAGGGAGATAAAGCATGTATACATACATCTTTTAAAGATACGTCCTGCCAGACTACAAGATAAAACCATACGTTTTCTGTATTGTCCTGAGGTGAGTACAGAGGTTCTCTCTTGACTACACCTTTTTGACAGGATATTAAACATTGATATCCTTGGTAGATGCACAATGGTTTTGATTCTTTTTTCAGACTGACAGAACGTAATCACAAGAGTAAAATCTATAAATCCACGCCCAATTATGGGACAACCTTCATCATAATTATAATCATTTCTTCCTCCCATACCCATCTCCCAATAAACTCTCCCAATAGGCACTAATCATGGGGCTGCAGAGGCGTGTCTCTGTTTTAAACATTTAAAGGCAACATGGTGTTCTATGGTATTATGGACTCTCTTTCTATTTGCAATCATTGTGTGTCAGCGGCATTGTTGTCAAATGAATGTAGGCTGGAAAAAGTATGTCAGGTCTTACAACCTATAGCCTAGAAAAACAGTGATGACCTCTTTCCTCTTTAAATCTGAGAGAATTGCTTTGTGCCGTTTGTGCCGTTTTAACTGACTGTTGTGTCAATATAGTTGTCTGGGAGACGCTATGGCAACACCAAAAAAAAATCATCCAATTTCAGAATGATTTGGCGCTGAAAAAAAGGAAGCTTCAAACAGAAAGTTTGCCACCAATTTATACCTAGAAGTTAAACTATGTGACGTTGGTGAGTTTAAAGTACATAGGTCCACCCTGCCTTAAAACTTATAAGCTTGATACATTCTCAGGGAATGATACACCAATGCAGCGCATATGCAGTATTCAAAATCTAGGGCTTTATTGGCGCATCAAGCTGACAAAATGATAATGGGACATTATGTAATTCATGCTGCCTCCAAGCCAGTGTTCCCACGTTATTTGTGTGCAGAGCTTGCTGCCAACACACCAGTGCATTAGTGCATCATGCCCTGTCAGTCCTACCACGGAGATATACAGTAGACTGCTTTTTATTCTTCAATACAGGTGGAGTTGTTTTAGGTATTAATGTACATACTAGAAGGGCATTCTGGTGTAGGTACAGTTGATTGTACTGCCTGCTTACAGGGGTATCTATAGGACTCAGTATGGAGGCCTAGTGGAACCGCCATTTTGAATTTCGCTGGTTTAGGTTAAACCCACTGATAAGACCTACCATGATGGGTACCTTGTCCCTGGTTAACATCCACTTCCAGGGACATGCTGGTTCCATCTTATCAGTGTGGGTCGCCAGAACCAGCTCCAGAGCAGCTAGTGGCCAATAGCCCATCTACAATTGCGGCTGGGAGTGTGTCTAGCCTCAGGAGTGTATCAATCCTTAATCCTGCCAGGTCAGCATTATATTAATCACCAGGGTTACATTCACCAATCATGATAAGCAAAGTCCACCATGCATGCATTGACCGATTAAGGACTGCTAATGCAATAATACACCGTGCCCATGGGTCATCCTGATGCATGAATGCAACCCTGGCGTGTAACTCGCCAGGGGTACATTCACGCATCATGAGGAGCATAATAATAATGCACCAATAACGTGGTGGCGAGCAGATTCACCAGCACTTAATAAGTGCATCACCACAGTCATTGGGCATGATACACTCCTGCATCTACAGTCCTTAAATGTTAAACCCACATGTGTTCTTTACCAGTTTAACTTTCAGTGTAATTACAGAGTTAAGTAATTAGATGGGCCATTCCAGCAGCACAATGTACAAGAATGTACATTAAACACTAATAAAGATAATGATGATGACCCACAATGGACTCAACCACCATCCTACACCTTTAACCATTTAAAGGTCGTGTAATGTCCCATTGGTCGTCATGATGCAGCCCTGGCGAGTAACTCACCAGGGCTGCATTCATGCATCATGCCTCAGGATAGATATATACCCTTGGAGGGTCAGTATGATACTCCAATGCAATGCTGTTGAGTAACCTCTTCAGTACTTCGTTGGTGCATTATTCCGACCAAGGAGTTTTCATCTGAAAACATCGTGCAGCCCACAAGGCTTCTTAATGAAATAGTCATGTACAAGTTGGATGCCATCCCACTGTGAGTCTACGTTCCTGGCACCTAGTCAGCCCAGGTAGTTATGACATAGTTATACATAGTTACATTTGTGGTTGAATGGCATGGCTACCTGTACTGATGGGCTCTCTGATAGCCTGTGAGGCTATTTAATTTGCAGGTTTCTACTTATCATAAATAGTTGGGGAACGTTCAATCTTATCATTTTTAATGAGCTAGAGATTTGGATATGAACAAAATGTGTTTTGAAAGAAGTATCTCAATTTCAGTCTTTTGGGATTCATTGAATTTGAAACAGTTTTTGCATTTTTAAAGCAAAACACAACTAAATCACTCATCTTATACATGATAAAATACTCCAAGAACCAATAATTGGGCAATGTATACTAGCTTCTTATGTGGCATGATTTCAATGTGAACAAAGTCATGAATTGTATACAAACACCTATTTATTCAGAAAAGAAGTAGTTTGACGACAAACATAATCATTCTGTTAGCCAGCATCCAATGCCTTTGTATGCTTATGACAGTCCTTTTTGCCTGAGCCCATGCAACTTTAGTCCACTGTCTATAGGTTAAGTGCTGTGGAGCAGTAACCCTTAAAATGTACTCAAATACACTTACATTTACTTCAATTTCATATACATGTATGATTATATGGCCCAAACAAATATTGTTTATTTCCAGCAACATGACTTAAAAAGATAGGGGCGGTAGGTCTGATTTTTTTTATTGATATGTGGATCAACACGGAAAAAGGTACGCCCAAGAGGGGGTGTGCGAGCGTACCTTTTACCATGTTGATACACATATAGAGATATAGGACATGTTAGGGTACAGATTAGTGGATGTATCAAAGTCTTCGATTTCATTACAAAATAATTATGAAAAAGTTGACAACTGTGAATACAAAATAATTATGAAAAAGTTGACAACTGTGAAAGAGGGGAAGAATATGAAAAGAAAATTGGACGGAAATATAAAAATCCTCAAAAAAGTATGAAAACTTTCTAAAAATTAAGAAAATTTCCTAAAAATAATGACAAAATTCTTCAAAGTCCAAAAGGGTCGGTCGGGTCACTGGAAACACAACTTTTTTTTGGCTTATGCAGAAATTCTGGATGATATATTTTCTTAAATACACATATAACTATATGTCTTGTTAAATGCCCCCCCCAGACACTGCTATAATGTAACGTGAGACCTGTTACATCCAACTATATACAATATTCAATCACTTTCTTGAAAATTAGATATATTGTACTGATTCTTTCCTTCATTCTGATATAGTAATTTATAGTGGCCTTTGTGGGGCTACAGAAAGATATCTCAATGAAATCAGAGCATGTCACCTATTTGTGACCCATCAAGGGATAACACCTCTCCGCCGGGGATTTTTAATTCCCCATTTGGCCACCAGGGTGCATTGGAGGGGCAAAATGACGCGAAAATGATTATATAAGTTAATGTGTTGATCGAGTGTACTGGTAATTATGAACATTATAATAATTATAACAATAAATATGGAAACTAAGAAGACATTGGGTTTGGTGAGAATTGACTTTGTCACTATCAATTCTATACATGCCTTTATTAAATAAGACAATAATTTACAATACAATACAATAACATAGCAATATATAGACATAACAATATAATACAATATAATAGTAATATTTTCAAATAATCACAATATCACAGTAAAGGTTAAAAATTCCAGCACCACCCAGTGTGGTGTATGCTGTCCGAGTATATGAAGCCAATTGACCATTAGTTCAACTGCTGGAGCTTATATACTGGTGGAAATGTTAGATGTGACGTCATAGAAAATCATGCGCCCTGGATAAAGTAGTACCAACGTATCACTCATTAATTATATATATATACCTGGGAGTATATAGTCCCATAAGTTAATGTGTTGATCGAGTGTACCGGTAATTATTAATAATGAACATTATAATAATTATAACAATAAATATGGAAACTAAGAAGACATTGGGTTTGGTGAGAATTGACTTTGTCAATATCAATTCTATACATGCCAACAACCGCCAAACACAATGTAACACATTCCATAATAGGTATAGCATTAAATCATTACATCTAAAGCCAGCAAGGTGTAAAGTATTTAAAAATAACATTAGATTTCCAATTGGCTCGCCTCATGATATCCTGAACACTTAAGCCTGCATTTTTCAATAAAATTGCACCACCATGCCTAAGAGAGTGACTCGAAACTCTACTAGATAAACCACACTGAAAAGCAATTGCTTTTAACCTCGTTTTTACATAGTTATATTGCAATGGTCTAGACTGAATGGAAAATAGAAACCTGTTATGCTTACAGGTCTTCACACACTTGTTGATATATCTAGCCGGGCACAGATCGGAACTATCATTTCTTTTAAGATACACAACATAGGGAGACTTGCCAAATTGGTCAGTTTTAGATGAAATAACTTTAATCTCTATACAATCAGAAGAAACTTTAACATTCTTCTTTAAGAAATTATGAGGCGACTGGACTACATGTCCAGCCCTGAAAACACCCCTGTAACATAACAATAAGGCAGACCAAAATACCACATCTTCCATAAGATCCAAATTAAGTTTAGATTTAATTTGAACCATATCACTAGGACTCAGAGGGTAGGTTGTACTACCAGACCCCTTACACATCCTCTCTATCCCATCAAGGGTCCTTTTACCACAAAATTACCACTATAATCTATGTAACCTTTTAATTTCTGGTAGTACCACACAGCAGACAAATAATTTCTGACTGAAATAGGTTTCATAAAATCAGACAGGTATACACAATATAAGGAAGCTTGAGAAGGAGAACAAGGAAGAGGGGTAAAATTAAATTTTTTACAAAATTTTCTGTACCTACTAAACTGCTGTCTACGAGTTTTACGAGTGGATTTAGCTACACCCCTATACAAGAATGTTTTCCTTCTCCTCTCCAACTTCTTGAGGTCTGCAATCATAACAACACATATTATATTCACTCAAAACATTTTTGCACTTCTTTGGAACACCTCTGTAATTTAGCCTAGACAAATGATCAGCTAAAATGTTGTCCTCCGACCTAATATATGTGGAATATATTTCAATATTATGAACAAAACATAGCCAGAAAATCTCTCTTAACCAAGCCATGCACAATCTATTCTTGGATCTACCGGTATTTAACATAGGCAAGACTTGCATTTTGTCCGTGATACAATGGACTCTAGTGTTACTAAACTCTTTCAACCAGCGTTTCAGACCCACCATAACAGGATAGAGTTTGTATACATTAATATTCCTGTGGTGAATCTTGAGATTATCCAACTGAGGGGCAGAAGTAAAATGATCAACACAATCTAGCATAGGGTTAGTATCATTCCAAGTACCATAAAAATAATCCTTACCAAACCAGGCGCCAAAGCCTTGTATAGAGGAATCTGAATACATAGGGGTACATGCATTATCATTTAAAATGATACTTCTACAGTTGAAAATTCCACAAAAATCCTTCCACCACAACAAATCCTTCTGAGTTTCCTCGTCTAGTCTAATAACACCTCTATTTTTAGCTCTGGCACAGAGATCAAACAGTCTTCTGCTGAAAGTCCTACCACCACATACTACTTGTGAACAGAAAGACATTAAACCACCAATCTTCTGGAGGGTCTTCTTAGATACAAACTTTCTACCTAAACATTCATTGAGTGCAAAATCCATTTTATCTAATTTCTTCTGGGGTAGAGACAACTCCATACTAGTGGAATCAATGGTTATACCCAGGAATACACATACCTGGTTAGGTTCATTAACTTTTTCTTTCGAAACAATGAAACCCATGTACTCCATACATTCAATAAGAATATTCCTTTTATGTTAACAATCCTCTGCAGTCTCAGCAATGTTAATAAAATCGTCCAGGTAATTAACTATTCTATCAACACCATAAAATTTTGCCACTACAGTAAAAAAAATCAGATATTCTATTAAAGATATATGGGGCACATTTTAGACCAAAGGTCAAGCGGTTGCTCTCAAAAAATTCTTCTCCACCACCAAAGTCCCAACTGAAACCTTGATAGCCTACATGTGGACCATACACATCGATACTTCTATAAGCAGATTTCAAATCTACCACACACATAAAGTCATTTTTATCCAGTTGACATGTAACTGTGTTTATGGAGTTACAGAAGAAGCTTTTTGACATAGTATCCATAAAATTATTAATAGATATCCCTGCAGGCATGCTACAATCAGTGATAGGTCTCAATTTACCATTAGACTTTTCTACACCACCTAAAGAATGAATACACTTCGGTTTATAAGCTGTCTTTGTAACCAAGCCCTGGGACAACTCGTCCTTGATAATATCACACATTTCGCTATAGAAATTACCTTCAACAATAGATTTATAATTTCTACACTCATAGGCCGTATCACAGCCTGGGTCAACTATTTTGAACCCCTCAGTAAAACCACACCATAGGAAATTTGATTCCACCTGGTTAATATTAATAATATCTGACTGTCTCAGATAACTAGCTAGTCTGCAAGGTAAAATTTGGGATTTTCTACCATAAATGAAATGCCCACACTTGCAAATACCATTGACACAACTATCATAAACCCTGATGCTGGGTCTATTAACACATTCCACTGTAAACAGTGGTTCAACCTCACCCTGTACTGGGCCACTATGGGTTATAAAAAGATTCTTGTCATCCACACAAGACTCATTAACATCATTTTTTATATTTTCACCCGAAATGATAGGAACGGGGGGCTCAGGAGGATCTACCGTATGTACTATATTAAAAACAGGCACCAATATATCAGATTTTAACATAGGACCCTGCCTAAGACCAAAATCCTAGTCCTTCTTATTCTTCTAGCACCTATCCTTGCCATGGCTAGACAAACCACAAACATCACAGGCATGTCGATACCTACATGGGTCCTCCTTACACCCCTCCGCCCTGTTAAAAGCATAGCAAGTGTGACTAGACTGCTTGGATTTGAAGCTTTTTGGTTTGATTACACCCACCTTCTGGGCCTGAATCGTTCCATCATAGGATAGATGTCTAAGAATATCTTCACTTCTAACATCACTGAAAGACTCTACACCATCAGAATTTGCCCTGTTTTTAACAGATGAATCGTATGCCACTAAGGCCTTGAGAGTGTATATCTTAGTTGAGGATTTTTCCACCAATACCTCTATGTGTTTAACTACATCGAAGACATCCTCCCCCTCCTCTATCAACTGTTTCATCATTCTTATGTTAACCAACAACAATTTCTCAATACTATCAAGCTTCTCACCCTTTTTAAGAAAATTCTTTTGGTCAAACATACCTCTAGCTGTGTGCATGACGACGACCATTTCTAGAGGAGATTGAACCTGTAGATGTGTAAGAATTAGATGAAATGCTACGGTAAGACGACGATCGACTCGTGGATCCAAGATGGCGTCATGTTTTCCTGTTGCTATGGAGCCCGCGGTAGTCAGGTGACCGTTGTCGGACACGCCCCCGTTGCTTGGTTGCTGTATCGTCAGTCGAATGTTTACAAACATCGCCACGTGCTCGAGCTGTCTTCGTCTCACCACCCGCTGTAGTAGTTGCACGGCTCAGCGCCTGCCCCTCCAATAGGAACTTGATATCTGCTAACTGCTTTTCCATGCGAGAAGTACGATCCTCCAAATCCCCAATGGTCTGGTCAATGGCTGAATCCAAAATAACCCCTGTAACATTCGGGGAAGATAGCTCCTGGCCACCCCCATTGGATCTCACACCGCTTGAAGTCCTAGAACTGGCTATATTTTTAGTTTTCTTAGGTGATTTCTTGGTTTTAGACCTTGGTCCGCCACCAGCAGTTCCTCTCCTACCCATAGTGTTAAGGTAGATACCGTATTTACTCAACAAACTGAAAAACCAGTTTAAAAATTCCAGCATCACCCAGCATGGTGTATGCTGTCCGAGTATATGAAGCCAATTGACCGTTAGTTCAACTGCTGGAGCTTATATACTGGAGGAAATGTTATGTGTGACATCATAGAAAATCATGCGCCCTGGATAAAGTAGTACCAACGTATCACTCATTAATTATATATATATATATACCTGGGAGTATATAGTCCAAAAAATACTTTAGGCTAATTTTTTATGCAGAATTCAATGGTCCCATTTAAAATGCTCCATTTTGGGTAGAAATGGCAACATATTCCAGTAGTCAAAATTTGCAGATTTTATGCAGAACTTTTGGGGATACTCTCCAAAAACCCAAAACTAAAAACAGAAATGGAAAATTCCTTCTAGATCAAAGTCTATGATAAAATCACCATATTGTTATGTATTTTTATGAAAAAAGGCTGATTTATTGTGTCTGTAGACATTATTATGGTTCATAATGTATTTAGAGCTTAACCATTTCAGATATGAATAACGACCTATGTTCAAGGAGAGGTTCTGACATAACTAGTATGGATATCTAAGCCAATGATGTTTCATTTTTAAAGGTCTTGAGGTGAACACTGATAATGAATTTACCGGCAGAAGGGTGTTTTTGCTTGCCTGGTCACATTTATACATTAAGTGGAAATAAATAGGAAATTCCAGACCTGACCGATTCATGAGACTAACATGTAACATGATCTACTTACATCACCCTCGACATTTCAAACTTTAGCTGGTTTCCTGCAATGTCAATAATGATGCAGTGTAAGTGTATTTTTGAGAGCGTTTTTTTTTGTGACCAAACTGGCCTTCCGATCTTTTTAGTCAAGTAAATTGAGCCCATGGGGAGTGATGGTGCATAGACGATGCATCCCTGTCTTATCCTATTGGTTCCTTTCTAATATGCCCTCTCTCGAAGTGGCGGGGCTTTTTATGAAACTTAGGATAGATATAATTGGTCCGTTCTCCCACCATTCCTCTGTTGTTCTAGTGTTGGCAACTTGGCCCTAAATAGCTCTTCACAACTAGTTCAGGTGTTTCTTGAATCGTGTTCTCTGACTCTACCAGGGTTCGAACCTTGTACCTCTCACACTGCTGACAGTTACTTTACCACTACTCTACATAACTGTACACATAACTGTACACATAACTGTACACATAACTGTACACATACAGAGTACCTATACCTTCTACACTGGTGCAGTACATGGGAACACAATGGCGACAGGAACATACCATTATGGGCCCATAATATAAGCACCAGGGGGTGGGGGTATTAAAATCAATTTCAAACACTTAAAATGATATTCAAGTAAACTTGTGCCAGTTTCATACAAGACTTAGGGAAGACAGAATTATATCTTTCAGTGCCAGTAGACTTGAAAAAAAGGGCCACAATGGAAATGGCACACACCCAGGATCCTATGTACACCCATCCTAATCTTTATACTAACCCACTACCTCTAAGAGGTGACTCAGTCAAACATAGCTGCTGAGGTTCCTGTTCTTATTCCCTCCTGATTCCAACCTCCCACTTGGTCAACAGGTATTTTTCTATTGAGCTTTGGGCCTGTACACACAGTCTTTGTATCTCTACCTCCATATCTGGATAAGTTTAAAAAGTATAGTGCAGTCCATAGGATGGCAGTGATTCCCATGTAGCTATACCCTTTATGGTGTTTCCAGTAAATCTGGATGGTACCATTGTATCAGCGTTTCTTATAAATGAGCCAGCAAGCAGAAATGGCTTTTTCCTGTGGGATTTAGTACCTGATTAAGTCAACAGGGGGCATCACTATGAGCTAGACTAGGAAAAAGTTGATTTCTATCCAAGCTTGCCTTAACTTGGAACTCTTTATCAAGGGATCGAAGAAATACCCCTGAAATTACTAAATTTAAAAGTGATACAATTACTTTTATGAAAAGTTTACTGCCCTATGATGAGGACTAACTAATTATTATTAGGCCGTGTGTGTGTGTAATCTTATCCATTGAAACAAAGTTCATTGTTACTGTTTTAGACTACCGATTCACCCCCCCCCCCTATGTATTTTTTTTTCTCCATTTGTATCTACATATCAATGTGTCATAAGTTTCAAACATTCTTCATAAGTCAGGTAGGACCAGAAGTACCAACCCGTACACTATTGTGGGGATGAGGTCCTCTGCCTTCTCAATTTAATCCTTTATTATAATATTATTATCCTTCACTCGTTTCTTATTAAACCAAAACTGATTACCTGTCTATTTACCTTGAACTATTTGTGAATGTGAATAATATTGTTTCTACCGCTATGAGTGTATGTTGACCTATATTAAGACAAATAAAGTGAATTCAAACTAAAACTGACTGATCTATCCAAATGAATAAAGCAAAATGTGCCACTGTATTTAACCCTTAAATAGAGCTACTTCAAATTGTATTTGGTTTACTGGTAAATGCAGTCCTGTTCTATATCAACTTCTAGTAGATAGAGCAGGTAATGAGGAAAAAGCTCAAGTTCAGAAATGGACACCATTTTTCCATTTGTAGCTTTGATTTGGTGAAAATGAATGGCACCATCAAAATTACTATAACTATGAAATCATCTCAGTGGTGGTTGGTCAACATACAGGGTTAGGGTTATGGGTTTGGGACTTTGTGGCAGGGATTACATGATGCACAGATACCAGAGAACAACTCCTGGAGAGCACCCCGAATCTCCCAGCACATGAACATTGAAATACAAGCTTGTAGGGCAGTATCTAGAGCATGTAGAGCCAGAATACTGGGGGTGATCTGACTATTAATCAGAATGCCAAAAGTTATCAGGCCCATTTCTGATAGAGATATAGTATCAGGGATCAGAGTGGGAGGCAGCCAACACAGACCAGTGACAGAGAGGGAAACCAGTAGAAGTCTCGTCAGATGGCCAAGTCATGTGGGTAGTGAGTTTCGTTTCTTGCTTGTAACAGCACAAGGTTTTGGTTGAGGCATGAACTGTTTGCTTGGGCTGCAGAGGCTGGCTTACTCTCGCCAACAGGTTCATGGGTTATCATGCGGGAAATTTTCAACAGGCGGTAGACAATGTAGCTTTCAATCAGAATCACGGAGATGATGATTGCGCAAGTGTTACACGCAATAACTAGAAAGTGTGCTGGGTAAACCCGGCCATCAATCAATCCACAGAATGTCTCACTGTAATTAGGTACTTTGTCCCCTATCAGTAATCTGATTTCGAGGTGCACCACCGGTATCAGTGCCACCAATAGAAGTTTGGCCACCCTCTGATTCATAATCGTTCTATGGGTGTAAGGTCTGAGGATGATGATGTCTGAGGGGTGGCAAACAAATCTACAAACTGCAACAAATTATAAGCCATTTCAGCTCTCATGATAAACCATGATTTCAGAAATTGGTGTGTTTATAAATACCATGCAGAGGCTATACTACCAAATCATTGCAGAGAAGCAGTGATGGATGGTGGAAAGACATTTATAACTAAGAGACGAAGAGGGGGTGGGAAAACACGTTTACTGGCACCAGAAAATCCACCACGGCCCCTAACCCCTTAATCTCATAATAGAAAACCTGGCTACCTTTTTTTTTTGACTGCCTCAAAATAATCATCCTGATGATACCATGATACTTCATGTATAAGGTGCACCCCACATATAAGGCACACCCTAAGTTCACGCGGGACCTGTAGGCTCCATCCAGGTTAATATTCTTTCACATTCCATTATTTATTACTGTGCTGTAGTAGTAAACCCTCGCATGTAAGGTGAGCACCTCAATTTAGCTGGTCCTATAAGATTAACAAGGGTTCCACTCATGTATAAGCCGCACTTTTTATGCCAGATATTAAGACAGGTCCAATACAGTATTCTGAAAAGTTTTTTTTTTTTTGTTTTTTTAATATGATCACTGTCATGAGACAGAGCTTCTTTATTATTATTTTTTACCAATTGTTGCATTTAAAGCAAATTGGTACACATCTACTGGTGGTAGATCCACATAATGATCCTACTGGTGGTAGAGTGAAAAGTCAAAAGGAAATTCTAGATAAGGCTGCTAAGGGGATGGACCTGGGATTAGAATGGTATAGGAGGGTGCAGTTTATATGAGGGGTCTTGAATAATCAAACTTAAACAAGGAATTGGAACCATTTCAGACTGGCAGCTTACAGCATTATGCAAAAGTCAGGGAGCAGCTGATACACAGGTGAGGCCTATACGCAGGGTTTTATTGTAAGCATTAAAAACAGACATCCAGTAAGAGCCTGTCTTATATAAGGGTCGGGGGTAATCAACCATCCAAATATATTAGCTTCAGGTGCTTTTCGTGACGGCAGGTGTAAAGGAAATGCAACTAATACCTGAGCTGGTGTCCCATCCTAAGGTTGTAGAATTCAACATTCACCGCTCTGTCTTGTCCAGATACGACGAGTCTGAAGTAGATATCACATATCTGACAACAATGAAAGTTAAGTTTCTTACAGAAATCAACTTTTATAGATTGAAATCAGTATTTAGCTAAAATTGATTATAAATTATCAATCAAAATTGAATAAAGGTTATCAGAACTCATATTGGCTAGAATCAAATTTCAAGTACCTTCTGTTTTGTGACAGTTTCTTTCCAAAAGATGGCAGTCTGAAGTCTTTCCAAAAGAGGATGACTGAGTAAACCGGGTAGATAGGGTAGTTGGTATACCAACTATGAGTTACTCCCTCAGCAACATCAGCTTTCAAATAAGTCTAACTTTATAAAGAGGCTGATGAGATCTACCTGTAAATTATCATAAACCCTCACATATATAATCTCCAGCTTGCATATTAATGTATAAGTTGTACCTTGAGTCAAAGGAAATAGTGCACACAGCTGTGCCTTGATTTTGAGCAGTTTGATAGTGCTGTCATTTACAATATAAAATCCTTATGATTTAGACAGCTCATACAAATTGTGCAAGGGTGTATATATGACTATAAGTCGTAGCTTATATGCAAAGTACTACGGTATATCAGGTGACGTCCGTACACCTCTTCTCAGTCCTAGAAATATTGGTTGAGGAAGCCAACCAAGATGCATCTATGTATAAATGGACATTCAGATATCTTCTCTGGCTTTCTCACCTGTGTTTGTACTAGATCGTGCTGTGGAAGCCATTTGTCCTAGACGGGAGAAGATGCATGGTGAATGAATAAGTACGCCTAGTACTGATTTATTCCCAATTTTCAATATTAAGAATGAGTGGTGGATAGTAGTGGGACGCAAAAAACATTTTTGGTTGTAGTTGAAATTAAAATCAAGAGGTAGGTTTATTCCCATGTGAGCCATCATTGCGCCTTGACCCTGAAAACATTAAGCATACAAGGTTATTAAGATGATGATAATATTTTAATCAAGGCATGATACATGAATGATGAATGCGTGATACATGAATGCAGCCCTGGCAAGCGTATGGCGAGCGTATCGCCAGTGCTGTATTCATGTTACTTATCATGATCAGTTTGCCAACATTCATTGTAGCATTTATTATTGAGCTTATGCTTGGGGTTTAAAAAAATAATTGAAAGAAGTATCTCAATTGCATTAGATCAGACAGACATTGCCATCTAGAAGTTGTAGAAGTGGCAGTCATATAGTTTTATTACTTTGATTCAGTTTCATCACAATCATAAGCATGCTGATTAGTCAACAGGCTTGTGTTCAACATGGATATTTTGTAACGCGGATATGATTGCTTGTCTGTTTTCTTTTCTTTTCTATTTTTCAATTGGGATTGCTCCATCCCCAATGCGATGCGGTAGGTCTATAGTAATGTTATCAAGATTAGTATAGGTTCCCTATACTATTCTTGATGTAATGGTATCTACACTTGTCTACATGTAAATTCCACACTAATATGATACCCATGCTATAAAGTCTTAGCCTAATAATATCATTGACCAATGAGTGTTCATTGCTGCGTCTGGGCATGATGCATTAATGCATCATGACGACCAATGGGCATGATGCATTAATGCATCATGACGACCAATGGGCATGATGCATTAATGCATCATGACGACCAATGGGCACGATGCATTAATGCATCATGACGACCAATGGGCACGATGCATTAATGCATCATGACGACCAATGGGCACGATGCATTAATGCATCATGACGACCAATGGGCATGATGCATTAGCGACCCTTAAAGGGTTGAAGGGTTAAAGGTTGACGCTGTGCAGGGTGGTTCTTGAGGGCGGCGTCATTCCTGAGCATTTATCAAACAGCCCAGCATTCATAGTCAAGGGGGCTACCAAATAAAGGAAGGAGGGGAGGTCTGGTCAGGGTGACAGGTGGGAGGGGGTGGCTTCCAGCTGCCTCATATCAGCATAGCATGAACACAATCTCTGCCTCTACAGCGTCCATCGGTCAAGTGTTAGCACTAAAGGGGAATAAATATGGCTTCCTACTAATATGATATGCCTATGTTAGGTTCATTTTTGTCCTGCAATCCTGACGTGTCCGCCCACTCATTTCAGTAATATCCAGGTGGATTTCTCCTGAAATGTCCAACAATTCCAGTTTGCTTCGTCATGCCCAACAGTAGCTGGATTGTTTGATATTCCGGAACTAGGACATGAATGGGTAAATCGGACATAACAGGCGAGCCTTAAAACATGTCGCACCAAATGACCTGATAAAGAATTTGCTGAGTGCAAGCCCCTGTCAGTGGGCAAGAAAGCTCATTATCAGATGGCAAAGACTATTTAAAATTTTTAAATTCAGTAATATTTCTAAGTGTGCCATTGTGCGATTACAGGATGCCTATACAGGTATCTTGAAGTGTCACACTGTTTTATTTCATGTTTGGAACAGTGGGATACAGACGGCCCATAGGATTAACATAGAAGCTCTCTTTCTCACACACCCCATGAGATAACCATAGTCCGTATCTCACGGCCAGTAAGAGCACCCAAAATGGTTATAAAACATGTAAATAATTATCTTTTCATGTCATTTAAAAGGGATTTTCAACATTACTGACTCAGATAACATGATATAAATACAAAGATTCACTTGTAGTGGGAATGACTAAGGATAACCCTCAGATGATGATACATGTGTCTAAAGCCACACCAAAAAAAAATATGTTGGTCGACCGATTCAAAAAAAAAAAAAAATGGTGTGAGTGAGCGAAAAAGAAATGTTAAGAATTTGTTGGCATCCAATGGATTCCTTGCTGTAAAAGTGAAGCAAGCGAAAAAATTCTATTTAAAAATTTCCGAAAATATGGAGAGGGAAATCCGTAGACCACCTTAATTTTTTTTGGTGTGGCCTAAGTGTCATGATGCAAACAGTACAGGATGCCTATACAGATAATGATGGTTTCTAGCCATTCAGCCCCCAGCCATCCGGCCCATAAATGCATCTTAACTGCCAAGTTAGTTGAACAGTCTTTTCATACATCATAACTACGTCATTCATACGTCATAAATACGTCATTCCTCCGTCATAAATACATAATAACTACATCATAAATACGTCATAAATATGTCATAACTATGTCATAACCTCCAAATGAGTTGGAGAATCATTTTTATACATAAATATGTCATAGATATGTCATAAATACGTCATAAATACATCATGCGACCAGAATTTGGAAGTTATGATGTAGTGATGACGTTGTTATGATGTAGGAATGACATATTTATGACGTATCTATGTCCTGTATGATCAAATCTCCATAATAGAGAGTTAATGACGTATTTATGATGTATTTATAACATATTTGAGGCCGAATGGTCTGGGGCCAAAAGACAGGGGGCTGAATCGCAGGGGCTGTTTGGCAGGGGCCAAATGACCTACAATCGATAATGATACATATGTATTAATTGTCACACTGTGTTATATATTACAGGATGCCTATACAGATAATGGTACAGGTATCTAAGTGTCACACTGTGTTATATATTACAAGATGCCTATACAGATGATGGTACAGGTATCTAAGTGTCACACTGTGTTATATATTACAGGATGCCTATACAGATAATGGTACAGGTATCTAAGTGTCACACTGTGTTATATATTACAGGATGCCTATACAGATAATGGTACAGGTATCTAAGTGTCACACTGTGTTATATATTACAGGATGCCTATACAGATAATGATACAGGTATCTAAGTGTCACACTGTGTTATATATTACAGGATGCCTATACAGATGATGGTACAGGTATCTAAGTGTCACACTGTGTTATATATTACAAGATGCCTATACAGATGATGATACTTGTATCTAAGTGTCACACTGTGTTATACATTACAGGATGCCTATACAGATGATGGTACAGGTATCTAAGTGTCACACTGTGTTATATATTACAGGATGCCTATAGAGATAATGGTACAGGTATCTAAGTGTCACACTGTGTTATATATTACAGGATGCCTATACAGATGTTGGTACAGGTATCTAAGTGTCACACTGTGTTATATATTACAAGATGCCTATACAGATGATGATACTTGTATCTAAGTGTCACACTGTGTTATATATTACAGGATGCCTATACAGATGATGGTACAGGTATCTAAGTGTCACACTGTGTTATATATTACAGGATGCCTATAGAGATAATGGTACAGGTATCTAAGTGTCACACTGTGTTATATATTACAGGATGCCTATACAGATGTTGGTACAGGTATCTAAGTGTCACACTGTGTTATATATTACAGGATGCCTATACAGATGTTGGTACAGGTATCTAAGTGTCACACTGTGTTATATATTACAGGATGCCTATACAGATGATGGTACAGGTATCTAAGTGTCACACTGTGTTATATATTACAGGATGCCTATACAGATAATGATACATATGTATCTAAGTGTCACACTGTGTTATATATTACAGGATGCCTATACAGATGATGGTACAGGTATCTAAGTGTCACACTGTGTTATATATTACAGGATGCCTATACAGATAATGGTACAGGTATCTAAGTGTCACACTGTGTTATATATTACAGGATGCCTATACAGATAATGATACATATGTATCTAAGTGTCACACTGTGTTATATATTACAGGATGCCTATACAGATGATGGTACAGGTATCTAAGTGTCACACTGTGTTATATATTACAGGATGCCTATACAGATAATGATACATATGTATCTAAGTGTCACACTGTGTTATATATTACAGGATGCCTATACAGATGATACAGGACTCTTACATGCAGACCAGTCTCAGGACTACACACTGGATGCCGCCTACGTCTCACCCACTCACCTCTCCCTCACCTTCCACAGGGACTATGACACCTGTGATGACAACGACTACATCATTGATGTGAGTGCTTTGTTTTTGTCATAATTCTGCTTTTTTTATTGGCTTCTAGTCACAGAGATTTTCTGAGGCAATACAATTATTAATCCCTATTAGAGGGTTTATCCTCGTTGTACTCTCTCACTATCCTGGCAGGAAAAAGATTTAAAAAATAAATTGTAAACCATTTTCAACATAATATTGAGAGTATATTTTCCAACCTTGTCATACATATTATAGTTGTTAAAAGATCATGAACCAGGAAATTATGTTTTTCAATATTGATTTTTAAAAATCGTATTTCTTTTTTTTTGTGTGTTTTGTTTTTCTCTATAAATAGGCAGTATTGATTTGCCTGGTTGTTGTTTAATGTGCTATAAAATAAGGCTTCTCCTCCCCTTTTCTCAAACAGAGGGGAACAACCCACATCATTTTCTTCAAGTCCCATGGGCGGCGCTTTGGTCAGCACCGTGTCAACGTAACGTCATTAAACCCTGGGTTACAAAGGGTACAACTTTTACGTAGCCAACAGCCGGATCCGGAATTCCCAGAGGACACTCAGACCTTCGTCATGCACGTCGACGAGGTACTACTTCCGGTTTTACCAATACAATGCCCTTTATTAGAACATGATAGTTTGAACTGACCAATGAGAAGCCAGGATTTGAGGTCGTCTATATATGCTGTAGAACCCTGGGCAATAAAAGTATCATGTTCTAAGTTGGATAGAAACTTTTATGGGCTTCCTACAGGCTATAGACTCCATCCCATGCCGGGTGTCTATAGCCTGTAGAAACCCCATGAAGGTTTCTATCCTATACATAGATATTACTTTCGATGGTTCCATTTATCCTTCTATGGACTAATAACGTAATGTTAAGCCTTTTAACCCTTTAAAGAGCAAGAAACTGTCTTTCATGCATTAATGCTATAAGCCTCAAGGGTTAATTAGCAGGAATATGATGCAGGAGGCATCCTAGGGGTTATAAAAGAGGTTTTCAGCATATTTACAGTTTTAGTGAAAAAAGAGGATCAAGATTATCTGCATGCATATAGAGAGGTACAAAGGCCTAGATGCTATATCATTATCATCGAACTCCTTGTTAATGAAATACAGCATAGTGCACTACGTGTATTTCCATTATTCACGATACATTCATAGCGGTGTGGTGAGTATATTCAGCAAGGCTGCATTCATGCATCATGCTGACACTATGAGGATAAAGCCATGCATCGTGAAGAAGAATTTGCATGAGTGACTGCTTCAAAACACCAAATGCCTTAAGGGTTAACAAGAATTACCTTATCCTTTATTGTAGGTTGAGATACCAGCTCAGGAGACGACATATTGGTGTAAGGTGAAGAAACTCCCAGACATCAAGGAAAAACACCACATCATACAGGTAGGCTGTGTTATTATTGACAGAAAGTCGGGATGAACAGAATCTTTCTCAAAATACATGTAGTAGGCCTATCGAAACCAGACTTACCATCAACATGTAGCAGTGGCAGATTAAGAATAGTAGTAACCTATATTCAATATAGGGATCCAAATAATAAATGGATGGGACTGACCATACCCTTAATTACAACTGTCCAAATGATGGAGGTCTATAAAAATAGTCTTCCCATGTTTTGTAACAAACTAACTCACATTGTGGGCTATATCTCTTCTGTAACATACCAAACTATTGGAGTGGGCTGTTTAAGAATTTCTTCAATATAATGACGTTGATTCAGTAGCAAACTTAACTCTAGGGGCATATTTTGGACTTGACTACTCAATGTAGTCTCCAGGTTAGCCTTACCTAACATAATGTCAGAGATGATCCTGCCGGGGGACACGCCCACAGGGAAATCAGTAAATTAATCTGTTAATATATTCCACAAGTCAGTCCTGGGAAGCTACTTCCCCCTACATCGTGCATAAATTATAGACCATGCATGAGCCATTACTGACATTGTATCATGAGGTAGGTTTGTCTACCCCCTGGAGGATAAGGGATCCATCCTGGGCAGGTGCCACCCCAGGAGGGTCCATCCTCACACCATAGGGGTAGTCCAGTATGGAACCAGCATGGGGGAGGGGGCAGCTTAGTCGTTAATTATAACAGTTTAATTTGAGTAAGTTCTGACAAGAATTGTGATATATTATAAATGAGGTCATTTGGTGATGACAGTGAAGGCGCTAACTGGTTTAAAGGTGATAGACCATTGACCCTTTAAGGGCCGCTGATGCAGGAGTGCATCATGCCCATTGGTCGTCATGATGCGCCAATGAAGTGCTGGCGAGACTGCAGGATTGAGACATATACTCCCGGAGTGTCTTGATGCATTAATGCATTAGTGGCCCTTAAAGGTTTAACTAGTACCTTATATATTTGCATATTTCAGTTTGAGGGTGAGATATACCCAAATGCAGAGGGTATCCTTTCATTTTAGTTTGAGGGATATTTTAGTATTTTTCATTTTGAGGATGCGATATCACGAGAGCATGCATGTGAGGCAGAGGCTATTCCCATGTTTCAGTTTGAGGGATATTTTGTTTATTATATGGCTAATATCAACGACACTATACGGCACATGGCTATTGTATTATTGACCAATGGGAGGCATCCCTGGCATAAACTGCGGAGTCGGGGGCTGAAGGTGTTAGTCATAGTGGAGTCGGGGTCTAATGGCGGCCCCCAGCTGATAATGGCTATGTGAGCTATAGATTAGTACTACTTACGCTGTATTCAATGGGGGGGGGTGGAATACGATCCTCGTATATTCAGCGGCACCATTTTGAAATTTATACAGAGCTAATTAGTTTCGTATTTAGGTATGGTTATTAGAAGTTTTACACAAAAAAAGAATGATTGAACTAGTTAAATAATATGTTATGAATTGTTTAAGGTATATCTAAGTATTAGCGCCATGTTAAAAAAGAAGATATTGCCCTGCGCAAGGAACATTTATATTGAAACTAAAAGCAGCGGCTAGCTCCGTATCACATGACCTACTTCATCGAGCAAGGTGTCATTGCGGATGAAAACAAACCGGGACGACTCAATGCATTGAAAATAAGTAAATATGGTTGTGTTTCTTTATTTTAAAGCAAATTCATCCCTTAGGACCATATAATAAATGCAAATGTCCACTCCCGTGAATAATTTCTCATTGTATTCACAGAGGTGAGGCGTCCGTATTCAACGAAGCCGTTATTATATATTCCAGTTTGAGGGTGCAATATTACAAGAGGATATTGTTATATTTGAGTTTCAGGTTGCGATATCACCATACATAGGTTATTTCCATATATTTTAGTTAGAGATTTTCATATATATTTCAGTCTGAGGGTGCGATATCACCAGAGGTTATTCTTATGTTTCAGTTTGAGGGATGTTTTTGTATATTACAGTTTAAGGTTGCAATATCGACCTCAAACTGTCCCCATTCAACTGCTAGGTATTGGGCAGAGGCAGATGTTATTTTCACAAATTGATTCTAGGAATGATCTTGTTTATTTGTAGCTTGAGGTTGCAACAACCCCACAGGCAGAGGGTATTTTTACATATAATTTGAGGGATATTTTTCTATATTTCAGTTTGAGGGTGCGATATCACCAGAGGCGGAGGGCATCGTGCACCACATGGAGGTGTTTCACTGTGACGTACCAGAGGATGACGTACTTCCGGAATATGACGCCCCCTGTCGTCTCATGGGAGCAGAACGTCCACCTGGACTGGAACCATGTCGTAAAGTCATTGGAGCATGGGCCATGGGTGCTCGGGTAAATATAATTTTATCTACCATATGGAGATGTAATTTCATATTTATGTCAGAACAACATACCTCGAGATCCATTTCTGCTTACAGAAAATCACCAATTTCATAGTCCCCATTCAACTGCTAGGTATTGGCCACATGGTGGGTGTCAGATAAGCTGAGGCTCCACTGCGCGATTATTGCAGAGTATCGCAGCTAGTGTCATGAAAGGGGACACAAACACACATAAAATGATGAAAAACACGGTGCTAGCACTAAATATCTAGGCCCTTGTGTTTAATATTTAGCGACAGTCAGTTGTTTTGTTTAATAAATCAATGTTGTTGTTTTTTTTTACTAAAATCTGATGTTTACATGGGCAAATATGGCTGAATCTCATGTTGAGCAGACTCTGCAGTTTGATATGTAACAGGTTTGATTTTACAGGGCAAAACCCTGCAATTCCTGGTTAGTTGTTGTTATGGTGCTATGTTGTTATTTACATCATGCTGTGTTGTTGTTTATGTCCGACTTGATCTAGGGGTAGCTCACCCCTAATTCGACGAAGTATAAACAGAACTGAAAGTTAACACACTCCCTGCATGGTGTTGCAAGATACACCTGTAATCTCATGTTTACAATCTTAGAAGGCAAACACCCTGGATGGATCGCCCTCCGTGAGAATGTACCAAAACATCGCGTAGTGGACCCTCAGCTATAACCATATCTAAAGAAATCATTTCTACATCTTGTAATTGATATATCGGGATCTTTCCTTGGGTAGACACATTAGAGAGGTAAAAATCAGCACATGCCCTATAAGAGGGTACCGACAGATCTGACAGATCTATGACTGGACGTTGCTGCCTCACACCCATGCATTATAACATGTGCATCACAACATCCAATTGATAGTGAGATCCTACCCTATTTGATTGAGACTCGTCAGTACCACATTCATACATTATGATCCCTAAATTTGAGCATACTAAGATTTATGGCCTTGGGGCAGAGCGTAGGAAGCAAATTTTATATGCGGGGGGGGGGGGCAGGGGTCTTCGTATAGGCTTATATAAGGGGCTTTCTCCCACCCCCACCCCCGGGCCCCACCCCTCCCATTCACTGCCGGTGAAAGCAGCTTATAGCCTATTAAACCAATGCCACGAGGTCCTTGTGTTTTTTTTTTTTTTTTCAATTAACAATGTGACGACTATTTCGGCCTACATGTAATATTTTTTTTGTGATTTAAAAGAAGATTTTTCCCTTAATTTCCCACGTACAGCCGTTGACCTACCCTGCTGAGGCGGGGGTACCAGTAGGAGGCCCGGGCTTCTCACGGTTCGTCATGTTGGAGGTTCACTACAACAACCCTGATATTATATCCGGTAAGTTATTATTTATTTGTTTATTCATATTTAACATCTATCCATTTATACATTCACTTTTCCCCTTTAAGCGCCCCGAAGCCGCCCTATTATACATCACTAGGTCACTTCTATTCCCATAATGTCCCTGCTACATCTCTTAATATAAAGTAGTATGAGGGAATGGCGGCAGTGCGATGGCAAATCCACCACATAGATGGGGTTTAGGGTTTTAGGATTTTTTTTTTATCGTAAATGGTGAATTTGGAGAGTGCATGAGTATTGAGTACATCCTTTGTTTAGCTCCAAATTCTGGCTTAATTTTAGATATAGGGAGAAAAGGGGCGCGGCATGCCCCACACGACGCTGGCATATAAGCTCACATAGCCATTATCAGCTGGGGGCCGCCATTAGACCCTGACTCCACTATGACTAACACCTTCAGCCCCCGACTCTGCAGTTTATGCCAGGGATGCCTCCCATTGGTCAATAATACAATAGCCATGTGCCGTATAGTATCTACATTTTAAAACGAAAAATTGATCAAATCCAATCATTATCTGTTCTTTCTATGACGTCAGGTGTGAAGGACAGTTCCGGTATCAGGTTCTACGTGACGTCATCACTACGTCAGCATGACGCGGCCATTATGGAGTTAGGACAGGAGTATACAGACAAGTTTGCTCTACCTCCAGGACAAGCAGAATGGGAGCTCCATGGGTACTGCCTGCCACAATGTACCTCTGTGGTGAGTGTTAGGCATGTTAGGGACGAGTGATATATTGCCACCCGGGGGGGGGGAGGCTTTTGGGCTTTTTACGGGCCAACAATTTTTTTCTGACCCTCCCACCAACATCATCAAAGGTAATATGACCTCGACACTTAGAACTAAATGACTCGTCGCGATGAGTATACTTGAGTTCATGCTTAGTTTCGACGCTCTACCCCCCCCCCCCCTCCCACCAGGGTGCTTCATTGCCCCCCCCCCCCCCATTAACCGAGGAGCTATTTAAAAAAAAAAATACCCCCCCCTATACCGAACAAGCCCCGCCCCCCCCCCACTTGGAAATAAATGACTCGTCTCTTAACTTTAAATACATGCAGAAGTGCATCAAGGGCATCAAGACATTGTGTATTTGCCACAGGCATTTAAGATTATCTTTGGTTTTAATCAATGGACCAGCAAACATTCAAAGACACCCCCCCCTTAGATTACTGTAATCCTAATCGGAGCTATGGGGTTAAGTTAAAAAAAAGAAGAAGACTTCCCCCAACTCCCTCTTCATCCCTGATTTAATGAGGAATAAATCTATAACTCGAACTCTAAGCAGCACCTTATGCGCTAGGTTCTACGATCCTAGAGCTATAAGGCTATCTGGGTGAATGTGGGATTTGTATAATGGGTTAAAAGGTGCTATGATAAGGCCACCCCCCCCCCATAAAAAAAAAGTTTCTCATCACCAAGCGATGAAAAAAGTGAAGAGGGAGGTTTTTTTATGCTATTTTTTTATGATTGAAACCTATGCATCACGGTTGTCTGTGGGTAAGAAAAAAAAATGCCTTTAAAAAGTAAAGTTATCATTAAAAAATTTATTATCATTATGAAAATGGCTATCATTCATAGCTAGCCGTATTGCTGAGACCCTAAACTTTAATTTGATACCAAACAACTTGACTACCTTTTTCCATGTTTCAATGTATTTTAAGCAGAAATCTCTAGCCCCAAAAAAAATCTCATATAACGGTTTTTCTGATGAGGGCGGGGATGAGGAACAATTTTTTGTGTTTTTTTCGGGGGGGGGGGTGGCCTAATGGTATCCTAAGAAAAGGGCCCTTCTAGACAATTATGACAATTCAACTCATCTACAGTACTACACTGAATCCAAACTGCACCCTATACCACCTGTAAAGCACGCTATGTCACAGGTATGCAACACGTCAAACCCTGTGGCTCAAGATACCCGGTAGGGGTATTCAATAGGCGGCACGCCCAGCCATCGGCGCGCGCCTGGACCTGAACGTGCTCGCACTCCAGCTAGAGAGGAGGTGCGCCTGTGGCGTCCGCCGCGTGGCTGGCGTGCGGCTAATGAATACCGCTACGTACAGGTGAGTCACAGGTGGGCTACCCAGTGCTGCCACCTGGAGTATAGTTAGGCCGGCCTCACGTGAGATTGCGCCATTCTCAGTTAGGTACAGGCTACCGGCTACGGCTGCTGGTTGGTTCAGTGGACGGAGTCCTTCCACTGGCTGCTCTAAAAATAGAACCAGGGCCACCGCGATGTCGCCAACTTTGTTGTTGTTCCAAACCAGACATTCAGCTAATTGTAGGGGCTATTTCAGTCCCACTATCATATCAAAGTAGATTCAAATATGGAAAAGGGTATATTTTGGCAATGAATCTGTGCAGGGATTCAATCGAAGCACCAAAAAACTTAGAGTTTTTTGACCCAGATATGCAAATGAACCACCATCTTGAATTCATTATAAGGGGCCCCATGTGTGTCACGTGACTTCCGGATTACCATATATGGAGGTATGGAATTCCTTGCTTTTCAATATGGCCACCATAGGCTGTTACAGACGGTAGTGAGAGCGTGCCTTGTGCCGCCACCTACCTCTGGCTGGACAAACTACCTGGAGTAGACCACAGACCTGTGGTAGTTCACATGTTTCCCAACAGATGGTGACAAACACCAATCACAGCACAAAGTGAAGAAAGAACATGATTTTAAGCTTCAATTCAGTCCAATATGTACTGACAATATGAAAAGTGGAACTTTTGTGATACATTATCAATATTTGTTAAGACAAAAATGGATAAATATAGAGTTTTCAATGGAAAGTGAGACCTGTGTAGGAAGTTCTATCTTTTGACACCTATTTTTCTGATGCCACCCATAATATAGATACTACAGATGACTATGGGTATGTTAACTCTGGTTTCTCTTCAATCCACGCACAAATCTTTCGCCTTTTACTAAAGATTTCCGTGGGGAGGAACAAATCAATGAGTCTATAGACTAATTTTTGAAACCCTGCATAACTGCAGGGTGCCAATTAAACCAAAGATAAACGCCACGCTACAGCGCACACCTTGGTCATCAGAACCTACCAGCCCTCCCTCCCCCGTTCCCGACAACTGTGAGGTGTTGAGATTAGGACCTTTATTACTGACACCTACTAGTTGGGGATCCAGCTCATCGAGATGGACTAGTGCTGGTGTTGAGAGCAGTACAAGATATCAGACATGGATCTGGGTAATTTGATAGTGCTGATAATGAATCTGAGGTGCATATCTTCATATCTAGGTCGGAACAAGGTCAAATTAAAGGCCAAAGGTCAAAATTTGAAATTTTCTATAGAAGAGTGAGAGAACTTACTTCCATTCATTAACACTAGAGGTCCTCAGTGCACAATGGATTTCCCATTCATATGTATCCTAAGTTGATTAGGACCCATTGCGATTGCATTGAGACCTTTGACCTTATATTTGACCTTGTTCCGACCTAGATATGAAGATATGCACCTCAGATTCATTATCAGCACTATCAAATTACCCAGATCCATGTCTGATATCTTGTGCTGCTCTCAACACCAGGAGATTTTTAAATATTGATATTTGAGCTGGCTGGATCCCCAACTATACAGCAGTTCAGCTTTATAACTTTGAAAGTGACATAAAGGTCAATGAAACTTAACAACAGGAGGCAGTAGTTTTAATTAACACTTCAGTTAGGTACCCTGAAGGACCGCTTATCAAATGAGATGTATGGTTTATTTGGTGCTTTGGTATAACCACAGACCACAACTATAAGAATCCCAACAAGTTCCCAACCTTTGAAAGTGTATTGATCAATCTAGTAGATAAGCATGACGCATAAATGCAACCCTAACAAATAAACTTGGTCAGGCTGCATTCATGCATAATGACAACCAATGGATATGATGCTTTATAACACCCTCCGGCCCCTGAAGGGTTTAACCACTGTAGTAAGTCACAGCTATGCACCCACCAGAAAGGGTAGGCTAGTACTCAGTGCTGCTACCTAGAGTATACCACAGGTGGTAGTTCACACATTTCCCAACAGATGGCGCCAAACGCCAATCACAGAATAATCATACAAAGAACCAGAATTCATACTCCAATACAATGAACTATATGCTGACAATATGAGAATTAAAACCTTTGTGATACTTTTTCTGTATAATGTCAGATAAAAAATGAAAAATACAGAGTTTTCAATAGAATTAGGAACATGTGTATTAAGTTCTATCCATTGACACCTATTTTTCTGATGCCACCCATAATATAGATACTACAGATGACTATGGGCATGTTAACTCTGGTTTCTCTTCATTCCACGCATAAATCTTTCGCCTTTTACTAAAGATTTCCGTGGGGAGGAACAAATCAATGAGTCTATAGACAAATTTTTGAAACCCTGCCTAACCGCAGGGTGCTAATTAAACCAAAGACAAACCGCACCCCTCCACCTACTTGATAGGCAGGTAATGCTACCCACCTCTCTCAACAACCAAGGTTCAAGGTATTTTCCTCATCCTACATAATAACAAAAAATGATATCTGTTTGGTCCGTTCTTTAAGTGGCAATGATCAATGAAAATTGCTTGTTACAAATTACAGACATATAAAGGTGGAATTTGGCTGGGGAAACTTTTTATTTGATCATCTCTTTTTTCCCCCCTTTGCAGTAAATAAAAACTCAGACCCTTTGTCGACCTCACCAGGTTATGCACTGGCGGATTTAGAGGGGGGCGCCCCCTTTTCCCTGTACTTAAGAGTTTACCTAACTCTTTTTACCCTAGAATTTAGCCAAAATGAGGGGCTAAATGAGGGGTGCGCCCCCCCCCCTTTCAAAATCCTGGATCCGACCCTGATATTATGGTGGAAAACCTTTTTTCAGAGTTACTGGTGCTAAGACATCTCGTGTAAGAGCCACGGGTATGTGAATATTCTGCATCATATTTCACAATAATTCTCTTAATGTTTTTATCATAATAATTATATGTTATCAAGATTTTGCTCAAGATTTTCGACTCATATTAAAGGTATAATTTGTTTTACGAAGAATATGATATCTTTTTAGTCTGGTCCTTGAATCATGTGTTCGAATATAAGCAAGGCCATGCAGATATTATTACAGGTAACAGGTTGAAAAAAAGTTAAATACGGTCAGCCAAACGTTTTATTCATCAATTTCTATTCTTTTTCTCAACTTCTTTATATGAAAAATCTATTTACAATTTTCCTACAGAAAAAGACTACAGGCAGTCCCGTTTAACAAGATAGTGACAGGTTCCCTGTACCGAAAGATTATTTTTCTATTATTTTTTTTGTGGAGATTTTGTAAAATATCATAGTTTTCAGAGCAAACAGATATCATATTCTATTTTCATTTAAATATGTAATGTGAGGAAAATACCTTGAGCTAATAGTGTAAGCATTGCTGGATCTGTTGTAAATATAATGCAGAGCTGTTCACATGCCCATTGTTGTTAGAGGAGGTTAGTAGCATTACCTGCTGATAACCTAGGTGAAGGGGTGAGGTTTGTCTTTGGTTTCATTGGCACCCTGCGGTTAGGCAGGGTTTCAAAAATTTGTCTATAGACTCATTGATTTGTTCCTCCCCACGGAAATCTTTAGTAAAAGGCGAAAGATTTATGCGTGGAATGAAGAGAAACCAGAGTTAGGCTACCCATAGTCATCTATGGTATATGTATTATGTGCAGCATCAGAATAATAGGTGTCATTGAACAGAACTTAATACACATGTTCCCAACTCCATTGAAAACTTTATATTTATCCGTTTTTATCTTACAGAATACAGATAAAATATCACAATGGTTCTAATTCTCATATTGTCGGCATGTGGTTGAGTGTACTGGCGTATAAATGTGGGTTCTTTGTCTGATTCTTCTGTAGTCAGTGTTTGTCGCCATCTGTTGGGAAACGTGTGAACTACCCCTTGTGGTATACTCCAGGTAGCAGCACTGAGTACTTTCCTACCTGCACCTACCGATGTGACTTGATGCATAGTAGTTAGGGAGCCAGCTTGTGGACTTAAATGTCAAAGGACATGATCTGGTATGTAATATCGGGGAGGATTACAAGCAATATGTCTACGGTAATATAGACAGAGAGAGGGGTTTGTTCCATGCATTAACACTAGATGTCCCTAGTGTACGGTGGATTCCCCATTCAGGTGCATCCAAAGTTGATTAGGATCCATTGAAATAGTATGGTGACCTTTGCCCCTTAATTTGACCTTGTTCCGACCTAGATATGGAGATACGCACCTCAGATTCGAAATCAGCACTATGAAATTACCCAAATCCATATCTCATATCTCGTGCTGCTTTCAACACTGGTCAGAACTTTTGGAAATAATGACATTCGAGCGGTCTGCTGGCTCCCCAGCTATAGACTTGCTCAAGTTTGTATATTTGGCATGACAGAATTAAAATAGAGTGAGAAAAAGAAAATTAAAATTATTTCTAGTGATTCTAGGCCTACACAGCAGAGAGGGGAGGAGAGAGATGGAGGGGGTATACAGGCCTAGGTCAGTCGTATCTGAAACCTCCCCAGCCAGGAGGGTGATGTGGGCAGAGGCAGTGGGGCTCTAAACCTCTGAGAAAATTCTCTCCCATTTTCTATTACCCAAAGTCACAAAATCATTGATAAGTTATAAGAAAAATTTACAGAAAATCTAAAACAAATCAGGAAATGACTTGATGAAATATAGAAAAAAAATCAGCCTATTTAGTAATAGAAATTACCTCTTTAAGAAAAACAGAAAGATTTGTAAACCAGGGGCCAGGAGTAGAAGGCCTCAATTGGAGCCTTATCTTATCTCTTATCTCCAATCTTCTCAAAACTACTCCCGACTGACCACCAACTGTATAGTGGAGTTGGGATGAGAGCTAAGGGACTGCCGCCAGTCTAGTTGGTGCACTACAGTGGTTAAACCCTTCAGCAGCTGCACAGTGTTTGAACACATCAGGTGAATTGGTTGCCATGATGCATAAAATGTAGCCATACCAAATCTATAAGGAAAATAAAAGGGAAATTGATAAAGATAGGAAATGTACAAAGGGAAAATGATATAGTTCATACAGAGAAAATACATACAAAACTAGAATTACCATGATACCCTGCACCTGGACCTCTTGTGTGCCTTATAGAATAAGCAAAAGTTGGGGTGTCTTGATAATTATCATACATTGAGTTAACATTAAATTTATCACAACCTTGTCCCATGCCTGCCCTGTAGGATTCACTCAAGTTAAGTGTGTGTGTGTCTTATATTATACACAGGGTGTGCCTTAAATACGGGGTGTGTACCCAATGTATTACGGTAAGCCCATGACAAATGCTGATTTTTTATTTAAAGCGAGAAATGATTAATTCTACACACACACAAACACACACACACACACACACACACACACACACACACACACACACACACACACACATAAGAAAATTGTTGAACAATAGACCACTTCAGCCATCGTGTTCTTAGTGTGCACCTCTTTACTCTGACTATAGGCTACAACTTTCATAAGAAAACTTGTATTCTTGAATCATAGGGCCGTTCTCTGCAAACATCCACACCTATTGTGACCCTTCACCATGAGGCATTTAGGAAAGATAAGGTTATACACAGCAGCACAAAGATTCACTCAATAATCCACTCATATTCCAATTCTGAAGTGAAAACATGTTCGCGCGCAATTTTCTGGCCCTCTGTGGGGGGGGGGGGGGGGTAGAAAATGACCCTTGTGAGGGGGAGCCAATTTTCTTTCGCGTGTCTGCGGAAATGCACCGCCCCCATCCTGTTGAAAAAAAAAAAAAAAAAAAAAACATAAAAAAAAAAAAGATCACTCCCTTAATTAGAAGGCATGGTAATTATACATCACGGAAGCTTAAAATTGTAGAATGCACATAAAACCAGACACAGTCAACTTGATTGTCAGTTGGCATATCCAGTCAGTGGTCAGTCGGGAGAAGTTTTGAGAAGATCAGGGATAAGAGATAAGATAAGGGTCCAATTGAGGCCTCCTACCTCTGAAGCCTGGTTTACAAATCTCTCTATTTTTCATAAAGGAATTATTTCTTTTACTCAATTGGTTGTATTTTTTCTACATATCCTAAGGTTTAAAAATTCCTGATTTATTTTTGATTTTTCTGTTCATTTTCCATTTAATCTTTCAATGATTTTGTGATTTTGATAAATTTCTCTCTTATTTTCTATGACCCATATGTTTAGAGCCCCACTGTCCATGCCCACATCAGCCTCCCAGCTGGGGAGGTTTCAAAAACGACTGACGACTGACTGTATCATATTGAGAAATGTTACAAACTGAAACTGTTAATTTATGTCGTATGCAACGCTTCTAGTCAACGCTTCATGGATGTCATGGAAGCTCTTGACTCTTAGCTCTGTGTGCAAGAATATCTATGAGAGAGGGAAGGCTGCCCCCGACCATGATGACTACACATCCGATGAATTCCGTCAGGTTATGGTTTCCAGGTTGCACAGAGCGCACGATGGTGTACTGAAAGATGATCATTAAAACCATCTCCAAGCTACATAACGCTGACAGAGTCGGTCCTGGGATTTAGTGTGCTGCCTGAACAAATAGTAAGCTGGAAACTGATGATAGCATACCATGTCCTAGCATCAACAGAAACTGGGTGGTGTCTATTATCAATACAGGACCCTCCATGTGAAACATGAAGGCCACTGACCCTATCATGCTGACACTGAACGGCAATGTTTTGAGTGGAGGCTTTGTTCACCATTTACAGACTGCTAAACGGGCATTAGGAGTGGTGGCGGTGAGACTGAAATGGGGGGAGGGGTAATTGTCTGTAACTCGAAATTTACAACATTGCACACTGAACATGTATTTACCCATTTTGGATGTCATCTGAAAAATTCACTTAAATTATGTTGACTATATAATAAATGGGGATGGTTCCTGTGAACGCCATAAACTATGGCCGGTGCCTTAAAACGTCCTGAAATGAGGGGGCGGTAGCTTACTTTAGGAATGTATTTAGGAGGTGGGTAGTTTGGCAGTCGGAAGTGACCATTATACAGGGAGCACATATATACAGATGACAGCACACAATTTTATGCCCTATAATCATGCCGTCCATAGGCCTACACGAAATGCTGTCATTCTTGCAATAATGAAATACGACAGACTACATAGCATGACTATCTATTTCTAGAAAGAAGAAGAAATATTGGCCCTTAACTACATGTATAACATGTTAGTTCCTCAGATTATAACATAATAACCTCCCTCTCCAGATGTCCCTACTCTAAGTCTTTTATCACCAAACGGCGCCTATGGATGGGAGCCAAGAGCCCATGCCATAAGGCTCCTATTTATGCATGATATTGACTTGAGGCAACAGTTAACCTTATGGATACCCTCTCTAGAGATTACTTTTCGACACCCCATTATGGTACAATTTATCAAATCCCAATATTTTGCCTATATTTCAAACTGTCATAAAGTAGTCAATTTTGGTCTAAAATATTCGGTCTTATGTAGGTTATATTTGTACAGGGGTGGGCACCTTCCACAATGCCGCAAAACACAATGTGAGCTTTCTGGATCTGAAAGAATTTTGTAAATATTCCAATTAGAACCAGAGTTATCAATCTATCAAAACAGAGCATTTCTGACTTTTCTTGGGGAAACTTATTTTACATACCTGCTGTGCATCATGCCCATTGGTCGTCATGATGCACGAATGAAGTGCTGGCGAGGCTGCTTCGAACACTTCATTGGAGCATCATACCGACCCTCTGGGTGTATGTATATTGTCAATTGCACTGAGTTGGGGTCACACAGGGCTCTCTAAGCAGTAAAAATTAAACTGTGTGATTTGTTTTGAAATTGTGTGTCCAACATACTGGTGCACTGAGGCACCTATCCTGAAAATTGGGAACACTAATATCAAAAATTGCCAATTTTAGAGTCAATTACATTATTTAGCATTAGTTCTTATGGGATTCTGGTCCAAATAGGCTCATTTTTAGGGAGTTAATTTTTCCATCATCAAGTAAACAGATTCATATGATATCATTTTTGCATGATGCTGGGCATTGTCCTTTTATAATAGTTATCTGTCATAACAACGCAACTTCTTAATTCATGATATCTCAGGCATAATACATATTGTGGCACATATGCATGGTTCCATGTGGCACGTATGGTTCCTGACATGGAAAAACTTACATAGATTTCAATTGAGTTGTATAATGGGACTAACATTTACATGTAGATAGTTGCATAAATGGTTAATCTTTATGACAATGCATCTCTGGGAAATCCCATAACTATGCACTGGAGGAATCACTTTATGTGGCACATATGGTTCCTCTAAAACTACACCAAATCATATTGCAATTTCAAATATGGCAATACTGAGGTATGATGTTAATGAATCTAAAATTCTTTACCTAATGACTGATAGTTGACACCTAAGGCTTTCTAATTATATTTTTGCATTTGATAAATATGATTTATTTCTCCGCACTATCATGTATTAAAAAATGAGGCACGTATGGTTCCACTTTACCTATACCACAAGGTTTTTAGCAATAACTCCAGGCAGATAAGGGGAATAGTTCTTGAATTGATTATATATAATGCTAAATATTGGGGGCTAGTGGAAATATTAAAAAAATATACATTTCCAATGCATTTTCTCTTTACTTTGCCCCATACCAGTGGGAGCACTATGAGAAAATGTTTGAAATACCCCATAAAAAGCTTATATTTTGAAATCTGCTGCTTTAAATATCAATGATACATGGGCTAAACCATAGTTTCCAAGCAAGATCCTGACCTTATACCCACCTAATGGAAATGGAAAATATCCAAAATGTTCAATCTTTAGCCACATTTACCCCCTTCCCATGGTGGAAAATGGGTTTGTCCCCATCTCAGTGCAATTGACCATGATATATATGTACCCTTTAGGGTCGGCATGATGTGTGAATGTAGCCCTGGCGAGTAGCTCACCAGAGCTACATTCATGTATCATGCCAACTACAGTAATGGGTATGAAGTATTAATGCATCAGCGGCCCTTAAAGGAAAAGACAACCCTATTTTCATGATGACTTATTTTGTTAGTATTTCCATTGAATAAAAATAAAAGATTCAGTGATACTTCTTAAAACATCTACTACTGTAAGGGCAGGAGGGAGACATCTCTGATGCAGAGAATGACGTCACAGGAGACCAGATGCAGCCCAGTATTGACTGCACAGTAATGTCCCTCTCCATATAAAGGGTGCTTACAAGTGTCCTTCAAACCTGCTTCCATATTTCCATTCATATTACTAGCTTTAGAATAGTCCCATTGGGTTTCCCTGCATGATAAAATGTTATTGTACACTTTACTTTTACCATTAAAAACATATCTCATAACACTCTCCGTGCTCAAGCAAGGCAGCATCTGATGTATCTGGTCTCTTGTGACATCATTCTCTGCATCAGAGATGTCTCCCTCCTGCCCTTGCGGTAGCAGGTGTGTTAAAAAGTATGACTGAATCTTCAATGAAAACACCACCAAAATAAGTCATCATGAAGATAGGGTTGTCTTTTCCTTTAAAGGGTTAAAGGGTTAACATTGACCTTACCTTTCCCATCTGCAGGCATTACCAGCGGAGGGTATCCGGGTGTTCGCCTCCCAACTCCACACCCACCTCACCGGCCGCAAGGTCGTCACCAAGCACTTCCGGAACGGAATAGAACTTCCGGAGTTAAATCGTGACGATCACTACTCGCCGCACTACCAGGAGATCCGCCGCCTGCCGCGTCCTATCACTGTATTACCCGTATGTATGGAAGAAAATCACCCTTTAATGATCATCTTATACCTTGTTCATGTATCATTATTGTTGTATTTATAAAACATATAAAAACACTAACTGCTAAATGTGGTGCCTTGTGAAGCACTGCTCTATAAACCCTTGACTTATAGCAAATTCACTCAGATCAGTTTCCATGGCGACCGTATCTAATGGGTGCAATTTCCCGATTGGGTCTACCTCTAAAATTGATCAGTATATCTTAAAGTACCTCTGGGCTAAGTTTCATGCTTTTCTACCAAAATGCACAATTGTTGTCTTAATGTTCATGTACACAAGCATCATTGGTCGTTATGGTGCACAACATGAAGTCCTGGACTGTACCTACACTACAGTCTATATCACAAAGTGTCTTTTTTTTTGGTTAAGATTAATCACATCTAAATGTTATTCTTGTTTTTTGAATATTTCTGTTGGTTGCTCTTACATACGATAAAATTGTATTTTCTTCATGTCAACCAATGTTTAGGTTTTATAAGGAAACACCACCCTATGTTCATGTTTATTTCATTTGGTAGGTTTTCTCTTGAAGAAAAACACTGTGCCATAATCAGTGTCCCATCTGCTATGATAAGGGCAGGGAGCAGGCCTTTCTGGTGCATGGTACAACGTCACAATTGGTTCAAATGCACAAACTGGTGTAAGCTTGTAAGCTGTTGCAACCATGTCCTTAATTGTAATACTAAAGTGTCAATAATCATTATATCATATAATATCAATCAGATGGCTTATATCAGGCTATTTATCAAAGTGAATATGCAAGAAGTCTAAAGAGGCATCTATGAGTAGCAGGTATGTGTAGATGGGCAGTGCTGTGCAGTTATTATACTGATGCATTGGACCAATTGTGAAGTCATACCATGCATCAGAAAGGCCTGCTCTTACGTTGGTTTAGTGACGTGACTGCTCTGGCAGGTTGTGAGCTACCCCTCAGTGACGGCACAGGGTAGCCTGGTCCCTGCCCTTATCATAGCAGATGGGACACTGAGTATGGCACAATGTTTTTATTCAATATAAAACCTACCAAATGAAATTGCCATGAAAATAGGGTGGTGTTTTCTTTAAAAAAAAACACGTCCAAGAAATAATAAACATGAGTATCAAATTTATATTGAACCAATATAATTGTAAAATGTGCTTTAATACAGGGAGACTTGCTAACCACCACCTGTGTTGACTCAACAGAAAACATTAATAAAACAACATTGGTAAGTATGCCACTGTATTGTAATACTTGTATACCAGCTGTAGAATCAATGCCCCAAATATCTCTTATCAAATATCACTTTGACTTTACAAATTCGAATGGTTGGTTCTGAAGACGGAGCCAAAGTTCTAAAATATGAAGGATCAGGAGCCGAATCCTTTCCCATCATTAGTGAAAGGCAAAAATTTGATAGAGGACATACTGTCGACGGAACTAATCCCTTCTGGTTATGTGGAATGTCTAAGAGGGGAAAACTTTTTCGACAATGTCGACCTTTTTAATTTCTGGCCATGGACTCTTCCAATATGATCTATGATATTACATCACCATTTAATTCCAATATGATTGATGTTGCCTGGGAGGCAGTCCTGATGATTTGTATAGTAATGCAAAAATGGCAGAATCGTTGACAAAGTATAATTTTTCTTTTCATTCATTTCTTTTTTTATATGTCTTTTTCTTTCTGCATTGTCTCCATGTATTTTTCACAGACAGGGTTCAGTACTTTATCAGATATTGATGTCTCCATGTATTTTTCACAGACAGGGTTCAGTACTTTATCAGATATTGATGTCTCCATGTATTTTTCACAGACAGGGTTCAGTACTTTATCAGATATTGATGTCTCCATGTATTTTGCACAGACAGGGTTCAGTATAGATGTATCAGATATTGATGTCTCCATGTATTTTGCACAGACAGGGTTCAGTATAGATGTATCAGATATTGATGTCTCCATGTATTTTTCACAGACAGGGTTCAGTATAGATGTATCAGATATTGATGTCTCCATGTATTTTTCACAGACAGGGTTCAGTATAGATGTATCAGATATTGATGTCTCCGTGTATTTTTCCTAGCCAGGGTTTAGTATATCAGATATTGATGTCTCCATGTATTTGTTTACAGACAGGGTTCAGTATATCAGATGAGATGTGTGTAAACTATGTCCACTACTACCCGGCTACAAACCTGGAGGTGTGTAAGAGCTCCATCACCACCAAGTCTCTCTATGGATTCTTCGACTTCCTCCACGAGTATGTATCTCTAAGGGCCGTTTTCCACCACCCGATATGGTCCATCTATCGGCCGACAGCAGCACCACACTACCAGCTCGGCCGACTAGGCTGCCATAGGACTCAATGGAGGGGCATGGCCTCTGTTGGCCGACGGGAGCCTCTACTATGGATCTATCGGCCGACAGAGGGGCCATATCGGGTGGTGAAAAATGGGCCTAATGTAATAGATGTCATATTGATACTCAGCCAGTCTGCTAGTGCCTAAGATCCCTTCATCTACACACTAAAAATGTGTTTAGTTTTTAAACACTTTTAACCATATTTCAAACACTTCCTTGTAACACTTTGTTAAACACTTTTTTTGGGCAAAACACTAAACACTTTTTCAAAAAGTGTTTTGATTGAAATGTGTTTTAGTTGAAAAAGTGTTTAAATGATTGTGAGAATAATGTGTTTAGGTTCAGAAAGTGTTTAAAATAAGTTTCAGGCAAATTAATGTCCTTGCTATTATTTCATTTTCCTAATAAACCATGGATGGTCCCAGTTTTAGGATTAGTGAGTCCTTCCTACTATATATTGCTGTCTCCCTGCAGGTAGAGAATATCAAATTAATGTTGATAGCAAGTTGATGAATGTTGATCATCCATTAATTTTATCAACATTGATTCTGTGCTAACCAGGCTGGGCCTATAGTCAAGATGAGTTCAAACACTTTGACGCACAGAGGTAGTCAGTGAGTTCAGGGCTGGGATGAATGTATTAATCCTGAATGTTACAAAATGGGTCTTTATCATGGGTTACATTGAAATCAATGTAATAAGAAGGTAATATTTGGACATCTCTTTTGCAAATCGATTCTTAGATAAAGTGTCAATGTTATGTTTTTTCGAGGTATAGCACAAACATGCACTGTAAAAATAAATGTCGTCAAAATCATGGTTTAATCCTTGTCCCAAAGTAGCCAGAAATCCGTCATTATTCTCAAGGAGATTCCTTGTTCAACCATACATGCTACTGCCATCTGGGGCTTCATTGTAGAAACTACACTGCTTCCTGCAATACGATTAGGATCATGGTTCAGTTTAGCAAGTATCCCTGGTAGATTCAACAGTTATTTCTTAAAGTGTCTTTAAGCGTCCATGCCTTTCATTGGTGCCTTTTCTTATTACCCAGTTATGTGGAGGAGGACACATCAGAGGCAAAGGGTATCTCAGACAACTACCACTCCATAAACTGGACGCCCCTCAATGTACACCTCCTGGACGCCTTCTACCAGAGGGCGCCACTCTCCATGCAGTGTAACCAATCAGACGGCTCCAGGTTCCCGGTAATTATGATGCACATAGAAATAAAATACACTTTTCACCAGAGCAATGTTTTAGATAAATAGATAAATAAATGAAACAAAAAAAAAACACGATTAAATAAAAGGAATAGATAAAATAGCAGGGTCGGATCCAGGATTTTGAAAAGGGGGGAGGGCGCCCCTCATTTAGCCCCTAATTTGGGCTAAATTCTAGGGTAAAAAGAGTTAGATAAAGGTACAGGGAAAAAGGGGGCGCGCCCCCCTCTAAATCCGCCACTGTATAGGAATAGAAGATAAATTGTAGGAGAAGAGACGCTTAATCATTTAATGCTTCCTTGTTTCATGGATGTTTGATAGCTATTGCTGAAAAAGTAAAATTGTAAAAGATTAGACCAGAGATCAATGGGGGCACTACCCCCTTGAAAATAGTAGTTAGTCAGATTTAAATAAAGGCACATGAATGCGCTAACAAAATCCATTTGATAAGAAATATTGTCCACTTAGAGATGTGCTGTATCTCCAATATTTTCACCTTATATTGTTAGGATAATTGTTTTTATTGTATTTCAGGGTAATTGGGAAGGTCTGCCTGTACCTAAGGTGTTGTTCCCTTTGCCTCCTGTTGAGCGGCCATGTCTCCAGTAACCAGCTCACATATAGCAGTGTAAATGTGATATTGTATGTATAGGGGTATAGCGGGTACAGTATATAATACCGTATGCCAGGTATATATATTTACATTAGTTAAATTCTGGGACAGAAAATATGAACATTTTCAGCCTCCCAGTAATGATACGTGGATATGTTAATAGAGCTGACTAACATCGTATTTTGCATGTTATATAGCGCTAAGATGGGAAGAGCTTATATTCTCTAATTAGGGCGATGGGGAGGCATATTGCAAGGGAGCTACATGTACTTGGAATCTCCACACCAGATCATATTGAACATGATATATGACTTGTTTCACACAGGTATACGATTAAATGATAAAGCATTACTCAGACGTGTCAAGGACACTTTTCCCTGAGAATTTTCATTCCTGTGACAGAATTGCATATCTGAGCGATTGGTGGTAGATAGCTTTTGAAAATTGTGCAGTGCATGTACACACAGGTATACATTTCACTAGAAGAGTAAATTATCTCATTGTGACTGAATTGTGGCAGTATATTTCAAGGCAACAGCGTGGTGCTGTGTTAAAGCACGATATGGAAGATGAAACAGTGTAGACTGTGATCTGTGTCGCTAGATTTGAAATCGATTTACAGAATGGGAACTTGTGTTTCTAATGAAATGCTGATAATACAATATTAATGTACGATAATGTGCATGAAATCTTGTTGAAATTGTATTGGGGATACGTTGTTGGACAATGATTCCTAGAATATAGCATCAGGATCTGCAGTTTCTTGACTACATATGGACGTATAGGGGAGATGCTGTCATAGTAGTAAATGGTGTGACATCAGAACAATTGAAAGTTGTCGTCATGTATGTTATTAATACCCTTTGGTATAATTATATTCTATGCGTCTTCCGAAAAGGGGGAGATTGAGGAAATAAATCTCATGATGAATCAGTTTTGCATTAGTTAATATCTCAACTACATTGGCCATGATGTATTAAAGTCAGGGAAGGCAAGCATTTTAACAATCATCATTTTATTTACAATCAACATCTTGATAACATTGTAAAATATCACAGGTGGGTTATATTCACAGGCAGAGGGAACAGTTCATGTCTCGCGTCACAATTTCTGTAACAGATACACTAGATGTCTGATTCGCATGATTAGATGGCACTGCAATGTCATTGGATATCACATGGAAAGTCACTGGATGGCACATGGAAAGTCACTCAATATCACATGGAAAGTCACAATCAGTTCAATTTCATTGCCATGTTCCTGCAATGTTGACTGCTGCCCTTCCAGTGGCCCACAAATCAGACTCACGGGCGTCCCACCTGGGGTCGCTGTAGGGGGCGGAACCGGAAGTCAGCTGTCGCAGACGTACCTCTACGTCAAGAATCAGACGCCACTGGCGCTCGTCGTACCCGCGGTTGATGAGGTCACGTGCCAGGGGCCACATGACCGGTGTGGAACGCAGTATCAACATCCGGTTCGACTCGGACGTACTGATGGCCTGGTAGTACTTCCGGTACAGTGCTGCAACGTGCTGGGGCGTGGCGGAAGTAACTAACGCCGATTTGAACTGCACCTCGAGCGATGCCTGGCGGATGACGTACGGAAGTCGATGTGGCGACACCTGGCGGAGCAGGTCCTCAAGCTGTGGGTCACCGGAAGTTAGCGTTGTGGGGATAGCGGAAGTGGGTGCCGTCGTCGTTGATGGTTGGAAGGTGGTGGGCGGCTCCAAGGTAGCGGTCACCATTGGTTGGAAAGTTGGCGGGGACGGCTCTGTAGTAGTGGTAGTAATTGGGGCGGCAGGAGGTAGCTGCCGCACAGCGCGCCAACATCGCCGCCTGGCGTCCTTGGGGGGCGGCATGATGTCGGATGACGTAGGCTTGACGTTGGCGCTCGTGACGACGTGAACAGGTGAGAGTGACGCGATAGGTGATAGCGTCGGAAGTTCCGGTACACTGGGCTGTTGCTCGCAGACAGGGGTAGAAGAGAGCGGCTCGACCTTGACCGCCACAGGAGTCACCGGAAGTTCAGGTGCGTGGTCGATAACAAGTGGTTCAAACTTGAACACCTCTGGGGTCCCCGGTTCTGGTACACTGCACTGCGACTCGCCCTTGACTGGGGTCACCGGAAGTTCCAGCACGGGTGGCTGTGGATCGACCTTGACGGGAGACGCAGGTGGCGACCTCTTGATAGGAGTGCGTGGTAGTGGTGAGAGTGGCGGCGGTAGGGTGGACAGACGCGGCAGGTCACAGCGCCGCTTCTTTGTCACTGGAGTCGCCATGACGGATGTAGCCGGTAGGTCAGCGGCCGCTAGTGCCGAACGCTTTCGCTTCCGGGGTGGACTGCGCAGCTTCAGGACCGGGTACTCTGGAGTCAATGGGAACTCAGGCTTGCAGCTGTTGTCCACAGGGGACGTGCTGGGCGGTGTGGACGTAGATGTTGACGTAGTAGATGTGGTGCTTGACACGTCAGTGGAGGACCTCCTCTTCTTCTTCCTCCCCACCAGTGTAGACGCCAGATCCTTGATGTGGCGACCCAGGCTCTTCCTCTTCTTGTTCTTCCCCTTAGGAGTGCGGATGGGCGACAATAGGGGTTCTAGAGGTCTCAGGGTGGGGAGTCTAGACGGCAGGCTCTGCCTCCGACCACAGGGTGACCTGATGGGCGATAAGAGAGGGTGCAGGGGGGCACACAGGTCACGGAATGCCAACCTGGAACTGGAGGCGCACCTAGCGGGAGTGGACGGACCTACAAGCTGCTTCCTCTTACTACTAACGTCAGGAGGTGTAGAAGGAGCCATGATGAGTGAGCGTTTTCTTCTCGAGCAGGTATGGGTAGATCTGAGCAGGTAGTTGTTATGAGCAGGTGAGCGTCTCAGCAAGGAGTGAATTGGTGACCCCAGCGTCCCCCATTATAAGCACAGACGCCGACCGCGCACCCGCCACTCACGTGACTGAAATCCTGGCCGCTGATTGGTTGTGGCTTAGTTCACAGGGGAGCTGCTCACGTGGTGCGAGGACATCAAAGTGGGGCGTCTCACACCTCCGCGGTCCGTCCTCACACCTTAAGGAAGCTGCCCCCACACCTGTGGCGGTAAGACTCTTTGATGTCGCACCTATGCCGCAGCAAGACGGGGTAAGGTGTGAGTAGGTGAGAGTAGGTGTTTAACCCTTTGAAGGCTGGTGAGGCAGGAGTGCATCAGTCCAGTAGCGGATTTAGAGGACGGCACTCCCTGTTTTGTGTCGAAATAAAAGTTTCAATAAACCTCAAAATTACAGGGGCGGATCCAGAAGGGTGGTCTGGAGGGGGGGGGGGCAGAGCCAGGAAAATTTGGTCTAAGGGGGCAGAGCCGGGTTCTCGTACCCGATTTCCTATAGTTAAGAGTCATAGCTTGGCCCATTTTCAGGGGGTCTGGGGGGGCACGTGCCCCCTAGGCTCCCCCTGGATCCGCCCCTGATTATTAATGAAATATTGTGGTTATGCCCGCCCTTTTATCAGGGCACGCCGACAAACGAAAAAACGAACTTGTGTGCATGTACAAACAGTCGATGAATCCAGGAATCAAGAACAACAATATCAATGCACGAGCAGCCCTTAAAGTGTAAATAAAGAGTAGAAGAGCAGGTGAGAACGGGATTAGAGATGCTCATGGTGAGTGGATTAGCAGCTTGGTGGTCAGCTTTCTTAGATGTGGGATTAGCGTGAGAAGGTGTGACTGGAAGAGGTCTTTGGGAACTGAGGTGGGGGGGGGGGCGGGTCGTGTATGGGCAGGTGTGAAAGAGATAAAAGACATCAAGGTGTGATTAGTCTCTGATATGGCATTAGAGGAACGGATGGCAGGGAAATTTAGACTAGTCTAGGGGTCTGAGGAGAACAATTCAAAACTGTCTGAAAAGGGACAGGAAGTTAGGGGTAGCAGTCCACTCCTGCATACATAATAATATTCTAAAAGCGCGGACAATCTGTGACATATTTTCATCTCCATAGCCTGCATGCCACAATGATTTTCTTTATTTCATATAATGGTCTATTATGAGAAGCTGTTAAATGTATACTTTCTACATCCCCTATGTACCCTATTACACGTGACAGCGTTCGAAATGGTCAGCACCTCTCATGCATTCATCACCTCCAGTACGAATTGGAAATCAATTTTTTTATTACCATATCTTAATTTTCTGGAGTGACTAGATTGTGGCTTGGAAAAGATATATCACAAGAATCCAGGAATTCTCAAAATGACGAGAAAATTGAGGAAACATTTTTTTTTAATCCTTGAAGCTCACGATTATATTTAGTTATGATTCAACAGTGTAGTCCTAGCGAGAACGGTGCTGCATTCATGTATCATGCCGACCAGGTGGCACGATGCAATAACCTTTAACAGCTGCTGATGCATCGAGCATGATGCACCTATGAAGTCATGGGAAAAGCATGCCAACCTTCCGGGAGTATATCAACTCAGCAAAAAGTATCTAATAAATCATACCATGTCCACTGCTTAGAGTCTCAGAGGAGAAAACCAATTTTTCTTCATGGACTGGTGTCAAAGGTAAGGAGGTGCTGACTCCTGGTGAGGAGAGGTGGTATCAATACACCAGGATCACCGATGCAGCTCACCTAGGCTGGAAACCTACCCCTGAATTCCGCTCCCGCTACTCTCCCACTACTTTTGTTATTCAGACCGCAGATGCCCAGCGTACAGCTCACCTGGTTTTGACCCCCCCCCCCCTTGTCATGTTTTATGCCAACAATGCTGAAAGGTATATGGAAAATTAATTCCATCATGCTGGGCATGAGCCCCTCCCCCTCGAGCATGACATCATTTGTGGATAGCCCCTGAGACACCCACTTGCCATCCTGTGAATATCTGCTAGCCAGCCATTATTCAACAACCACTATAACTGGACTGATCATGTTGATAAATAAATGTCCTACATGTTTGATATTTTTTCATTTTATTTTAGACCAAGGCCATCTCCCAAGGTTATCTTTGTTTGGAAAGCAAGAATTAGGCATCCCAGGAGTGGGAGACACTAACTTCAATATTTGTGAGTACCAGAGTGCACTGTAGCATAAATTTATGAAGAAGAAGAAGGAAAATATTTAAGCCTTTTTGTTTGTGATCACTGAAAGTCTGCAATGTGAATGTTTCAAGGAAAGTGTGGTATTTTTGACCACAAAGTATCAGCGTTTCCCTAGAATAAAGTTTATTATTTCAATCGGAAACCAGCGCCTAGAAACGGAGTACTATTATAAATGGAAATGCAGGTGCGCATATAGCTGAGCCTGAGAGTGCAGGGGCCAGGGCTAAAGAAATAGCACTTCTAGCAAATGAATCTAGATTCATACCAAGAAAGACAAGTCGGTGATTACCAATATGACATCTTTATTTAGAGTGAGTATGACTCAATGACCTTTAATGTCAATAAATACTATATGATACACCGTATATTAGGTAAATAATGTTCTATATACATGTGTCTGTGTATAATCTAATGATTCTTTCCCCCTTTTCTATATACAATTTGTAATGACTTTGATATGTGTGATTAATACATATATGAATTTAATATGACTGGAGTGGTATCTATTAGTTGGACATGCAGCATAACATAATCATAATGTAATCATTTATACTTAAGAACCGAGTTATTAACCAAGGTTTATGCTTTCTATAAACTTATGACCAAACTTTTTATCACCCAGTCCACATGTACAATATGTATGTTTGACTAATACCAGGTTTTCATTATCAAATATGTTGGTTCTTTTCCACGATTGTTATACCATATCTTATAATGTCTCCAGATATAATGCAGTCCCCGTGAAATAATATTTGGAGACGAATACATCTCTATACTCACATTAAAAACTGATATATGATAAAATTAATGAATGTGTCCCCCAAATAAAAGAAAGTGGTTAAAATATGAACTTGTTAACAGTTCACAGCGGTCAAAAGACGAAACATGTTTAATACTTAATAACTATGTGACATAAATATCCTTGTTTCAGGAATACTTTCACATGATCTTCAATTTATTTACATTGACATTTTATTTACTGCATAAAAACAGGTTTAATATATCAGAGTTCACACATCATACTTGGACTGTTGACCAAACATACCGCGTACGCTCTTTTTGAACATTTTCTTTATCCCCAAGCTCTGCACACAGGACACCTTCTTTGTCTTGTTCAAGTCCACAATAGTTTTGGTCTGTTCAACAATAGTTGTGTCAACAATGGTTGAGTCCATGTCAAAGGATTGTGACATTTGTGAAATTTGAAGCGAGGATTCCTCCTCAGCGCATCCATGCGGTAGGCGATCAGCTCTGCGCACGATGTGTCCTAATGGCGCTGCTCCATAATTTTGGTGTGAACCGGGTATTTGAGCATAATGCTGACCTTCGGCCGAAGTCCAGTTCTGACCTTGACCCGAATATGGCATATGGGCTAAGTCCAAGTACTCTGCTGGTTGGTGTCGGTCAGACAGTGGAGAAAGACTCTCTCTGCCCTCTGGACTCATCCTCTCAAAGTCTGGCATCGTCAGTGTTCTCGCCGTTATGGGCGATAATAGGTTGAGATCCTCAGAGGTCACCAGTGAGTGGTCAAGGTCACTGTCCTCACCACCGGAGGCAAAGTCATCACCATGAGTGATTCGCGACAGATCAAGTTCTTCTGGCATATATGTATAATCTGCCTCACCTTCCATGGGTGAGTTTGAGTAGTTAACCAGTGCCCTAGGTGGGCGGCCCTCCGGCTGCTGGCGAGAGTTAATGTCATTGTTCTTGTGAAGGAAATTCCTAGTAGGCCTGGGTTGGGGGTAGTTCAGGGGTGCTGTGGCTTTGGACTCTTGATGTTGATCTGGCTTGGCACGTGGACCGTCGATCCAGACCTCTTCCGACATGTTGCTGGCTGGCTTGAAGCGCTTTGGTGTGGACTGGAAGCCTACGCATCCTTCCACCCAAAGTCGCTCCTCTGACACAAGTCGTCGGTGCTGGAGCCCCATCTGCTGGCCGTTCTCGGTGAGTGACCGCAGAGCAGGGCGATGTTCCGCCATGTCTTCTTCCATCATGGTGGTGTCGTATGTCTCATCGAGATCATCACAAGCCACCCACATCCCTGATTCCTCATCATACCCCTCCCAACCCTGGCCGTCCCGTCATCTGATCTTCAGGAAGCTACTCGACCGGTTCATAAGCTGTCGGATCTTCTGACCAGTGCGCTTGGAGAGACTCCCCAGACTTGAGTTGCTTGAGTGTGCGGATTTCCGCTTAAGGCTGGTGCTAGTGGAGTTCAATGTGATGTCTAAGGAGGAAGTGCTCAGTCCCGGGTTTTTACTCCTCGGTGGTGAGAAGGTGTTACGCATCACTGTAGGTTGTTTTGTTGCTGATGGGCGATGCAAGGGTTGGGGCCGTTGTACCTCAAGGACCATTTTTGAGGATTTGCAGTGCCTGGAAGAGGAAAGCAAGGTAGACTGTTAGCTGGATCTATAGGAATGACCACGGTAAATGAATACTTTGCATCGAGTTAAACCCATTTTACTGACTTAGAAATGTCATGAAACCAGTGTTTTACTTTTGTGATTCCAACCATTGGGTCATTTTACATTCATGCATTACTTGTTACCATCTAGTCCTGCTTTCCAACTAATTTATCATTGCCAGTTCTCTTCGTGACATATGAATGCAGCCTTGGTTATTTACCAGGGCTACATTTATACCCTACACTGAAGCCATATGGATGTCCATTGGTTGTCATGATACACCAATAGAAGTGCTGGAGAATGTGATCAACAGCACTTCAATGATGCATGGGATGCAGTATTCTAACTGACCTGATAACAGTGGCCACAGTCTGGGTTGTACCGTTAGACACACACAGCCCGTTAATAGACATGATGTAGTCGTTCTCCTTCAGTCCACTCTTCTCTGCCACTGAACCTACATAAACAGGACAGAATATAAGGTTAACCTTGTGATAGCTTCGGGGATAGTACATTACATTCTACACAGCAAAGTTTTGATTTTTTTTTAAATAGATGTATATTATTCATAAAAGATACTACCGGGATATATTGCGCCATTACTCTATGCCTTTCTATAAAAAAAGTAACAATGTTTTACCTTGCTGAATGCTGCACACCTGGGCTGGGTTCTCCCCTGTTAATGTGAAGCCGATGTTACCAGACGACCGCTTCATCACAATCTGGTAAAGGGAGGAAAACATACTTATTTTAGACATTTTAGTCACACGTTGACAGTCATTAAAAATCCCAATTGGTATTTTTGTGTTCTTAATTTTATCATTGACTACTCACATGATAATACTGATTATGATAGTCATCGTGCATGTGTGCATACATTGTAATGCTTTATGATGGATTGGATAGACAATTAGTGTAACATCTGGCAGGACCATCCTAGGTAAACCAGCCCAACATCTTTAGACCTTAGATCATGGCACATAATCAAATCATAAGACAAAATCTAAACTCACTGTCATGGTATCCATCCATACATTCTCCAGATCATCCAGTTTGCTTCTTGACTTAGGCTTCATCCGCCGTAATGTACTCTTCTCTGTATCACTCGCGTCTGATGGCAAACAGAAGCTAACCTCCTTCTTCCGCTCGACATAACTTACATCCGCAGGCCGATTTGGCACCGCAAACTCGAATTCGCCACCATTCCGGACCTGTGGAGGAACCCGAACTACCGGAGGACCTTCTCGGCGATCTCTCCGAGAGCTCCGCATGGACCGGTTCATGAAGGTGGTATTGTCGCAGTCAGTGAAACTTGTGTTGACACGCATGGTGTTACCGCCTCGACTCGTCATGAAACTGGTGTTGTTGGGGTTGATGAAACTGCTGTTGTCGGTCATGAAGCTGGTGTTGTTTGGGTTGACGTAGCTGTTGTTGGGGTTGACGTAGCTGGTGTTGGGGTTCATGTAGCTGCTTTGGTTCAGCATGTGGCTACGGTCCATCGCCCGACTCCGGTCCACAATCCTACCCATACGGCTGACGTCTGAGCAGAAACTCATGTTACTCGCCATACTCATGTTGTTTAGGTTGTCCAATGTGCTTGATGTACCTGATGTGAAGAAGAGAATTGAGTTTTATTTTCAATTACTTGTTATTAATAAATCAATTATTCATTTTGCTAACAGAATATCCACAGTTAGGACATGTAACAGCAGACCAATATACAGGTAAAGGCAAAAGAGAGTAACTGTTAAGTTGTGATACCCAGCATTGGGTAAAGGTTCAATAATCTTGCAATTTTTCCTATGAAGGCCCATTCCAGTAATAACCTTTTCTTTGGGAAGGCTTATTACATTCACTCGCCTTTTATCTTATTTCCATCTACTCTTTTTTTTTCTTCTAATAAACATAGTAATCATTTTCAGATTAAAAAAAAAAAAACAACAACAACTTTATCCAACAGAGAGTATATTACCTGAGGTGTGTAGTGCCTGTGTACCGTGGTTACGGCTAATGGCAGCCTTGAGGTGTTTCCTCCGTCCTAACTCCTCAGACAGCAAAAAGTACCAACCATTCACCTCCTGGTGGGTAAAACAAACAGGTAGCACATCAATATAGGTGTAAATCTAAAATAGTCAACTGTAAATAAGGTAATACAGTATACTTATATGGACTTAGTCGCCATGATGTTTGAATGCAGCAGTGAAGAGTGAGAATCCATTGCTACATCCATGCACGATGACAACCCAACCAAACCTACCAGGTTACCATAAAATTGTAGGAGTATCCTATGCCTTAATAGGATGAACAAGGTATTACCATTTTTTCATTATCTTTGTCTCCTTTTTTTCCAGAGAAGAAACGATTTCATTAAAATATTTTACTTTACTGTCAATAATCTAATTCACATTAGAAGACTTTTAGTTTTCACTGAATCAAAATTTGAGAAGTTGATATTGTTCAATAGAGACAAATATGTGACACGATCTGCGAAAAGGGCCCTTAGTGCAGGGTGCTTTAAGGTCCCTATTCCCAGTTCATGTCACATATATTTGAAAAAATCATTCAATGATAGAAACTTACAGTTCTCTTGGTCATAATGTGTCTGAGTCCAAATGACATACATCCCAGTAGTTCTGTAGCAGGGTGGTTTGGGGTGGTGTTCCACACACAGATCTGTAACCTCTTACGGAAGTCATCCTCCAACAACTCACTGGAAACAGGGAAGAACAAATCGGGATTTAATGAAATGAAATACATGTATATCTGGTTTAGAATACTTGGAGATGGATATGTTATTGTGTATACTAATTATATGACTTCAATTAATATCACACAACAATCTTTTTCCCCTTCTAGATAGTAGACACACTGCTATGTTGTATACATGCAGCATCACATATTGAGTCACACAGCTTAAACTTATTTATCCTTATAAAGCGGCATCTGTGTAACATAGTGTTCTGAGGCTTCAACTCCTCTGATGCCATAATGCATGAATGAAATTCTGGTGAGTTACCTCCCGACCCAAGACTACCAAGATTACTCAGGTTGCATTATTGACCAATCAGATAAGTCCCTGTATTCACTGCAGATTTTTTTGGGTACATTATGTAATACCTGGTACCCATCATGCTGGTTGTTATCAGTGCTTATCACACCCAGTGCCGGATCAAGCAATGGCGGACCCACTAGGCTTCAGTACTGAGCCCTATATCCAAATACATTGTTCATTCAGGTTATTGAGGTTTCCCATAATACACTCTGTTCGTGAAGGTTTCCTGTTAATTACCATTATGGTAATTAACAGGAAACCTCCAAGAACAGAGTGTATTATGGGAAACCTCAATAGCCTGAATGATAATATAGATGCTCAAGTATTTACTTCTTTCATCGTGCACTCCAAAAGGGTCGGCATGATACATCAATGCAGGGCTGGCGAGTAGACTCACCAGCCCTGCATTGGTGCATCATGCCGACCATGGGTCATACCCTGGAGGTACCTTTAAGTGATAATAATTCATTAACTTACTACGAGAATTTCTCGTCAATCAGGGGCTGGTTACTGTCCTCCACGACCCTCGTCTTACACTCCGTCTGACGCTCCACGTCCGGCTCTAACGACACCTGGTAGGGGAAAGGTGAACTATTAACACACTGAGACGCACCAGGGACACCTAGTGGGGAATGCAGAACTATATACATAGTCCAAACATTTCAACTCTAAGGGAATTCTGCAATATCCAGGAGTTCTTTCAAGGACATCATTACAGGGCCTTTGTTAAAAGTATTTGTGAGGCATTTATTCATGATAAACTCTAATTCAAATTTTCTCAGATCATCTATGTGATATCTAGCCTAGGTCTGCCTCTCTGGTCAACAATAACACTGGATATCTATATCAAATCGATGTGATTAATAGATATATTAGTATTTCTAAATAATTCTTATTCAGTTTTTACTTCCCTAATTAATATCAAATTAAATTGAGACTTATTGAGTACTTACGGTGACACAGGTGTTACATCTGTTGGCGACACCAGACCTCAGGTGTTTAGCCTGCATCACTGTGGAGAAAGATAAAGACATGATGAGAACATTGGACATTGTATTAAAGCTAATAATGTACCAATGGGAATATCAATCTAGGGCCTATGCACATTTTTTTTTCATTCTGATGGTAGGTACCAATAGTCTCAAAATCAACCAAGCGCATGCTGCACCTTACATGATTTCCCTGTGATTAATATGCGTCTTATACGATATAATGATAATATGAAGTAAAACATAGTAAACCTACAGTGGACGGTGAGCATGCCGTAGTGGACGTAGGCGGAGATCTTGAGGCATCCTGCAAACACAAACATAAGAAACACGTTAACATACAAATCTCCCATTTCCATATACTACTTCGTTGTGGGAAGCTTCAAAACTCCTTGGACCTGCATCAGGTGAGTAATGACCAGGGCTAAGGTTATGAAGAGAAAACTACAGTCGACCATTATGGGTCCCATAGAAGTCCCCTAGATGCTGCATGCCATATGAATGGACAATTCATCCCAGGCTGCTGACCGTTGGTAGAGTGATAATGGGGTGGACATTGATAAGCGTTTTGATGATGGCATAATGTACGGCAGTATCGTACAGATGAAATTTACTTTGGCGCTCTGAAATGTGAAATTTTACAAAACTACCCCGGTACCATGTGTTAACAATATCCTCTAATCTATAGCACAGTATTAGTTTGGCTTATTTCCCAACAAGTCAAAAGTCTTCTCTCCTGTATTCTGACAATGGATACCACTTTTGTATCAATACCTGGTACGCCTGGAGGAGGAATGACAGATGGTTCTATCACAATCAGACCTCCATGTCCTTGGTAGTCTCCCATGTCTGATATCAAACACTCTGGAACTCTGCCCAGCAAAGGTAGCCGTGCAGTCAACATGAAGAAAGTGGCGAGAAAGTTGGGAGAAGGGAAAGGGAAAAGGAACATTCAATACCCACAACAAGGTCATACAGAATACTAGACTGCCACTGCCACGCCCCCCCCCCCTGTTGGATCCTGCCCTAACTACATTCCACAACGTCATTGTTAATGACATAATGTCATGATTGTTGCTGGTCCTGTTTACACACGTTAACTATACAATCGTCCATTGTCACGTCACTAATCTCGACCCAGTTGACTTAACGTCGCCTTATGAGGACGCTGGAGGGGGCGTTCGACCTTCAAACTGTGGTCAATATTTCTACAACAGGGAAAACTTGTTGTAGTGGGGTGGACATACATGTAAGAGGAATGAAAGAAACAGTTAGTCTAGGATCTGTCGTTTGTATTGTTGCCTAACCCTAGGGTTGTATACTGTGGGGTCAAACCCTGGATGTTGTTAGGGATATGCATCATTATTGCCTTAGGCTATTTAAAAGGAATAGTATGTTCCCTAAGTATTTGTTATATCTAAGTTGACACGTAGGATCAAGACCAATCTCCCTTTCCAACTCATGCAAACCCGTGTTCTAGACTACAATTCAACCCCATAGGAAAACACATTATTTAATGAATCCCATCGCTCAAAACTTTCTTCTAACCGATATGAATTGCAGTTATGCTGTCGCAAAGACACAGGATTAGTGCTTCCCAAGTCCTTAAAGACAATGTTAGCTTATAATATTATGGCAGCCTTTATTTCACAAAATCACAAGATCTTGACAAAGGATATCAAACCCATATTGTATGGTGACATGTCCCACAGCATTCAGAAACCCCTAATATTTATCAACAAACCAACCAGCGAACCTGGTCAGCCCCAGGGATATGCATGCAGGCCTACTCTGATAGTGACCGCTCCCTCCTTTTTTGACTACACAGCGATAGGGGCAATTGCAATCAATACGTCTGATGTCACAAACATTGATTTGCTATTTTATAATATAAGTGGAGCGTAATATTCTCTCAAACAGGAAGCCATCATTTTAGTGGGTTTCTTTCAAATACATGGCCCAGTAGACTGCCAACTAACCTCTAATAACTTATGCCCACACTCTCTGTGTCTATGTACACTAATATAGAATCTCCCAGGGTTCTCATCTATCCTATTGAATAGACATAACTACAGGACTCCGACAACTGGCCATAGCTGAAGTAACCTAAGACGGTGTGTGGGATGGAGGGAGGACGTCCGCCTTGTCCTCACACAAAGACATTTGTCCACACACAATGCCTGTCATTACCGTGTGGACAAATTGGCGGTCTGCTGTCAAAGACTACAAATAGCTGCTAATCCGTACAGCAGACAGTATATGGTGCGTGGTAGGAAGGCAAGGGAATGCCATACGTTATAATGCCTACAGAGGCATCACAAATTCTAAAATCAGGAACCTAAGGGGATGGTATTGCCAATGACATAACAGATAGTGTAGAGGAACATAAGCTTTGCAAACACTACCTGGTATTGCATTGCAAACGTTGCGTGCCAACATCCCGGGTTCTATAAATGGACTAAAAAAATGAACTTTGACACAAAATCTTCCCCTGGTACCATATCAACCATTAGAAGATTGGGCCGGCATATTTAAAGTATGTCTTCGTCAAAGCAACTCTTTTAGTATGAGCCTGGCTTATATCTCATTTTGATATCGCAACAGACGGAACCTACACTACAGTACTAAAAGAATGTGCATGGGCGTGGAGGTAGAACTAAGATTAAAGCTAGCGAAAGAAGCCTTAGGGTATAATCGTTAAAGAACTGATAAGATTAAGCTTAAATATGGTCGATAACAATGGGGGGTGGACAGCGGCACATATCTCTTTGATGTGCTATTACCAGGATTATAAAAGAAGCCAATCTTATCTTGATTCCCACGTAATACCTTTGAAGTTGAACTGACGTGGTCGTTACCATGGCGACATATGTCTCTATCTGCCTTACTTAGAGGTCTGGAGGCTGGTATTAGTTTAGAACTGGTCTAACCGTTGGGGCACTGCTGTTATTTTGGCGCTGGCTTTAATCTTGTAGGCGTTAATCCTATCAAAATAGTTATAAAAATCAAAATGTGGTTTTGCTGCTAATCCATAACAACCTTGTACATGGCCCGGGAAAGGCTCAGATTGTTCCTACTGATTTTATTATTCTAAGAGAGTGTTTTCCCGAGAAATATGAATATAACTAAAAATAATAATGGAAAATGAATGTCACGATTTCCTTTGAAACCACTTAGATCTAAACAATATCCACAATTTTGACAGACAGGAGTAGGGGGTAGTTAGACCTGCCAACCGGTCCCCACAGAGCTCCTTGAGCGGCAGACGGTGTGGAAACCCCCACACTAGGGGTAGTTCACTGTACAGGGGGTAAGATAGGGGACATGGCAGGTGAGAATGTGACAGGTGCCACTTGACACACACCCTGCACACACCATATACCTACATACATGTACATACACCATCCATATTACCATAAAATCCACAGGGCTCATGTGATATAGCTAAACTCAAGATGTGGCTTTAATATCAACAATATAGAATACCAGTCACCCCCCCCCCCTTCAAATATTTAAACCCCCAAGTGCGGCCTATATTATAATTAGGTGCCCGCTGGTGTTGCTTGTACTTGAGGTTATAGCCTGAGAAACAAAATCTGAATTTTGAATCCAATGTTACACATAGGTATCATATCATAATGAAACCTCTTGGGATTGCCAGCCGAGGACTGATACCTCTGCCTCTGGAGGAGATATCCTGGAGGCCTGCAGTCAGTCTAGCACTTCTAGTGTACCAGTCTAGTGGTGTCAGATTTAGATAGGGTGGGATAGCAAACCTCAGGTTCTAGTCTCTAGTAGTGTCAGTTAGATGGACCTTTAGACCAGATGGCGATGGGCAGCCTTATCTCCCAGTGTCCATCTCACACACTGGTGTCAAGTTGCCGACTGGTGGTGTGCAGCCACAGATATCTATCACATTCAGAAGGTCCTACTTGGGAGTTGACGGCTGGTGCACGGTGTCAGGACTTAACCATCTAAGGGCTGCCTGATGCAATTTGGGTCATATTTCTTTGTCGTCCTGATGCACAATTGCAGGTGGCACTACATTGCTGTACCTCTCAGCAGTGCATCAGTCCACCAGCATGATGAGTTGTAGCCCTGGGAAGTAGTTCCTCCAGGGTTAGATTCATGCAATATGCTGGCCGAGGGACATATAAGGACCAAAAGGCATTAAGTCCATTGGTCGTCATGATGCCTGAATGCAGCCCTGGAGAGATATTCACCAGGACTAAAGTCATGCATCACCCTATAAGATTGAAGCACACCATACAGTCCCTTCATGATAAAGCTGGCGAGTAAACATTTGGTGCACCCTGCCGACCCACACCAATGGGCATGGATGATATTCTTGTATCAGCAGTCAGTAAAGGGTTAATACGTAGGGAGAGGGTTAGGTAGACAGGAGGGGTGGGTACCTGGATGACCAACACGGTAACCAAGGACACCACACACCGCCTTCTGTCATCTCTCTGTCAGCGTCTGAGTAGATTTGCTAAAATCTTGGGTTTCACAGATCTGTCACTTGCCCCTCTCAAGAGCTACCGAATACCGCCATCAACAGGCTTAATGAAAGTAAGGCCATTGATAACTTTAATTACGGATCTGCCACCCAAATTTTGGCAAAATCAAAAAAAAAAAAAAAAAAAAAAATAGAGTGGTCCCTAGCATGGTAGTAGTGTATGTGGTGACTTCAATTGTCTTTTTATCCTCCCTTTATTTAAACTTGAAAGATTTAACTTTTTCCTAATATCATATTTCCACTCGTATTTTAAACTCTGCCTAAACTCAAGTCACACCCTTCTGTAGTTAACTCTTGAATGACTGGTATTTACAGCTATGTATTAATGCATCACGCCGGTCATATGGCGTCAGTAACTGACCAACCTAAGTATGACTCGCCAGGGCTGCATTCAAGCATCATGACGACCAAACGGCATGATGCACTAATTCGTTATCCAGCTTAGAAAGGCTAGAAATGCCAAGATATATAACTTTGATAAAATTCAATATTCCTGAAACCATTATCATATCTCAGAATCAGACCTGTGGCATTTTTAAACCTCCAGTCCCGACGGCTGAACATGCATCGTTATGGACCACTGGTTTTAACCGACCTACTTTTTTCAATGCATGTGGGGTCCGTCGTGCGTCCCCCCGCCCCCCTCCCCCAACTCCATCATCATCCCCAGAGGCCAAACAAGGGATGCAGGAAGCACCTGGCGTACCCCACCACCCAGCTACCCTGCCCCATCCCCCCCCCCACTGGGTCGTTTAATGCAGACGCCCTTCGGTTGTACAAAGAACAATAACTTGGGGTGACTCGGCGTCGGAAATAGACGACAAACTTCCAGGAGGCATTTTCCTCTTGGATGGAGGTGTGTGTGTGTGTGTGTTTGTGTGTGTGTGTGTGTGGGGGGGTCACTGAGTGTGGGGGGGGGCAGGTTTACAACCAGGGTTTGTTCCTAGAAGTGGCCTTTTAAACCAGGGACCCAGTGCTAACTGCTGTTGCTAAGGGCTAACTGGCACCACTTTCAAGAGAAATGCATCATTGCATGATGGAGCAGCCGCATCCTTTTAGTATGCTTAGGTTACGAGTGTTAAGTTCAGGCCTAGTAGATGTATACATTTGAGACTATAACGAGGAAAGAGAACACAGTAACAACCGTACCCCTCTCAAACAAAGATTTAAAATGGAAACTAAGTTCACGTTGATACATATCCTTTACTAGTACCATAAAAGGTATAGTACCCGTATACATCTGTATCTATACTCAATACGAAGCCCTGCTATTATATGACCATTCTGCGACCACAGGATTGTGTGTGATAATGGATAAGGGGGAATGTATAACCACAGCCTGCACAGGGCCACAGGGCCTGGAGGTGGGGTGTGCATTGAGATAAAGACTGGGATAAAGAACAGGAACATGACAGCTCCCCTCCTAATCCCACTTCAAAGGCTGGCAAATTGCCCGCCCAGCTCAATCCGTTTTAGATGCTTTTCACACGTGCAAGAAGGAGTGTGTGTGTGTGTGGGGGGGGGGGGGTAGGATGGAGTGAGGGTGGGAGGAGGGGGGATGCTGGGCCTCTGTGTGTGTGTGTGTGGGGGGGGGGGGTGTCTGGAGTGTAACGGTCATTCTAGGGAGTCTAATCTACACCATAATGACTAATACAGTAAGACCTTACAGGCTTACTAAGTATGGGTCTAAGTATTCCAAGATAAATCTTTGTACATTTATATTAGATTTCTGTTCTAATATTCAACAGGGAAATAGGATGAATCAAAGAACGCAACAACCTGAACAGGTATGCAGTGAAGGGAGGGTCATGCATATTGAACAGGCCTGATAATTTACATATCATAAGGCTACAGTGCATAAATTAAACCATAAAAAGTGACACCACCAATATTTTCCCTTTCTCAAACCAACAACTGCATTCTAGTTAAGTTTAAGCTTTGGATTGTGGTCAAATGTGACAAAATTTGAAATGTGAGGCTTAAGCACATTAACATTATCATGAAGCGCATCCCGCCAGGTGCACACCTGTATGACGTCATCACACGTGTACATGTGACTGTTAATGCACACTTGGGTTTACCCCATCCTGCAGGAGGGGCAGGAACACCTGGCGTCCTCTTGTTCAAATATCATGATAGCGTTTACTCTGTTCAAGGAGAGTCTGCGCATTCTTCTAAAGTACCAGAGCAAGTTTTGAAGTTTGATGAGCCATTCCCTTTCAGGACTCAGGCTCAGGACATTTATCGGATAAAATACCCCACCTGTGTCCAGGGCCTTTGCTTTGGCATTTTGCTTTTTTACACACCCACTGACCTACTACCTCTACTATACATATACTAGAATGTCCCAAACATCTTTGAACCATAGGCTTTGGCTTACCTGGCATATTTATGCTGACAAGGATCCCTTCAATTTAACATGAAAAATGTCCTCGATATTAATGTCCTTTCATGTGTGAAATTGTTAGCCAAGGCGACCATTTCCCTTGTGTAGCGCCCAACTCGATATACTCTTTGTTCTCTCCTTGTGAGGCTAGTAGAGCCCTCACACGGTTATCCACTTCCAGCCTCCTTCAAACAAAATGTCAAACTTAGCGTCCCCTCACATGTTTCTTGGTTTAGCAGACGATATTTAGCGTGCTCTCTAACAGACACAGGTCGGCTGCGTGGCGGTTGGAGACAGGATGATGTATGACGGCAGCTGGTGTCCTCAGGGACTGATGGTGTCCAGGAGACCGGGGACAGCTGCTGGGCCGCCCCGGGGCCTCCTCCACACCTCCCCGCCTACAGCCGGCTCACTCACCCTCCTCCACAAGCTGATATGGTAGGGAGAAGTTGCCTTCCCTACCAGTGGCTATTCAAAGTCCTTTATCAAGTTGCTGTATCCTAGAATCTACAGCAGTGATAATATATTTTCAGACGTTCTGAAGAATCCTGTTATACCAATTCTAAATCCAATACAGCTTTGGTATAAAGTAGGTTCCAGCTAGATCTCTAGGTACTCAGAGGCTGTGGTCTACAGTGGCTGCGATGCTCCCCCTTCAGCGTGCCTGGGGACACTGACGCTATCTCTGCTCAGGGAGGCTGAAGAAACTGTAGTTCTGGATTCTCTCACTAGGAGGCAGGTGCGTGCCACAAGACCAAACTTCAAACTGGTTTAGCCTTGGCGCCATGTCAGCTGTTGCCATGGTAACTTAAGGCCTCCTGTGGCGTTCATGGTGGGGGTCGCCCTCCGTGCACTGTATACCCTGGCTAATTAACGCCTGCACACGAGCAAACAACCTCAGGATGTTAATTAAGGATGACCTAGATTGGTTTCAACAAAAATGTAGGGTCTTGGTATCCATCTATACCTTGCACTTTAAGGAACAATGTCATCTTCTAGATTCTACGTAATGAACTTTAAGCTTTCGTATAGATTCCGTTGTGGAGATCTGATTATATTTCACTGAGTTATCCATTTCATTTAGAATTTTGAAAATATTTCATTAATTATAATGAATTTATCAAGTTGAAAATCGATGTTCAAAAAAAAGAGAAAATTCTTTTTCTAATACTCCTGTGTGATATATTTGTTAAACAGCGACGGGCTTCCCTAACCCACTTAAAAGGGTCTATATCTTCTCTTTGCTATCCCCTCAGGATGTGTGTGGTGCACATATGCACGGGCACTGACACATTCCTCTATGAATTGTGTAATGTAGTTCTTACCATGAATATGACCTTAGTTGTCGAAATGGCGTTAAACATCTATTACTCACTCACTCGTTAAATAGCGATAATCATGGGAACTTTAAATGATATGTCATATCGTGTCGTACACGCAAAAACCACAGAAAAATATATTCAAATCCATATCCCCATCTCATTCCAAACCTCCATGGTGGTATTCAGCCCTGGAGACAATGAGGGATGAGGGGCTTACATCCAATTGTAGCAGAGAGACTTAAAAAATAAGTGTCCAGGATTAGAACCCCTATAATACCATTGTCTGTGAGGCCAGTCGTGTGTCAGGTACATGTCATAATTACACCTCTAATCCGGATTACATGTCTACTGTGTAAAGGAGTCTGACATGGGACGTGTGACTTAACATGTTTCTTAGGGTGTCCCTCTTTGACTTAATTCTACTGTCTAGGGGAGTACAATAGATGTAATTTTAGACATCAGGCTATGTTAAGCTCTAAATTATTACAAAATCTTGGTATAACTGTTGAAGCATTAGATAGCTTATCTGGTCATATTCAGTTAGTCCAATTCTACATGGCATTATCAGGGGCGGATCCAGAAGGGGTGGTCTAGGGGGGCACAGCCAGGAAAATTGGGTCTAGGGTGGGCACAACCGGGGTCTGGGACCAGATTTTCGTATAGTTAAGACTCATAGCCAGGCCCATTCTGAGGGGGTATAGGGGGCACGTGCCCCCTAGCCCCCCCCCCTGGATCCGCCCCTGATGATAACGGCAGGATTTAACTCTTTATTGGAACAACCGTTTTCCCCTAACACATGAAGAATCATCCTACTGGTGAGTTGCTGCATACCAAATTAGGGCACGGCAGATGGGATCAACCTCAGCGGCAGGTGGTAGGTAGCCTAAGCCTAAGGCTAGGCCTCAAGTTCATAGTACCAAAATATACATCAAACATATATCTATTGATAGAGGGTAAGATTCAGGCGTTGTGCCCCGGAGTTGTACTCACTTTTAGATTTAGCACTTGAAGACGCTATCAGGGCTTTATAACACGATGCCCTTTACATGTCCCTCTTTGGTTCAATTCAATGTGTGAATCCCAGACAAAGACAAGTACCATAAGTCCTATAAGACGCGGCAAATATGCAGATGCAGTCACATAACTGAACTGAAAAATGTACCCTAACTTTTGGTCAATAAAGTTTAAATTTATTAAAAAAAAAATGCAAATAGAGGCCCTTGAAGGGTTAATATGGCACACTTATTGGGGTGCAGAGGGTGCCATTAACCCTTCACCGTCCACCTGTCTGACAATGTCATGGAAGGACAGGTGCACTGAAAAACTGAGAGACACGGAACTAGTCAGTGCAGACAACTTTAAGTCCTCAGGTTGACGATACCTAAAACTACAGCTCTAGGTCATCGAAGTGACGACTTTAGGTCGTCATCCTGACCACCTTAGTCATCAGTATGACAACTTTCTATTGTCAGTTTGACGAGTTTAGGTGGTCATTTGACCTTGACAACCCTAAACTCGTCTGTATTGACGACGTTTAGGCGGTGGCATGTTTTCTGTGTGGGTGGGGGAAGGTGTGTTTGTGGTAGGCATTACACACTTTGATATTTTATACTGGATGCTATGTCTCTGTAAATGAATAAATCAAGTCTATGCCGTTCCGGGGATGCTGTTGGACCCACATATAAATTGGGGCACGTGCTTCCCTAGACCCCCTGAAATTGGGCCAGGCAATGACTCTTAACTATAGGAAAAGTGGCCCGAAAAACCCACTTGTGCCCCCTCCCATGACAAAATTCTCTTGGCTGTGCCCCCCCCCTAGAGTTAGGCTAGACCATCCCTTCAGGATCCGCTCCTGACTGCTGCTGGGTCTTACACTTTTTCTCTCCACTGAGGGTGCGTCTTATATGCGGGACGCGTCTTATATGTGAGGTGATTGAGTGAGTAATAGATGTTTAACGCCATTTCGACAGCTAAGGTCATATTCATGGCGAGAACTATATTAAACAATTTCACAGGGGAATGTGTCAGTGTCCGCGCATACGTGCACCACACACATCCCGAGGGGATAGGAAGAGGAGAAATAGACGTGGGTATTACGTGAACTACACTGCATGTTTGGACCATGATAAAATTAATTTCCCCCTGGTGATGGCAGTGTTTAGAGGCAACATTCCAGAGCGAGATCTTTTATTTAGTTTCATGTTTCAAATGATATCATTATCAAGAACCATATACACCAAGTCCTTACTGAGACACTTTGAAGCTTGGCAAAGATCCAAATCAGTCCCTAATGATGATAATATTTACTGTTAAAAGATAGCAATGGAAGCCTTTAATTTTATAGGTCTGTTTATGCCAAAAGTATGCTACAATCTGGCCATATAAAACCGGATATATCCCAAAAACCTAAAACAAAATGTGTATGTACAATTGTGTCATTAAGACCGAAGGACAACATTGTGACAACAGTATAAACCTTATGCTGAGCACAAACAACGACAAAGACTGAATTGCCTGAGGGTTTCTATAGTTCTGTTTTTTACCTGTAATGTTTTTGTACCCATGCCATGGGGAAAGAGCCATACCACTGTGATTGCTTCAACACAATTGTATCAATTACATTCCTGAGATACCACAAGCAGAGATTCACAAAACAGAAAAAAAAATACAATACAATGGGAATAGAAATGAGAAGGGGAATGAATAACCTTATAAAGGTTATTTGTATCAGAGCTATTGTCAAAATGACAAGTGAAAGGTTTGAAAAAAAGACTTTTTATTTCTTTTTTTAAAGTAGAATACATTGTTGGCAGACTGGTGGAGAACCCGATCTCCTGGAGGGTTTACCTGATGAAAGTGTAACTTCTATTGACATAACACTCCCACCTACCATTTACCCCCCCCCCCCCCGTCCCACACAGCCTGACATCAAAGGGCCTGAGGGCAATGACAACAGGTAGACAGGGAGGGAATTGGCTACTGTTAGCTTACAAACTTTCATCCCACAACAACTCCCACAGGGGATTCAGCCTCAAAACTTTGGCCAAAATTTAAGTATCACCCTACAACATACCTTCATCTCCCTACAAGAAGGTTGTAGCTGCAGCTAGATTCAGTGGCAGTTACAACCTTCTTGCACAGAGGTGATGAGTTTACAACGTGTACATTTCTCCATAGACAAGCTTAATTTAAAAAATAAATGAAATGAAATAAAAAAAGAATCAACTGCGCATTTTACTTTTTCTTGCCAAATCCATATGAGAATTGGCTACACTGAGCAATGCTCAAAATAACAGTCTATAAGCAGAGTCTTGGCATGACTGACCCATACCCATCCCTTAAACTCAAAATAAATAGTCCATTTAGCCTCATACCTGCACGCCATAGCAGTATTTTGGACAGTTAAATACCATGCAGAGTAGCCCCATTGTTTTACCATTTGGACACACCGCCATATATAATACTTAGTGTCTTCCCTATGGGCACTTTGTACTGTTCTCTGTGGGCCCTGGGCTGTGGCATGAGACAATTAGGGATGATTAAAGGAAAAGTTCCCTTTGACCAGTGAGACTCTTCAAGTATTATCTGCTTAGGGAGCAGTGAAGATATGAATAAAGATGCTTAACAGTCCTTTAAGGGCAACATGACACCTCAATGCTTGGTTATAACTCTTTAAGGATAGCATAATAGGAAACACTATCATCTGTATCAAGATATGATTTACAGACACATTAGTGCATCCTTAGGGAAGGTACCAATTACGTCTAAATAGCCAGGAGGTTACATTCAAGGGCTGCTTTTATGTATCATGCAGGGAAAAGGACATGGAGCTTAGAGCAGAATCAGGTAGTCCAGACCATTGTGAAAACTCCCATTAAACGTATTAAATTACTACATGTATTCTCTAAGAAAGGAGGAGCCTTGAACTTGTCAGTGTATCTATTATCTGTAAGAAAATACTATTAAGATATAGAGCGCAATTAAGGGACTAGAGACACTGATATAACCATGGCTATTATGATGATTTATAGAGGGTGGGGTGTTTAGTGTGTATCTAAGATCTCTGGCAGTTTACCATAAGTGTAAGGATATTACCTTGGTATTTGGAACATAAATGACAAGCTGTATTCTTCATTTGGAGAAATCAATCTTTCAATCTCTCTCTCTCTCTCTCTCTCTCTCTCTCTCTCTCTCTCTCTCTCTCTCTCTCTGGGTGGCCTTGGCTGATGCTTCGGTAGATGAGATCAGATCGTTATCTTGGTACTAATGTGGTGGCCTATACATTTTGCACTTAGGTAAAAATCAGCTTAGCCCTCTCTGGTTCTACCCAGTGTAATGCAAGCTAATTATTTCTTTATATGTCTTTACCTTCAGTATAGGGTTCTAGTTATTGTGGTGGATCCACCTTGGGGGTACACCCCCACCCCTTTAGACCCTACACCCTACTGAGAGCACTCGTCACCAATTAGTACTACTTTGTGTAAGGGGGGGGGGGTGTAGGGTATTGGACAGGTAGCTAATATAAGGATATAACAGGTAGAGGTAACAGCCTGAGAGAGAAGTCGGGGAGCAGAGAGAGAAAGAGAGGCAGACAGAAAGACAGTGACGAGAAGGAGAGAAGGAGAAAGAAAGAAAGCAAATGGGAGAATGCAGAGGCGCAGGAAGCAAATCTTCTTTGGGGGGGGGGCAGGCATGGGGGGCACCCCTGCCACCATGAATTATCGGCGTGAGCTTTGGGAATCTTGTACACTTCATAATGGGGCTTGACACATTTTGGGGGGCCCAGACATATTCAGGCCCCACCTCCTCTGTGATTGTGCGGGCACCCCTGCCCACCCCCCTTTTCCTATGCCCCTGAGAATGGGAAAGAGAGAAGGGTAAGTTACAAGGGGGACACGGGTCAGTTACAAGGGGGACAAGATGGCAGCCTCCTTACCAAACCTACAATCCTCCCCTCCTATATTAGTCTATAAGCCTACAGGATGTGAGGGGTGGGAGGTTACTATGGTAAGTTTCTCATTACCACACCTGGGTAGGTCTTAATAGTTAACCAATAGTCCCATCTTACCTCCACCTCAGTCCTCCCCTCAGGTAGGCTAATTTAACCATTCTGTATCTGCACTGAGGCCTGGACACCTGGAGGTGGGGTAGCAGGAACATATGTGTCCATCCTGCCTCCGGACTGAAGGGCTAATCTACTGGTGTGGAGGCACTGGTGGGTGGGTTTCAGGAATTTGGTGAAGGCTTCAGGAGGAAATAAGCTTAATGATTATGGACTGAAGGGCTGGGTCTATGCTGACAGCACAAAAATGATATGTGCTCTTTTTCTCATCAAGAGAGAGAACAGAAACAAAATCAACAACAGACAAACTATTAACACAGGAAATTCAGCATTGTAGACCATTGTTAAAACAAACAAGAAGGCTTCAGGAGGAAATAAGCTGAATATACCAATGCCATTCAGGAATATATCAGGGAGAGAATAGCATAATACATAGGTTATGCTTCGGGTGGGGCATTGATAACTACACAATGCCAATCCCAATGCCCCCAAATTTAAGCATAGTCTGGGGATAACTGTATTCACTGAATCATTTTGCTATCTTCTTTGAACTAGCAATTCGATCTGGCACGGTGCACAACTGATGGACTGGTGAGTTACGCGCCAAGGGTGCACTCATGCATAGTGACAATAGACTTATGACTACTAGGGAACTGTGAACTTGTCCTATGCGATTCTCAAAGGGTTAACAACAGTTGAAAATAGCATTGACATTATAGATTCAATAGATAATAAATCTACCTGTAACTTGTATGTTGACCACAGGGTCTGATGACTCCTCCTCCTGACATCCCATATTTGGGCAGGAAATACCCCAGGACAGGTGATTTCCAGGTAAATTTTCACTAGGTAAATGCCCTAAAAAGTCCAGGTAGATCCAACTCTTCTTGGGCCCTGTCACTTCAACACCAGGTTTCAGGTAATCCACTGAGGTGTCACTCTGTCAGTGTCCGTCTGTCATTGACATTGAGAACATACCTAGGGCTGCCTCACAGGGTTTTCCATCCTACAGGTATATGCATTCTGATATCAAATATACCAGAAATATTACAACCACAGAGGGAGAGCAGTCAGACTCCTGCTTGTCTGTGTTGTACGAGTACCTGTTGGGGGTTTGTAAATGATGCCCCTATAATAAAGAAGGCCCTGTCAGACAGAAACAACAGGTTTTGCACCTGGCCGCCAGGTCCAGCAGCTACCACAGCATTGTCTCACCTGTGGTTACCTGTAGGGCCTTTGATCTCCTGCCGCCCAGGTAGGCTCTACAGAGAGGTATGGGGTCTGTACAGGTAGGGAGTGTACCCCTTTGGCTGTACAAACCGCCTGTGACTGTCTGCTCCCCGACCTACACCTGCATGCCTATGGTGCTCCAACAACGCACAGGTGAACAGTGTAGTAGACGCCGATAGGGGGCGGTAGCTGCGTTTGCCTACTTAGCAGGGAATGCTGGGAGAGGCTGGGGGCAGGGCCCAAACTGTGAAAACACTACTTGGCTTCAAAGTGGCCATTTTGTGCAGGTAATTAGAGGATAGTACTTTGTTATTTAGGCATGAAGAATTATGGACTAATTGTATTATGTATTTCCTTTCTCTCTCTATTGTCCTAAGGGGAAAGATCAAATGTTTATGGTGTAATAATTGTGGCGATTTCCGCTGTCATCTTTCTGCCATGTAAATGGTGCAATTTGATTGTTTACATGGGCATCCACTCACTATCCTTGATTTATTGTTCTAATGGTTGGGTACTAGTAAGTGTTTCTTTGCAATTTCTATATATAGGGCCTCAACATAGAGGGGTGGATGGACAATCATGTGGCCAAATGACGATGTTGACACTGGACCATGTGGCCAAACCAAGGACTTTGTGGCCAAATTTCTGGACCATGTGGCCAAAAGTGGATGATGTGGACAATCTGAGGAAATGGACGATGTGGCCATTTAGAAGTAGATTTACATTGAAACCACATTTGTTTCACTTTGGCCACATGGCCCATTGGCCACATCGTCTTTTGGCCACATCATTCACAGAGATTAGTGCACAAATTCGGGTTAGAATTGGGTAGAATATTGTAAAAATAAATACATGTATTATGTCCCGGGGTAAAATTATGTTAGTGTAGGTAAATGGGTTAGTTATAGAACCCTTGGGGGACCCATAGTCTTACAGCAGGTTGCATTATAAAACATTAGCCACATCGTCCACCCTGTTTGGCCACATAGTCCACAACTTTGGCCACATCGTCCTTTGGCCACATCGTCTACAAAACCATAGAGGGTATAGCCTACTGTGCCAAGCAGATATATTTTTGTTATTATGAAGTGGCATCGTAATAGCAACCACTTGGCACAGAAACTATTCTATATCACCAAATCAGACAAGTGTGCAATACATAATGATTGTATTTACCTGTATGTTTACATCGGTGACATTTTTTTTTAAATCTTAGATTCTCCCCTGTTATTTCACTTGTTACAAGACCATGAAATTCCAAAATGATAGTAGTTGGTGATAAGCATTGGGGTTAGGAGAAATTACCTAAAATCACCCTTTCATCTATCATGCCTTACACAACCTGTCAATGCTTGTGTGACAGCCTGAACGAAATGGTCTGGTTTACATCAAGATCCATGTGGTACACATGATAAGTGACATCCTACACAATTCAACCCTTTAGGGGAATAAGGGGCCGCTATCATTCCTCATGCTTGCTATTCGTAAAGTGAGTAACCCGCCAGCGCTGTATCAGTGCATCATGTCGCTCTTTGGGAGTGTATCAACTCTGTAGAGTCAGCATGATACACATAAAGTGTTAGCCTCACCAGAGCTGCATTCACGATTCAGATGACTAATGCACATACATACACATGCACACTCTGCCATTCTTAAGGGGTTAACCATCAATAGATCCCGTTAACAAATCACGGCCTATTTCTACAACCATCATTCTGGCATGAAAAGGTCTCTCCTGCACCCAGTACATACAAACCTGAATTACATGTTCTAGTTGATGGATGGTGGTGTTAGTTTGAAAGGTAAAAGAACCCTTTAAGGGACTCTAATGTATAAATGTGTCATGCCCATGGGTCGTCATGATGCATAAATGGGTCATGCCCATGGGTCGTCATGATGCATAAATGGGTCATGCCCATGGGTCGTCATGATGCATAAATGGGTCATGCCCATGGGTCGTCATGATGCATAAAAGCAGCCCTGATGGTATTCACAAATCATGCCGACCCTATGGGATTGATACATTCCAAGTGGGTTGGCATGATGCACCAATGAAGTGCTGGCGAGCAGTCTCACCAGCAGTTCATTAGTGCATCATGCCAACCAATGGGCATGATGCATTCCTGCATCAGCGGCCCTTAGAGGGTTGATGGATGGTGGGGATGGTGTGGAAGGTACAATATATTAATAATACACTTACAACATTGACATACCACAGACAAGGGGACGCATGTGTAGACTGGGATTGATGATCTCAAGTGGGTTGAACATGGAGATCTATAACAATTTGGATTGAGGGATGGGACGAAATGAGGATGGCCACAGTAATGTCACAGCCAGAAATAGTTCTCTCCTTTCAAGGATAATGTAATGTGGTTGACAAAACAAGTGGTTTTAAGAAAAATACAGAAAATATCTATTATTCTATATTTCATAGGACAAGATTATCTTGGCGTGTTCAGAAAAATATCTATTATTCTATATTTCATAGGAAAAGGTTATCTTGGCGTGTTAAAATGCCATGATGTAAGTACCCCTAGGGGCACTGTAATTTGTTGAGGGTTTATTGTGCTCTGGAAAGGACTATTTCCACTCAAAATGCCACATCTGATCTACAATTGAGCTTTAGAAAATGCTCCTTTAAATCGGGTATAATTCCCGGATGTGTTCATGTCAATCAAGATTAATCTTGAAGAAACCGACAAGGGGACTAAAGGAAATCCAATGATTCTTCAAAATGGAAATGATGAGATAATCCGATTTCATCTAATCTTTGTGCATGAGCTGATTGGGATTGGTATTCATGAAAAAGCTTAAACTTAAGTTGAACCCAGAATTCTATTGTAACAACACAGAAAGGTATGGATGGTATGGAATCCATTCATGCTTTCCTGGTACAAGTAAATGGACAGACATGATTCAGAATTGATTAGAATGACTTGGTTTTCTGTCTGTATAAAGTATTGCTATGAAAGGTTATACTCAAATAGGAACTCCAGTTCGACATTTAAAAACAAATCATCGTGATATTTTGTCGGGATTGTACAGATTGTTTAATGTTTTATTTTGGCAAGCCCCTCCTGAGAGACTTACTGACTGATAATACAAAGTAAAGTAACCCCTTACCTCTGCCCTTGATGAGTTTGGTGACGTCCATGTCACGTGACCGCCCGCCGCCCTCAGGCAGTTCGTACATGGCCGCTAGGCGGCGCCTCTATCACTGCAACACTATTATCCTGCAATATAAGAAAAATAGACAATAATTATTAGAAATATATCACATATTATGGAAAGCCTTAGCGACATGCCATTTGCCTTTTGTTATTTGTCATTTGCCATTTGCCAATTGCTACTTATGTCTTGCCATTTGCCAATTGTTAATATCATTTGCCGTTTGCCAATTGACACTTGCATCTTTATTATAAATAATCTTTAATAATTATTAATAATTGTTAAAAATATTAATAATTGTAAATAATTATTAGTAATTGTTAAAAGATATCAATAATTGTAAATAGTTGTTAATAATTGTTAGCTTGATGTCATTTGCCACTTGCCAATTGTTAAAGGGTGACTTGTACGCTTATGCACACCCGCATTAAAAAATCACATGACCACCCCTCGACCAATCAGATCATCGCAACTTTTCCGCTGGTTTCCATGAATCTATCAATGATCTTTCGCCAAGTACCCATATTGTTAAAAGTCCGTGCTAGCCCCCCTTTAATTGTGTCTTTAATAGTCAGGGGTAAACTGGAACAGTCATTACGTCCTTATCTCGGTATCACTGGCTGACTATGCGTACACTTTGCCAGTTGTTAACCCACAATTGATGAATGGTTATTGATTGGCAATTGGCAAGTGAAAATTGGCAAATGGCAAATGAGAATAACAATTGGCAAATGGCAAGACATAAGTGGCAACTGGCAAATGAAAATAACAATTGGCAAGTGGCAAGACGTAAGTGGCTATTGGCAAATGGCAACTGGCAAATGACAATAACTTTAAATAACAATCGGCAACTGGAAAGACGTAAGTATCAATTGGCAATTGGCAAATGACAAATAACAAATGGCAACTGGGATGTCGCACCGGCCTTCCATAATAATTGTAGAAAATACACTTTATGTTTTGTTGTTTGTTTCAAGAAGTGTGCCATTTGTAAAGGTCAAGTCATGATAGCATAAGATAATCTGAGGTCCTAAGGAGCATGTATTTGCGAATCAAAAAGTTGATGAATGGTGTCACTAGGCCTACCTCCCGGGCACTACCTGCAAAAAAATTATAATTTAATGTATATATTCTTGATCCAGAAATTACGCTATAGGCCTACATATCGCATGCCCTGATATTCCGGTACACAATAATATCAATGAGCAGTAGAACTACTACACTATTACTATTGGGAGTAGCTCTGTGTGAGTGGCTCACGAGGGGGGCAGGTGTGAGGTCTAGGTGTGAAATACAGGTGTGACAGGCCAAGGGGCGGGCGACCTCCCATAGTCTTTACATAGGAGATAACTGCACTGCAAAAAAAATGTCGTTGAAATAACGAAGGATTCCTCATCCAAAGTTGCCAGAGATCCATCAGTATTTTCAGAAATGTCGTTATTTTCACAAAGATTGCACTGCCACCTGGAGCTTCTTGTAAAAACTACAATGGCTCCCCGCTGTATAATTATGTTAGTTCACTGTTCAGTTTTGTGATGATCCCTAGGAGATTCAACAGTTATCTTTTACAGTGTGTCTTCTATCATGGAAACGAGAATACAACAATTCTTCCCTCGTAGGTCGTCGTATTCTCATCCTCTATGTTCACAAGGTATCTGCTGTTCCTGAGCTGCCATTTTGAAAGTGAATGTAAACTTTAATGCATCTTCAACAAAGTACTTAGTATGATAAACTAAAGAAAATATAACTGTCTCTACGTAATAACACATTTTTTACAGGTGATGTAGAAGAATTTGACCACATTTATGCTGTAGACCTGGTCAGAAGATATGTCTCTCTGGTCAGGCAGTTAGATATCAGGAGGGTTAAAGAGGGTGGAGTGGAAGTGGTAAGCTCAGGTTCCCAGGTAAGGCCCACCTGTGTGTGAGGTGTGGTCATCACTCATCCCCCAGGTGGGCAGCATACACACTGCAAAAAAGGTGTTTAAAGATACACACCTAATTTTCTCAACACCAATATTTAAACATCTAAACACTTGAAGTGTTTAGGTGTTTAGCTTTTAAACACTTATTCTCAAACACCTAAACACTGAAGTGTTTAAGTGTTTAGCATTTAAACACTTGGTTAAACACTTCCTAGTTAAACGCGTTTAAAATTAAATGCGTTTAACACTTAAGAAGTGTTGAGAAAAGTGGGACAAATAAGTGTTTAACCAAGTGTTTAACTTCTAAACACTGGTGTTTAATCCCTAAACACTGTTTTTACAGTGCAGGTGAGGGGTCAGGGACAAGGTGAGGTGAGAGGGTCAGCTCACTCCAGGCCCTACAGACTGCTGTACCACACTGGTCAGGTGTATGGGGCATTATTATAATGGTCATGGGACATGGAGGACAGGGGTGGGATTAACCAGTTTAGGGCAACAATGTGCCATGGCTTCTGGTTTGGACGATGTGATATATAAATGTAGCACTATAGCCCTGGTGAGTTACTCGCCAGGGCTGCATTCATGCATTATGCTATTCTATGGAAGTAATACACAAGAGAAGGGTGGGTAGTCTAGATTTCATCGCAAGGCTTTAAGAGGTTGAACTTTTGGTAGTTTAGGGTTAGTCTGCAGTCTCTAAGGGGTTAAGTAAGATAAAGTTATAGGTCTGAGCCTACTTAAGTTTAGTCTGCAGGTGTAAAGGGGTTAATATTGATAGGGTTATAGGTTGGTAGGCTGGGGTAAGGAGGTTGTCATATTTCATCATCAGAAAGGACAGTCCGACTGACCAGTGTGACCGTTTGGGTTCAATTGGTGAAGTATATCATATTGAAATTGACACTTTTTGGCAGTTGTATTTTTCAGGTTGGACACGGATCCTGGAGAGTGTGGGAGCGAGAGAGCGAGAGACAGAGCGAGAGGGAGGGGTGGGAAGACCAAGATGGGATCGAAAGCTTAGCATGGGACAGAGACAGGGTAATGAGACACTCAGAGAGAGAGAGAGAGAGAGAGAGAGAGAGAGAGAGAGAGAGAGAGAGAGAGAGAGAGAGAGAGAGAGGGAGAGAGAGAGAGAGAGTTAGAATAAAAGAGTAAGAGAAAGAGAGATTAAGAGTGAGAGAGAGAAAGAATGACTGGGTGACAGCCAACCAGCCGGCTAGAGAGACAGTCAGCCTGACAGACAGTCCGACAGAAAGAGACATGTACTGAATAGGAATTAATATAGCTCATTGATACACAATTTAGCACACACATATCATCCAAACCTGATAGACCTATGACACACCTATGAGCTGACTAAGCATATCTTCATTTAAACTACCAATGAGCAGAGACCACACAGGGAATATACCATGTTTGCATGGTTTAGACCAATTTATCACAGTGCACTCTAAAGTATATGTCACTTTTCCTAATTCCAATGTGTGTGAAACGAGCATGAGAGGTGGAAGGGATGTACACAATACTTTTAGAACACATTATGACAAATGTATGACGCATGGCACAGTTCCATGCTGGCCCTAGAGGGGGAGACATCATAGCCAGCCCTGAAGTCTGCCTGAAGGGGGTCACACTGACCCCCGACCCCGCCCCGGGGGTAGGTTTAAGGTGGGAGTGGGTGGGGAAGGCCCGTGCCTGGAGCTGACAGTCGTGGAGACCACAGGTCGACACCTGAGCGCAGACGAAAAAAAGATAGTTTTCTCATTTCAAGAAATAAGATAAAAGTTTGATTGTGAGACACGTCAAGCAGTTGTTTCAGGAATCTTAAAACTTAACCCTAATTTCCAACCTCCATTGTATAGATCATAGCAAAACTATCTTTGTGAAAACCCGTTTATGTCCTTCTAGAACTATCTTCAATATCTAATTGTCACGCATTACCTTGGTACATGTACAGAAATATGTACATGTTGTATAGATTTTGCTCAAATCAGTAAGGGAGTGATCATTTTTTAACAACGGGGGGGGGGGGGCTGGTGGGTTTGAGGGGGGTTCAGAATTTTTTCAACCCCTTGACCAGGGGGTCAGAATTTTTTCGGCGCCTTGACTAGGGGGGTCAAAATAATTTCACCTGTTTTCAGTGAAAAAGCCCGCATGTACTATAGGTTAAAAGGGTGCACGTGATTTTCGCCTCCCGAGGGGGGGGGGTCGAAAAAATTTTGACCTGTCGAGAGGGGGGCGCGCGCAAACCCACCAGCCCCCCTGTTGTTAAAAAATGATCACTCCCTAAAGTGCATAAAACAATGCATTTGCAATGCAAATTTTGATACTACAACCTGTGGGATTATGATGAAAAAGAAATAGATTGACCCATCTAAATTCTCGATTAACTACATTTTATGTGTGTGGAATATGTTTGCCAGAAGACGCACATCTCAAGTGAAAAAGAAGTTCTGGGTTGATTTGATATGGGAATTGAGCTTTAAGGAAAGCATTCCTTGTCTAGCACCTTTATTCAAACCAGAAATTTCAAATTTAAAAGCCCTCTTGATTTGAAAGCCGGCCTGAAATTCTAAGTGATTGAATCTATCTAAATTGAGTCTTGTGAGTTCAAATCATACAGTTGAACACCCAGACTCAAAGGCAGGTGGTTTCTCAGGTTTCCAAGATGGTTGCTATCAAGGGTTTCTTTATTGATCTTCTGACACAATGAGACTATGATTACAATCAATCCATGAAAGAGTGTAGAATCTTTTTAGCCGTGCTGCATCCAGGGTAAACCTTTTAAAGGCGGCTTAACCCAAGAGACACCTTAGCTAAAGATGTTTGATTCTGAAGATATTTAAAAAAATGATGAAGTTCATCTAAAAATTACTAGCAACGCTTACACCATATTTACCACATGTATTAAACAAGGCAAGATAATGAAGAGATAATAGTCAATGTAGGTGGTTATCTCTGTGGTTCAGTGGTTGTATTCACACCGTTCACCTAGCTAGGTAGCTACTTTATTGTTAAAGGATCCACCAATCCCCCCCCCCCACACACACACACTCCCTTTACCAATTGCCACCCCCAGGGTTGGGTTTTGGGTAACACTGAAAACATGTCTCATGCCTGACTTCCTCTGCCCTACCCATAATGCATCTTAATCAGTGATGGTGTCCCCCCTCTGGTGACAAGGTCACAAACTACACTAACGGTGTGACCGTATAGCTGCATATACCTGTGTGGTAAATGAGAGGTACGTAGGTATGGTTTCACAATTTGGCGATTTTTGACAGTTGGAATTGCGAAGCTCAGTTATGTAATAGAGTTAGACAATATTTCTATATAGCTAAATTCTATAGAAGTATCTATCACAAAAACAAGTTGAAATAATCACCATATATATGTAGCGTACCATATGTCACCAACAGCTGGTCAGCAGAAAAAAAAAACTAACTGGTCCTTGTAGGAAAACTTACAATGTAACATTATCAAATCGGAAACATTAATGGCAAGACATTGATTCAACCATACAGAATCATTTTATATTGCTTATTTATAGTGTATGAAATATCGATGTGATAGACGACCATGCAGAGGGATGGGTTTTCTGGATTAATCCTGGATAGCATTCACATGAATCATGCACATCGAAGAAGTCATAGGAAGGGGCGAAGCCTTCCCCCTCCCCCTCACCCACCGACCCACCTACACAACCCCCTCCATCATTACCAGTTTTTGACGACCCTCATTGTCTATAGCTCCCCAGCTAAAAGGTGTTAAGTTCAAACATAAATGGGGCCAGTTAAAAAAAAGAGGAAGTAAAATGTCAGAAGACCCTGATGCCCTGCCTGCCCCGGGTGCCTGCCTTGCCCCTGTACCCCTTCTCTCTGGGACCTTCTTCTTGGTTCTTAGCCTTGTATGAAGACTTGCGGGCGATGACTAAGGAAGAAGACGTTAGATTACTTGCGGATGAAAAACCACAGACACGTGTGTGGTGGACCCAGTGGACATTAAATTTAAAATAAAGGTGGGGGGGGGGGTTGAATTGAGGCAGACCTAATCTATGAGCAGTTTCTACCTGACTGGCCGGGGTGGCTGATTACAGGTAAGTGGTTGACCATACAGGTGAGTAGGGGTCCTGTACAGGTGAGGAGACTGACCTTTGATGCTGTACAGGTGTGGTAAGGTTACCTGGTTACCATAGATACCTGTGTGAAATTCCCACGTGCACCCATGGGGGGTGGGTGGGCTTTAGATTCTGGCCCCTGGTCACTGGTAGGGGGTATTGGTCAGAAATTGAGAAATAATTGGATAGGGGGTTTCCTTTAAGATTTTCTCACGGTATCCTAGAGGTGACCTCACATTTTCAACAATACACTAGAAAAGAAATCGGTGTTTTATTTTGAAAATAGTTTCATTCTATACTCTTTAGTAGATCTGCTTCCTTCCTCGGCTTGAATGAGAGCTTTATATGAGAAAATCCATGAAGAAATTGCCATCAGACCTGCTGTGAATTCCAATGACTCACGCCTTTCTTTTCAATGAATCACATCCATTAAGCCCATACACAACCCCTCCAAATTCATCAAAACTTACAATGGATTTTCACTTTGAAAGGTGTGACCCTGGGGGATTGAGTACAGAGAGACCCCAGGCTTTTAGATTTTTCAAAGTTTACACAAGAATAAATGAACAAAACCTAAAGCAATTCAACACTAAGACCAAAGATATGCCCTTGCATTAATTCTATTGGCCACCAGGTATGCTAGTTCAAATACAACCAACGGCTTATTACATATCCGCCCTCCCACCCCTCATTACATCACCAGGCTGCTGACCGTTACCTGGGCTACACCTAAACTACAAGGGAGGGGCGGGGTGGATGGGGGTGGAGGCCTGTAATATGTGCATTGGACCTTTTGAAGGGTGTAGATGTGGGGTACAAGGGATTTTTGAGCAAAGCATCTAGGTGTGTTTTGGAGGGGTATCTGGACGTATTTGGCTTTGGAGGCCCCTATGTGGATATGCATTGGGGGGAAAGGGTTTGGAGAGGTGTAAAGGTTTCCCTTTGTTCCCTGGTCAATGGTATTGTGTGATGGGGAATGAAAGGGGTGTGGTGACATGGTGTGGTGCTAGTGATGATGGGATGACCATTATGTATCTATAAGTGTTATTGGGGGAGGGGGTACAGGTGGAAATCAGACTGATTCACCTGCCCTGTGATAATCCTCAGGTAGATATGATAGAACACACCTGTGGCTACCTGTGTCATATCTAACACCTCATACTCTTATGACTAGATTTATATCCCTCCACACCTGCTCATTTATATAACTGTTATATAACAATAGCTCATATTCCAACGGAAATCACAAGTATATGTATTCGTATCACTTTCATGGCATGTCCTCAGGATACTACTGGCACTTCCAACAGGAAATATTGATGTGTTCTTTTCATATCCTTAGATCAAGGCTCAGATTTGAGGGGCAAACGAATTTCCAAGCTTCTCAGATCCACTATGTGTAAATGCTTAGTTGTTAAATCTTCCTACATTCCCCGACCCAAGATAGAAGTATCTGGATGGTGTTGTCTGATACATGCACTAGACTTGTTTCTTAAGGCTGTGAAGTTTCACTTCTAACGCACTAGAGGGCGCCTCTATAGCATGCATGGAAAGCAAAGGTACACACAGGACAGGTACCCCTCCACTTTTCCACATATCCCATTTGTCCTGTGTGCGGCACAATTGCTTGATCTGGTACAAGCAAGATAGCATTGATCCAGACACTGATAACAGTTGTCATGATGTCACTGAAAGGAGGGAATTATTCCATTCACCAGGTTAATGCTTCCCACCAGCTGCCTGTTCATAGATGTTGGTCTAGTAGTAGATGGATCAGGTCTTACCTTTTAGTAGTTTTACATCCAGGTGTTCATCCAGGGCAGGCCTAGAGGCCTATAGCATCATACCAGGTATTCCAAGTGTTTGTAGGCTAATATATGCTAATCACAGGTAGATGATAATGTATTATTAAGCTGCACTATTCAAATTGTCCATCAGTAGTCAACAGGACTCCACAGAAGCAAATGTTTTACCCCTGCTACCTACCCCGTCTGCAGCTTCCCTACACAGCCCCTGATATGACCGAGGCGACAGTCCCAGACCTCTACCTGAATGAAAGGTGGGTGGGGAGGGAGGTGCATTACCATGGTAACGTGCTAACGTCTTGTTGGGCAGGGCGGTGCCGCGCGAAATGTGCGTCCTGTGTCCGTCATGGGTGACTGACTCTTGAGGCCTCTTGAGAACCCTTTAATGGCCTTTGGTCGGCATGATGCACCAATGAAGTGCTGGCGAGTCTGCTCGCCAGAATTTCATTGGAGCATCATGCCGACTCTATGAGGGTGTGTCAACATGGTAGTATCACCATGACGCATGAATCATGAATCATACATATGCAACCTCCGGACAAGAAAAAAAAACTGAGCTATAAAAAGTGATGAGATTTTTCTCGAGGTGCCATCAAACAGTGAAAATTTAGAGGTCTCCCCCAGAAAGAATTCAATTTTGAGAAGTCAAATGGTGCATTTTGGTGCTTTTTGTGGATGGCTGATGCCCTCGTATCAGATTTTTTTCTAAGACTACCCCCCTATATAGATGGTAAAATGATATCTCATTGGATCTGGATGAATCACAAGAATTACCCTGACAGATCATGGAAAAAATGAAAAAAATTGAGGAGTTTGCACGTATGATGAATGTAGCCCTGGTGAGTTACTTACCAGGGCTGCATTCATGCACCATGACGACCAATGGGCATGATACATTGATCCATCAGCGGCCCTCAAAGGGTTATATTAAGAGAGCTTTTTATTTGCCTCCAGGTATGAATGTAGGATGTAAAGATGGTTGGTTTGAGATTGGGGGGGGGGTCTGGTGTTTTTCTGTAGTGGCCCGAGCCAACCCTCCCGGCCAACCCTCCCCGAACACCACTGACCCTGGGAGACCCTTTGAAAGGAGAGCATGCCATGGTCATTTGATGTGATAGGTTTTGATGGACCATCATTTTATATATGTGACTGAGGAGGCTGAAAGGGCCCCAAGACAACATTGTAGTCTGGAGATATTATGGCTACCCTCTAGGTCAGGCTAGGTCAAGAGGCTACCTAGACTATTTAATGGAGTAAAGCACTCAAGAGGTACATGTCACGGTCATCTAAAGGTTGGTTTTAGTTTGTGAGCTGATCAGGATTTATTGATGACACTTTGACTAACGCTTCAATGGACAAAATAAATCTTCACCTCACACGTGTGCAGATTTATGGCGACTTTTGTCCGTTGATTCTAGATGTCACAAACTGGTCTGACAGTCATTATTTAGGTGCTATGTAATTTATTGCATTCTGATATCTAAACATATTTTCTAAATGAATGAACACATTCGAGGCGTTCGTGGATCGACCAAAGGATCAACGCTGGTTTGTAAGGCCATCTCCTATTGGTCCTCCCCATGTGGGTCAATGTTGATCCCCAAGTCAACTTACTACACTCCCAAGCAAAGTTAAGTACTGGTACCTAGCCAGACCTGGCTGGGGTGGAAGGGGGTGGAGGGAACCAGCTGAGGTGGTGTAGTTGGCGTTCGAGGTCACCCCCACCCACAATGCACTGCAATGTAAGAAAACTGTACCCCGAACGCGACTCATGGGGAGGCAAAGTGGACATACAGACTTCACCCTAGAGGTCATTTCTAGAATAACTATGGATATTGTTTCTAGCAAAAGGACAACACATTATTTTATAGTTTATGTACCTGTATCCTATAATATGCTTATATGCAACTGCATGAAGTGCATTTATGATTACAATGAATTTCCAACATGTTGGCCCATTTTAGCACCGGGGTCTGAAATTAATGCCAGGCGTGAGGGCACATAAATACAGGTCATTACAGCATTACAAAAGTGTAATCTGTTTATCAGGGACATCAAATATCTTCTACTGGTATGTCAAAGCCCATTCTCACCATTTCCTAACCCAGTGATGATGATCTCCACAACACAGGCCACCACCACTTGCAGCTTACAGGAGGATATATACCTCAGTGTGGGTGTAGAGGGGCTAGCTAGGGTGTCAGTTCAACCCTCATACCTGTCAGCCTCCCAGCAGGTGCTTCACACCCACCTGTAGTACACAGACCACAGGTAACCACACCTTAACTACACCTCCAGGGGCTGTAGTGTATAGGGTGTAGGATGCTAACTGTGAAGGGGAGGATGGGTATAGGCTGGGCATGTGGAGGAGACAATGGGGATGATCAACTCTTAAATCCATTGAACAAAGTCATCCTCTATATATGTGTGAATATCATGGTATATTTACTAAATCCCAATCTGATAAGCATCAAAGCTAATAACACACAATCCATATCAATTTTCTGCTAATCAGCAACAGCTTTCTTTCAAGTGGGTGGGGGGGGGGGGCATCTAAGACCATATTGAATTTCAAATTTTCAGTGACTTTACAATAATTGCAGCCTGACCTTTCTAAACAGAAGCAGAAAATGGGATGTTGAAAGGGTTGATCCCCATCCACACAATACCTGTTTGTTTAGGGCTAGGGGACGATGCAAATCCAAACCAAACTACAGAATAGGTAAGAGTAGAACCGGTGTAAATTGAGGGGTCCTGGGACTTCAATTACTTTTCACCTAAAAGATAACTGCAACCTCAAAATACTAATACCAGTAATAGAGACATTTGCCTCGGTCACCAGAAATTCCCTCTGCCATGCTTTGATCTTATTAAGTGTGTCCTGACTTTGACAGTTGGGCAATTTGAGGTTTGACACCTAAATACCCAACATAAAAGCTGTTACCAGGGTAACCACTAATAGGGTGTCAGTTATGTAGGTGAGTGGGGAGCTTTGTCAAGGTAAATCCTAGCAAATCATCCTGAATAGAGGAGGATTATGTCACCTGTATTGTGTGGAGGCCTCGAGGTGTTTAAACATGATGTGTTTAAGACATTGAAAGTAAGGTTAAGATAAAGATAATCTTTGTATCCCTCTTCTTATGCTATTGTCTTAACCCAATTGTTTTCAATTTATATTCTTTTCCAGCTGTTTCAATTTTTCATCCATGAACCAAATTTCCAGATATCTACAAAACTCTAACACAATGTATTTTGTGTTACAGGGAATCTCATACGTAGGAAGCAGAGATGGTGTATATGTATGGGGAGATGTGGTTACTTTGTCGACTATCCAGAGAGCCTACAACAAGCCTTTTGGGGTTCTGAGTTTCCCTGAAGTGTCCAAGGCTCCATACTTTATCAACAGTGGCGGATCCAAGATTTTGAAAAGGAGCAAATTTTGGGGTCCAAAATATCTAATTAAACTCTTAAGTACTGGGGAAAGAGGGGGGGACACGCCCCCCTCTAAATTCGCCACTGATCAAAGAGGGTGTCGTACTATTAAAGGCCTCTGTGTACTAGTTCCACTTGATACATGTACTGCATGCACCTAGATGACCGGTAAAGATATTAGTAACATGAGACATATGGACCAGGCAAACATAGAGTGGATCTGTGATGGGGAGGTGGTATGGGAGAGGCTTCAATGTCCTGCATAGTCCCTGACCCTGGATGAGCTGGAACCTGACATGGCTTCTTCAAATGCCTTTCTCCAGTGTTGTACCTGTACATATAGATATGTATACCTGTTATTGTTATATACCTGATGTCGTGACAGTTTGGTGTGAGGGGAGGAGCAGCAGGTGTTTCTGTAGATGTGTATGTACCTAAACTCTACCTGAACTCCACACAGCAGTACATCCACCTATCTCTGTGTGCCAAACATGCACACCTCACATGCACCACATGCACAGTGGAGGGGGGGGGGGCATAGCATGATAACTATCATCAATACTAGCAGGTGTTGTATACAAGACTGGCTGTAAAAGTCTCTGGCCTGTTCTCTGTCGTTTCATTTACCACACACCAATGTACTTTTATTATAATTATTATTAGACCCCCGGCATTAGACTCCAAGAAGCGCCCACATCATGTCCCACACAATTCTTAGACACAAGAAGGGGTTCCAGATCATATGGTGATAATGACTAATATCGTTGATGAGCTATCTTACAGCATCACCTTTGTAATCAACTAACATTTGTATTTTTAAATATGAAGATTTTCACAGCGTTGGACAATACTGACTTTGTATCATTACATGGCGATATAGTGTAGACTTTGAGGGAAATATCAATGAGACTGATTTTTAACAAGCAAATGCTCAAGAGTGATATGAACAATTCAGTCAAGAGGAGTAAAATCCCTGCCATTCCCACCCAAGAAGAGGTTCAATCAATCTATAGCCACCAGCTTCAAATACTTCACAGGTTGATGTTCCCAATGTATAGGAAGTATCCACGCCTACTTTTACAGTGTAAATATAGACCTTTCCATCAGATTTACAACCCAACCTTAAATCTAACCACACACTGGCTACAGATAGCTGTTGAGTGTATCTGTGGTAGTTATTTTACTCGTTTGTAATTGTGTGTTAGAAGAACAACCCCTAGGCCCTGAGGAGATATAGGACTATAAACCTGTGGGTCAATCACCACTTGACCTTACCAGATATCACAATGTAATCATTGGGGGCTCATTGTGGTCCAGATTTAATTTGTGATGTTGAGGATAGGGAGGAATGAGAACCAGGGTATTCTGTGTCGTCAAGGTATGTCTTTGCTCTTCAGGGGCAGCAAAATGCTTCAATCTTGTTGGCGTGACTGTGATGCACCAATGCAGTAGTTGGGAGTTAAATTGGTGCATCATGCCAACCATTCAGGACTGTATTGATCATATGCTGTCAGTATGATGCATGATGCATTTATGAATGCATCATGAAAACCAAAGTACATAATGGCTTAACACCCTCAAAGCACTAGTCTTGTTGTCATCGCCGCCATCAGAGAGAATTGTGGGAGATATGCAAATTAAGCACCAATCACATTTGCATATCTATGGGAGATCAGGGGTTTGTGTGAGTTTCTGTTGTGAGAGGAGGAATGCAAATAGCAGTCATTAAACGATGTTAAATTGGAGGGTGGCTTGTGGTTTGGCTTTGTTAGCGAAGGCAGAGCTGGGTTTGAACATAAATTTGTGGGGTTTGTGTTAGACCTGACAACTGCTCTGTATCAACGCCGTAACATCCCGTGTTGTTGTTTCTGGGTTTGGATGTCTGATTTAAATTTTAGATTTTATGCAAAAGGCTCTATTTTGGGTTCTGAATTGGGGGATTTCAAAGGGTAAGAAACAACCTCAGGGTTAATATCAGTATACATGAGCCTACTAAGCTGAACGTTTGCTTTAATGGAGAAATTTGTACTTTAATTTTCGCTTGACAAATACTTAAGAGGATTACTGGTATGTAATCTTATATGAACAGAAGGAGATAAGAGACATTGAGTCACACTGGCAATTCATCTTTCAGAAGCACAAAATTCAGGAAAGGAAGAGACAAGAAAAATTACCACAGTATAAGGAAGAAATTGGGCTACTCCATTCCCTTCATCTTTGTTTATGATTGACATGTGATTCTTCAATGTAATCGTCGATGTTAATTTCATGTTTCTGGTGTAGTGTATCCTTGATTATTTGAATTCAAATCATTTCATGTGTCCAAGTTTATCTAGAACAAGTCTTCTTTTGTGTTGTAGATACCAGTGCTACATCACTAGATCTATCTTCACCACTTTATCACTTCCCCTTTGTCCATTGTGTTTAGTTTTCTTTTTTCTTCAGCTTTTTTTTTTTTAATTTTTTTATTGTACATCATCAAAACATGCACTTCCCCTCACTTGGCCGTTACAGGGGGCTCGGTTCTCCTTCAGTTTGACATAAACAAATCTCTCCAGATCCTGATTAAAGTATCAGCTCCGTAAGGGCCGCAAAGTATATCAAACCACTACCGTATGCCCTTTAGTCGTCATGATACATGAATGCAACCCTGGTGAGTTACTCACTAGGGCCATACATTCATGCATCATGACGACCCTTCAGGGTTGACTGTTGAAAAGGCACGGTGATGCATTAGTGCTGTGCTTGCAAGCAGATTACATGTACTCCAAATTGCTGGCTCGGTGCATGACAACTACAAATATATCGAAGCATCATGTAGGGTCTTGTATTCTATAAAGGGTTAGGTATTAACCGCCAATGTATTTACAAGTGCAAAATGCTGAATACAACCCTTGTGAGTAACTCGCCAGGGCTGCATTCAATCATCGCGCCGGCCCTACAGTGTTGATGCACTCCCTGAGAGTCAGCATGATGCACTAATGAAGTGCTGGTTAGGACTCGTCAGCAGTTTATTTGTGCATCATGCCAACCAATGGGCATGATGCACTCCTGCATCAGTGATCCATAAAGGGTTAACAAGTATAAACTATGCAGTCCCCGAGTGCAGCATCTGGTGTGGTGGAGACGGTTATAGAGGATACTGGAGGAGGACACTCAGGCTGTTTATATACATGCAGCAGCTGACGGGGGTGAAGTGGTACTAGCAAACTCTGAGGGCTGATAAGAGAAGGTAGATTATGTACAAATGTACCCAGGGCAAGCTCTGATAGGGTGATAAGAAATTTGGACCAAAGGGATAAGGCAACACCTGTTCACTTTCCTGATAGCAGACATCATTGGGGGAGGGGGGGTTATGTCAGTATTAAATCAGTAGGTCACACCTTGTTCCAGTCTTAGACATTGCCTCTCTGGTTTGATCTAGTGTCTTGGACATAACCTCTCTGAAATTTATTTTAGTCCTTGCAGTATTTGGTGATTTGTAATACACATTATCTCTAAATTGCTTTATAAACCTGAAGTTTGAAGATTAGACCAGGGAGGTGATATAACCTCTCTGATCAGATCTAAAGGCAATCGCTGAAACAAAGCCATTTGAAAAACCTCTGAGCGGCCTGCATTAGAAAATACATGAATGACATTTCTGTCCTAATCTAATTTACCCCCGCCTAATTTAAAACCGTGACAAGTAATAATTGACCTGCCACCATTCTGCCCTTTACCCACATGCTGTCCATACCTTCACTGACCTCCACACCCAGGAACTTTAACGTCAAGGTCAAGGTCAACTAGGACCTTCATTCCGAGGTCAGACCTAGTTATCTGAAGGTCAGGTGCACACATAGCATCCACACATATAGGCTGACAACCTTATGGGTCATGTCTGCGATGGGAATACGCCCTTATTAGTAACCCTTTGGAGACGGCATAACGGCTTCTATGACCGATGGCAAAAGGATGCAGGAATGTAGCACTGATGGGTGATGTGTAAGAGCTTCATTTATGTATCACGCTGATCCTATAGGGTTGATACACTCCCAAAAGGTCAGCATGATGCACTAATATAGTGCTGGCAAGATGCTGGGTGATGTTGATGAAGGGCCAGGATGAAGGGACATGAGCCTGGATGAATCCTGCAGCCTCTAAAGGGTTGGATACTGGACTGATTGGAGACAGGGTGCAGTCACCTAAATGTGACATTGTGTTCTGGTGACTTGTCATGGATAAGATTTAGGAGTTGGTGCCAGGTGGACGATTGCCTGTCAAGGGTTTGACGTGTTCCCACGGCCAGGAGAAGGGTTATAGCCTGTGTAGACTATCAAGGGTAGGGCAGAAAGGTTCAGGGATCTTCTGGTTAAAGTCTTTAACAGATACAAACAGACATTTATAGCATCTACCTTCATTCCATGGACTGAACCAAAGGAATGTCATCCACTGCACAGAATGTTAAGAATTTCTAAAGAATGAAATGAACCCATCGGTCCCAGGCCCGTAGCCAGACTTCACTGTGGGGGGAGCTCAAATAATTTAGGTGGAACTCCATAGAAATATTCGTGTGGCGAAGCGATGAAAACCCGCAAGCGATGCATGTTCCCCCAGAAAAATATTGGAAAAAAGTAGACAAAATGGGTGATTTCAGGTCCGACCCCTGGTAGTTCCACTTGCCCATGATAAGTTTCCCCCTTTCAGATCCAAGTTCCACCCTTTGAGTCACACCGGGCAGTACTATTTAAGAGAGTTCCGCTAAACCAAGACAATTTCTATGGAATTCCACACACCCATATCGAAATATTTTTGCTCCTTTCAGAAAAAATGTGTCACAGTAAAAAACAAAACAAAAACCTGGGAGGGTGGAACTCCACATAATTTTGCTCCCTCGAGCCCCCTGAGCCCCCCCCCCCCCTCTGGCTACGGGCGTGACAGTCCATAGGCTATCAAAGAGGATTACGCCACCCAGTGCAGAAGGGATCTTTGGATAGAAATTGCCCTACACTCTCAGCCCCTATTGTAAATGGGCTATATTACTGTATTAAAAGACCACTGTAGTGGGTACAGTACAACCTATACTGGCTGCAGTCCATTGAATTTATCATGAGATAATTGAAATAAAATGGGAAAATTTTCTAGTGAATCTATTTCCAGCCAGAGGAGGAGAAGCATGGGGGGGGGGTAGAGTGGGGTTGGGAGGAGAGCTCAGGGACTGCAGCCAGTCTAAGTACAACCCACATTGGGGCATAGGATTTGTACTGACAGCACCCACCACTGTTTTCCAGACATAGAAGTAATCTACTGTAAAATCCTTGCCGCGGTCTGACCGTGTACCTGATTTCATACTTTAGCTTTCATGTTTCTGGTCAGGCAATTTTGTGTTAGATAAACCTTGGGCTTTTGCAATTCAAGTTCCTTCATAGAATAGTCATATTCACTTTTAGAACCGTTGGTCCCGGGCTGTTGGTACCATTAAACACCCCTGGGGAGAGATGAACACCCATTTCATGCTTTTATGACATGTTTGCGCATGCGTGCAGGGCTCACCCCAAATGACTGATCATGGCAAACCGTCGCTTGTCACTGGCCATTTTGTGTTCCCTTCTAACCCTCATGACGAAAACCAGCGAAAACATACAACATTGTTCCCTGTGACCCCGCCCTTAGCTGACCTTGACCTTCAGTATGACCTTACCCTTTACTAGAGGTCACTTCAGACAGAGGCTCTCCTGTGCTGGGTGCTGATTGGCTGTTTTCTGTCTGTCATTATGATAATGTCTGCAGGCAGCTCCTTGGCTATGTGTGCATAGCTGGTTTGTTGGCAAAAGTGGCGGAAAATCATTTCTGAAGATGTTAAGTACAGATAACAAATGGATGGACACGTGGGTGAGGGACATGTTTATAAAATCCAAAGTGTTGAAATGGTCGTTTCCTCAATACTTTTCCAAATTTGAATAAGCTATAGGCCATGCTGGGAGGCCCTTTTGCTAACACAAGGTAGAAATGACATTTTCTGTATCATCAAACTTTGTAATGCAGATATATCGCCTCTTCAATGAGTAACCTACATAGGTGTATGTTTTACATTAACTACTGAATGTTGCCAATCAATCATGGAACATGGATTTGTAGTTTTTACACGATACATCCTCCACAACAATAGCTTCCTTCCTCCCTCATTCTTTGAACATGGAACAATCAAACGAGCCGCATCAGATTAGTTAGTAGTAATTATATAGTTACCTACACAGGGATAATGACAATATACCATCAACATACTGGTAAAGCATGTACTACAAAACCCTTTTATACCTCTTCCTTCCTGTTTCCTGCCCCTCCTCCTCCCCTACCCCCACACCCATAGGAATTAACCCTTTAAGTACAGGATAACACCTAATGTTGTGTTCCAGATGCGGCTATATACATGTAGTATGAAACTCAGTCTTTCATGCTGTCACTTTTTAGTTATAATTGGTGTCACTTTTAATAATGCATATAGATATATGTACCAGACCCAATACTAGTAGGAAATGTTTGCCTGAATTGTAAAGCCCCTGTGTTACCAGAGTCAATCTTTTCCAGCCTGAGTAAAGGGCTCTATAGTAGGCTACAAGTGCATTATTTTGTACTTTAAAGGTGTGCCCAGTGGGTGCATGTGTGCTGCTGCTGCTGTGGTCGTTATTAATAAGTAGGATGTAATTACAGGAGTTAATAAGCGGCAGTCTTTGATGTCCAGCACTAAGCCCCTGCTACAATTAATCACAACCTATATAGGCATACCTACAGACAAGCCTCAGAATGGGCGTGTCTCTGGGTTTGGTAAAAGGCAGGAGTTGGGGGCGGGGTGGCTATAGTATAGAGGGGTGGCTAGAGGGTGAAAGTGATTTGAAATCCTGCTCACACACTACTAGCACAATCAAGGTAGTGGCAGCTGGTGAGATTTGGATGTGGTGTTATTATATTTTCTAATCATTTATTAATTGATTCTTATTTTGCTGTGTGTAGTGCATCAGCATTATACACAGCCTAATGCAACATACGACCCCCCCCCTCCCATTCCTGTGTGTCAATTTGTTCTAGTTATGTACATGTAAATACAAGTAAATGCATCATTAAGGAGGCTAACCAGGAGGGTATCTCAAAAAGATTTGGAATTGATCCTGTCGGAGGTGATAATTCCAAAATTGAACTCACTGACCTTCTGGAGTGGATTCCCTCTTGTATTGTAAAGAGGGAGTCAGTTATAGGAGTGGTATAGGAGGGGTCAAGTCTCTTATTTTGCAACTCGACCTATTTCCGTGCAGTTCACTTGTAGCAGAGGTCAAGCAGGGAAGTCTGTTCTTAGGGTGAGAAATGTAGGAGAACTGCAGGATCAAATAGTTATGGTGAGAACTGGTTTCCCAATCTTTTTGAGATACCCTCCTGATATCGTAGTTCCTGCTTAAGTAAACTGTTCCTCCAACAGAATTATTCCATGTTCTCGATGAGGCATTACAAGACCAATGTAGAGTGGAATCCTACCAGGAAGTGTACTGCTGTACCTGTAACAGCTGTGAATGTGGCCTGTGATAATTCTGTAATTTGTTACATGTGTTATAAACTAATTAATCCAAGTGACATATGGCGTTCGTGAAAAATATTGGACATAAATAATACGATTGGCAATAATATCATCAGCCTTTTATCAAGGAATGTAACGCAACAACAAAACTATAATATTTCGGTCTAATGGCTGCTTAATTTATAGCTTGTTTATATGGCACAGTGTTAAAGAGAGGTGACCCTTTTCTCACCGAAATGTACAAAAGGATTGCCCTAGGACATCCTCTAACAAAACACAAATGTTTAAGGACCCAATAACTCATACACTCAGCACACTGCCCCTCTTATACCCGTTGAGTCTAGTAATAAAAGGTTCTGTATTTAGCGATGAGAGGCGTTTTATTATATCCGCTTTTTTCCTTTTTTTTCAAAAAGAAAAGAGAAAGAAGTACCCTGTTGCCATAGAGGTATATACACAGAGTTCTCCCAACACCCTATTTCCCCTACACACACGCCCTCAGGCGGATTGTGGTGATGTTATCTCCCCCTGGTGGTGAGCCGTGAGTAACCGGATGTCGTGCGTCTACCAGAGAGCACTGCACCTTCCGCTAGTAGCTAAACCCAGCGCCCTATGCACGATTTAGGGAACAGAAATTCGCATATTTTATTTTAATTTCTCCTAATATCATAAGATTATTGGCAAATTTAGCTTAGTTTATTGCACAAAGAGAGAGAGAAAGAGAAAGAGAAAGAGAGAGGGAGAGAAAGAGAGAGAGAGAGAGAGAGAGAGAGAGAGAGACAGACAGACAGACAGACAGACAGACAGACAGACAGAGAGGGAGACAGACAGACAGAGACAGAGGCAGACAGAGACAAAGACAGAGGGAATCCACATCTCAACTTGTAGAAGCACTTGTTTTCATTGCCCATTTTTTGTATACCTTACTTTTTACAACGGTCCCCCTGTTAAAGGCTGTTCCATCCCCCACTTGGAGAAAAAGAAGTAGAAAAATAACCCATAAAAAACATAATAATTGTGTGAGGGTTGTGGGTACTAAGTAGGGGGTGCAGTAATAGCTGTGGTGGGGATAATAAGGCTGACGACCTGCTAACAGGCAGGCCAGGGCTGCAGGTACCCTGTAGGGCTGAAGGACAGGTGAGGGCACATAGGGGGTTGGAGCCTGGTGATTGTGGGCTTAGAAAACAATGGGTCTGGTTATTCCACAATCTACAGGGTGTCTGGGACTGCCCTGGGGGTCATACTGGTGTGTGTGTGGGGGGGGGGGGGTGCAGGTAAATAGAGCCCCAGATAGGGTACTGGGGTACTGAATTTGGAGGCACTAAATCTTACACTAAAATACCTGCATTCTCTAGTTAAGAATCAAAGGGCATTTTCATGGAATTTACGGCGGAGGCGTTATCTATACCAGATATAAACTGTGTTAATAGGGAGGGGCTTTTCCTTTGAAAAACTGCTTAATTTTCTGTAACCATATCAGATGGGGCATAGGAAAACCTCCATTGATGCAAGTCAAAAGGCATCAGATGAGAGTTTTTGCCCTGCTTAAACCCATAGAAATTGCCTCAAAAGATCTCTGTTCTCTCCAAGAAAACTTCAACCACAACCACTCAAATGTTTTCAGATTTGAAAAGCCTCAAAACAATGCAGCAGACAAGGTCTACAAGATTGTCTACCTGTCCATTCATAGACTCCACCAGGTCTGCCAGATAACATCAGTCTGTTATCTAGCCTGTCCTTCTGGTCTCTGATTGGATAATAGCAGAGTATTGAAGGGTCAGTGCCTTCCACCTTGATGTCGCCCCCAGCACTATCATAGATAGAGGGGTTTTAGAGACCGGAAATGGAAGAAGATTTGTGAACTCTTGTCAGTTTTAAATTCAAATGTGGGTCATCTATAATGTGTTTGTCAAATATGTCCCAATGCTATTTTCTTTTCAGATTCTCAATGATGCCATGTGTAAAGTGTAATGTACATGTACATTTTGTCAAATATTTCTAGCCAAGAGCTTCTAATAATACTGAACAAAATAGAAATTTACCATTAAACATGAGTAGTTTTAGTCCCAGTGATCAATCACTGAGAAGACAGCGTTCATCAGCAACAATTATTTGAGATGCAGTTCAGGAGGTACGGGCGGAAGTTCAAACCAATTGTAGTCCCTTTAACAATTGGGGTTTGACAAATTAAAACACAAGGCCATGTGTTACCCATGTAAGTACACTGAGCACGGGTTACACACCACTGACCACAGGTCATTATATTAATTAAATCACTCTAATTGGAGTTTTTCAGACTTACAGTGGCCCTTTTGGGTTCATATGTCACTTGAAAAACACTGATTTGAGGTCAAAGGATACCATGGGTAGTAACTGCTGGGTATAGAAAAATGAGACAAAAGTCCCTACCCAACACGATTTTCATCAAATTGAAAAAATAAAGATTTCATGGGGTATATATGTGGCAGGTATGGGCTATCTATGGTCATAAAGTATTGTATACTTCACACAGAACATATCCTAGAAATCTGTATCCCATTTTTCAAAAAAGGAAGATAAAATAGGTACCTTTTGACTTTTGATGAATAGGGGTCTGCATATCGATGTAATGCATCGCACATATCACTTGCAGTTCATGGGTTGATTCCCAAGTACTTTTTGATAAATCATGAGTAAAAAAAAAAAGAAGAAAATGTTTAAATGCCTCTCATCTCTGTATTGCTATTCTCTTGAGTCTCATACATTCCATCACTTTCCAGTCTGAATTTCTTTTCAAACCAAAACCTCTAATTATCAGGATCATGCATGTACATGACACAGCCTGGTAAGAAACAACGGTTCCTGGTTATTATAACCAGTTGTTAGCAATAATAAACATCTGGCCATCCATTAAAATTGACCTCTAATATTCTCTAATTACACTGGAGATCAGGGGTCGCTGGGTGGTTTAAGTCATTAAGTGACCCTACTATAATGTGACCTTGGTGAACTTAGCTGACCTCTTTACACATAATGTGAACTGAATTATGACAGATTGTGGCCCACTATAATGGCCCAATACATCACAGTTTTCTAACTCTGACATTTTCATCTTCATGTTGATTTTTTCACCCACTTATATCACAACATTTAATGGAAATTTTCTAGCAAAGGCCCATGGGCATAAGCATTAATTCAATTATGCCCAGGGTCGGATCCAGGATTTTGTAAAGGGGGGCGCCCCTCATTTAGCCCCTAATTTTAGCTAAATTCTAGGGTAAAAAAAGTGAAACTCTTAAGTACAGGGAAAAGGGGGGGGGGGGCCTCCGCGCCCCCCTCTAAATCCGCCACTGATTATGCCAGCACAGAACTTTTCCCATTTTATTGGGTTCAGCCCGGGGTTCAGCGTTTATGATATTAATATCAATATTACTGCCTGTGTTTACAGAGCTATATACATTATCATCTTGATTATCTATCCTTAGTGGAGCTATATTTGGAATTGGTTTCATCATGCAATATATTACTCTGAGAGTTGGGGGGTAAACGTTACAAAGTAGATATTTCCAATAAACCCATATCTCGCCAGATCTCCTTCTCTCGTTCCCCATCCTGAGTTTATCCCTGTATCAGTGGCATGGATCGTACATGACAGATGGGCGATAATCCAGGTTAATCTGCCACTAACTATTGATACCTTCCGACAGCAAAATAACCCTATATATGCTGAATCATACCAGGTATGATCTATGACGTCATAACGGTCACTGTCCATATAAGGTAGAATAGACGATAAGGCACGTGCCATGTACGTCTGATTATGGAGTTTTATCTTTCTATATGTGGTGATATTGGATTACTGGATGCTGACATAATGACAGATATGCTTACACTAAGTTACAGAATGGCTGTCCAATGTCTCAGTTCCTAGTCTAAGATTAACAGCCTGACCATATATAGGGGGTTGAAATATTTTTGGGAAAGTTTAGTAAATAGAGCCAAAAAAAGATTATGAACCGTCTTCATGTTTTAGTATTAAAACCTATACAAATTTGCCCTTTCTTCTCCCCTTTCAAATGTTTTTTTTTTTTTTTTGCAATTAATAGATCAACACATTTCCCACTAGAAGCACACTTTGCAGTTATAATATCATAGAGCTTATTAGCTGTGGTTAGCTTTCTGTACACCCCAGTAACTTCCTATTCTCCACCTGACACCTTCTCTAATTCAACTCAAAGTGGGCCAATTTCTTTTTATAAAATCCACATTACCTGGCCCTCCTCCTGTCGTCGACCTGTTGAGGTAGGTGGGGCCGGACTGGTGGGGGTGGGGGTGGCAGGGTTGTAGCCCAGGTGTGAAGCGTGGGTGTGACAGGTGTGAAGTGTGAGGTGTCAGATCCCTCTATACCATCTCTACAACAAGCTCAGGACTCAGCAGTTTTTAAAAACCCTGTGCCACTTTATTGCCAAAGTCGCTGAATCTATTGTTATCTTATTACATTGTCTTAGTTTACACAAATTTAAATTCCTTTACAGCCTAAAAAGATATCACATTTATATATTCCAGACGTGGTATCAATGACACACTTTTCATCAGACGACCGGAAACTAAGGGGCGGGGTTATCAGAAAAGTAAGGGGTCATGACCTATCAATCACAATTTGTCTTGTCTTACAGAAGAAGAAAGGGAGAAGACGGGAACCTCCCATCTAACTGGGAGGTCTGGGTAATCTCTGGGACCCTGATAATGGAGGACAATGAAAGCCAACACAAAACATTGCAGGGAGAATGAAGACATCACAGACAAGTTGTTGATAGGTTATCATTTATCTCAGCAGATATCTGCTCCTTGGTATCTATCTGGATTCAGGACATACTCTATGTGCTTGACCTTTGACCACAGGCCTTTAGCTGAACACTGATAACCGTGAAGTAATTCAGTGCAATACAATATCCTGGGCTTTGTTACCCAAACCCTGATCATACACGCAAAATGAATTTAGGAACTCTGTGTGGGCCTTACTTGGTGCTCCCAGGTAAACACAATCCTTCACCCTGAGTGCAAAAAAAGATGAGAATACAGATAAGATCAAGAGTCAAGTGGGATCATGAATGGGACCAAGAATCTGGTTACTCATGGTCTCTTGATTCCAGTAAGATCACCTAAGAGCACAAATCGTGTTCTCATCAGCTCTGTAAGATCACCTAAGAGCACCAATCATGCTCTCATCAGCCCTGTAAGATCACCTAAGAGCACCAATCATACTCTCATCAGCCCTGTAAGATCACCTAAGAGCACCAATCATTCTCTTATCAGCCCTGTAAGATCACCTAAGAGCACCAATCATACTCTCATCAGCCCTGTAAGATCACCTAAGAGCACCAATTGTGCTCTCATCAGCCCTGTAAGATCACATAAGAGCACCAGTCTTGCTCTCATCAGTCCAGTAAGATCACCAAAGAGTATCACTGGAAGATCACCTAAGAATGAAACAGATCCCCTAAGATCATAGAACAGATGGGGCAGGTACCTAAATATTTTGGGTCCTCCTGAGTAACAGACCCGTGATGACCTACAACGTTATGCATATTTCACTCTCAAACTGTACAATATTTTACTGCCCGGAAGAAACAACATAATTTGGATACAAATGCCTGAAATGAAGAGCGAAGATGGTGAGAAGGAAGGAGAGGGACAGAGGCCCAGGCGTTTTGAATCAGACACATTTTTCAAAAGCTGAACCAGTGAGGGACAAGAAGAGAAAACTATTAGAGTGAGGGTTAAATTACATTAAATCTTTGTAGCAACTGAAGCTCTTCACCATATTTACCCACTCCGTCTACCTGAATGCACCAAGGAGTTGAGCAAAGATACCAGGCCACAAACCACAAAGATATCCCTCACCACCTGAGGTCCTCACAGGTACCCAAAAGGCTACCCCACAAATGCCTCTAAGCCTAAGACCCCTGAATGTACCTGATGTGTGTCCAAATGGCTTTCAGGGAGAGAATTGATGGTCAATACTAACGCATTAAGGACTACATGGTACCTCTGGATGAATTTTCAATGGTTTTCATGATGCACAAATAAAATGCTGGTGGGTCTATGGCCAGTATACTGCTTTGCTTAATTGCTAAATAGTCCTGACCCTTGGATCAGACCTATAGGTCAGCATAAGGGATACATTACATGAGATCAGTGTTTTGATGCACTAGGTGGTAGATAAAGGGTTAAATGGGAAATGGAGTAGGCCTGTGGATATAAAGAAGGTATGGAGGTATAAAAGGGTCCCTTCCTATACTGGTCAGGGAAGGTGGTCAGGGTTAACTTCCTGGCCATTGTAAGGTGAGGGTCAGTAGGAAATGACCACAGTAAGGGATAAAGGGGATGTAAGGGTAGGAGTCAGTGAGACTGGTGTCAAGGAATACCAGGTACATTAATACAGGTAGGCTATGTAGGAGTTTTTCTGTGTGGAGCACATTGGTAAATAGGTTCAGAGGAGCATTTCACATTAATGATGCTAAAGTTACAGTCTGATGCTATCACTATTGTGAAATACATTCATGGACCAGTTTACATCAGTCAGACATCTGGATGAATTATGAAGTGTGGCTTCAGAATCGCATGTGAACATATTAATCTTAATTATTCATGGATAATATATAAATATATAAACCGAGAGTCAGAATGAGGAAACGTAGATCCATAGATTCGGAAATTTTCACAGATTTTTTTTTAATTATTTATCTGGTGGGAATCACGTATTACAGAGTCACAATAGTTTCTTTTTTTCGTAGGACTACATCTTCGTTCACAACTGTCACACATATTCTACAAAGAGTCGTCAGACAAGAAGTCTGAATTTCTGAAACAAAGTCATGCTCCAAAGGCCTAACTGATTCTCAATTGCTCTTTTAGAACAGTACCACGTTGTTTGAATCAGAGTGTAAAATTCAACTCAGACTTGTGATATTTCTATTGTAGGGGCCGGCATCATTGTATATATATTAGTGCCGTTCATCCGAGAGACGTGTTCGTGTGGTGCTTGTTCCTTCTATGCTAGCTAGGTGTCGCTTTGCGATACCTCGTTGGTACAAGAGGGGGCAGCACCATGCCTCGCGTCCAGCTCCTACTAAGGAGCCGGACGAGCGGCAGAAGGGGACTGGACATGGTCCAGTCCAGACGCTAATACTTTGTCATCAGAGAGCTTAAATAAAGTCCTACCCGAGAGGTAGGGGTTTCTGGGGCTTTGCCCAACCCGAACTACTCGTGTTGTGTTGGTACATCTAGTGGTAAGCGAGCCAAAGAGCCACCCAACATATAAGTCAATACGAACCATTACACTGGTGCCGTGACCAGTCGGTTCGGGGGTGGTGCGCGGCCACATTGGCCGAAAGCCTCGGGAAACCCGAAGCGGATCCCCCCAGCCCTGGGCTAGAGGGATTCGAAGAGGATGATTACACATCCCAGCATCTGTTGTTAGACTGGAAACCCGGTCAACAACAAATGTTTAATCAGGAGGGTGTACGAAATATTTTTTCTACACCCGACCTTAGGGACAATGCCACCAGAGATGGCATCGTAAAATTGTATCCGGCTACACCCCAGACAGGAGTACCGCGAGTTATACGAACCACAGTGGTACACAGTGGACGTATACGCAACCTCCACCACCGCCTCCACCTGGCAATTCGAGCTTCGGTGCTATAGGGGGCAATCGGACCTTGAATGAAACCAAGGCGATCGAATGGAGCAAACAGCAATGCACTAGATTGATGTATGCTCACAATTCTGCCCGAAGGGTAGCCGTTATTCCTAAAGAATATGACGGTACTCGACCATGGAAAGAGTGGTTTGAAGATTTCATCGATGTGATGAACTGTAATGGATGGACCCCATACGAGGCCAAGCCACATCTGGTGAGATGTCTGAAAGGCGGGCCGGGTCGCATGGCTGTAGAGCAATGGCGAACCTGGTATGGCCTCGTTGGGAGTTTTGAGCAGTTAGTAGAAACTGCTAGTGGACTGTTATGCAATATGGTCAAGGAAGACCCGATGGTCCGTTTTAAGAAACGCACACAGAAGCCGAATGAAGCTTTCAGAGCATACGGTATGGAACTCCATGCCCTGCTAAGTAAGGCCAGACCCGGTACTGAAAACCAGGACTGGTATATGGACGATTTGATCACTCAATTCGTCAAGGGTCTAAGAGACCGAGATGAACAATTAGCAGCGAGGGATGCCTGGAAGGAGGGCATAACACTACACGGCATATTTAATGGTATAGATATGGCCGTGAAGAAGCGAGCTATGTTAGCTGGGGACATACCTAATGCCAGTGGCTTGGTACCCCTGGCATCGGTGACCCAGCAGTCGGAGGTCGATACTCCATCAGACGACTTCGAATTGATTGATATCGAACAGGAAGACGGCACCTTCTGTTCGATGCAATTAAGGAAGAATACTTCAGGTAGGAAGTATATTCCCAGGAAATCTTTCAATAAACAAAGGGACTCTAGACCTTCATCCGAGGTCAAGAGTGACCCGAAGGCTGTCGATAAGGCGGTCAAGTCCATTGTAAGCACTGACAAAGTGAAGACTCAGTCCCCGGACATGACCAAACTTCTGGAAGACATGTGTAAGAAAATTACAGATGCCATCCAAGCCAATCGGCAAAGACCCCGGGTGGATCGCCGAACGGTTAAGTGTTTCAGGTGCCAGCGCATGGGACACTACTCATCTGAATGTACCGCTACTAAGCCGGTAATGGCTGCCTTCTATGAAGCCGAAGACGAAGGCGTAGAAAGGGAGAATGCTAGGGATTCCACAGATGTGGAAAACTAGTGGGGGTTGTGTCAACGGCATCTGACATGGCCCCGAGTGGGAACGAATGCCAAAATGCTACCGGGGGTATCCCGGTGGAAGATTTCGAGTCAATTACACCTGGAGGCCGGGTGGCTGAGGGTGCGCACCCCTGCACCTCGGCCGGGGCCAGGGACCCTAGTGTTGATATGTGCAGGAGCAATCATGTGGAGGCGAGTGGCCGCACTAGGGGAGAGGAAGGTTGGATCAAAGAGTTGATTCGAGTGTGTGGGACACGCCTTCCCCCAAGTCATCCGTGTCTGGAATTCCTGAGAGGACTCGGATTGAATCTTGGTGATTCGGGAGACTTTCACCAGTTTACCAGTAACCCCTCGCCTTTAGGGGGGAGACGGTGGTATGTACCCATATCTGTGGAAGGCCGGGTGGGGGAATTCTTGGTGGATACTGGAGCTAGTCATTCATGTGTGTCCAAAAGATTCTTCGATTCGGTGGCCGGCAGCCATGAGAACCTCAAAACGGGGGTAAATGCTTGCACGGCCGACGGAAGCAGTATGCGTACATTTGGTAGGACGTTTATGCCTATCCATATAGGAGGCAAAGAGTTTGTTCTTTCGCCAACTATAGCAGAGGTTAGTGATGACGGAATCCTCGGATTGGATTTTGCAAGCTTATACGGGGCCGTCTTGGACCCGAGGGACGGTAGTATGGGTATACGGAGCCCGTATGGCTTGCATGTCCAATGCGTATTGAGACAGGTGTCTTCGGTCGCAGCAGTGGTACATACGGTGAAGATCCCACCGGGTACCACTTGCGATGTCCTTTGTGGCGGATCCATGGCTCAGAGGAATGAAACTGGAGTCTACGAACCCGACACGGTGTATTTGTCAAGCATCGGGTTAGACTCAGTGGATACATTAGTGGCTAATGCAGCTTGGTCTGTATTACCCATAACTAACCGAAGTGGTTCGGTGGTTTATTTGAGGCGAGGCGACAGTGTTGGAAGGATGAGTTCGGTAGAACATGTCGCCGAGGCTAAATTTAACAAACCACTAAACCCAGTTAGTCAGCATCCTATGGATGAAGAATTCCAAAAGCTGATTGATCAGTCAGATTTAAAGAATACGGACGATAAGGATTGCCTAGCGAGACTTCTACAAAAGTACGAAGGTGCTTTTGGTAGGGAAGGAGGTCCGGTGGGTAGATCCGATAAGGTGTTGCACACCATAGATGTGGGCAGCGAGAAACCTTTTAAAATCCCGTATCGTAGACTTCCCCTTAAGAAGAAGTTAATCTGTGAAGAGCAAATACAAAAACAGTTGGACCTAGGGGTAATCGTGCCTAGCTCGAGTCCCTGGTCCAGCCCTGTTTGTATGACTACTAAGAAAGACGGTACAATCCGCTTTTGTGTCGACTACCGGAAATTGAACGGTATAACAAAGAAGAACTCGTATCCTTTACCAAGGATAGACGAGACTTTAGATAGCTTGGGCGGAAACCAATGGTTCTGTACCTTGGATTTACAGTCCGGATATTGGCAAATACCAATGCACCCCAAAGACAAGGAGAAGACAGCATTCTCCAGTCATATGGGGCTGTTTGAGTATAATGTCCTACCCTTCGGATTGTGTAACGCCCCCGCTACATTCGAGGCTATGATGGAATCCTTACTGAGTGACCTTTTGTGGAAGAAATGCCTGGTTTACTTGGATGATGTGGTCGTGTTCGGCAAGTCATTCAAGGAATGCCTGGCGAATCTGCAATTAGTCCTCGACCGGATACTATCAAACGGTCTTAAACTTAAACCCAAGAAATGTAATTTGTTTAAGAAAACCATTACATACTTGGGAAGGATCATTACTCCTAACGGGGTAAGTGCGGATCCGGAAAAATTAGAAGCTGTAGAAAATTGGGAAAGACCCACGAGTGCTAAGGAGGTGAGATCATTTTTAGGATTTTGTTCCTATTATCGTGATTTCATACCGAATTACTCTCGTGTCAGCTTCCCCATGCAGTGCTTAGCTCACTGGACCCCGGGTAGGGCACGGGACCCATTCCCATGGACCAGCGAGCAAGAAGAGTCTTTTAATAAAATAAAAGATTTATTTAGGAATACACCCGTGTTGAAATATCCCACTCCCGAGGGACATTTCATCTTAGACACCGATGCGAGCAATGATGCGATTGGGGCAGCTCTCTCTCAGGTCCAAGAGGGAGTCGAAGTGCCAATAGCATTTGCTAGCAACACGTTAAGCAAGACACAGCGAAATTATTGTACCACCAAGCGAGAACTCCTCGCTGTGGTGGTGTATACGAAGAAGTTTAAGCATTTCCTTTGGGGAAGTGACTTTACTTTAAGAACAGACCATTCGTCTCTTAGGTGGCTCCTTAACTTTAAGGACGCCGAGGGGATGATTGGACGTTGGTTAGCTCACCTATCCGAATTCGGATTAGAGCATAAACAAATAGAGCACCGACCCGGTGCTAAACACATCAATGCGGATGCCTTGTCAAGACGGCCTATCCGAAGGTGCCAAAATGCCACATGTGAAGACTGCGGGGCCCACAATGCTGTGGTAGCCGGGTTGGTATTTAATTATACCACCCCCCGTATCCCCTGGGAGGAGGCTGTATGCAGCTATCTCGATTGGTCCCCGGAGACCATCAAGAAGTTTCAACAGTCAGACCCCACCACTGCGCGCATAATGGAATACCTACGGTCAGGCATTAAACCGGCAAGGCCTCTAGTTTCCCTGGAGGATAGGGAAGCGAGGCGGTTGCTGGCTCAATGGGCCGAGCTAGAGATCCGAGACGGCATACTATGTAGGTGGAAGACAACTCCCACCAACGGTAGGCTGTTGCAAATAGTGATACCCGCCCCGATGAGGAGGGATATCATGTATTATTGCCATGGCCACCAAACGAGTGGCCATTTCGGTAAGAGAAGGTCGATAGAGCGTCTACAAAGGCGTTACTACTGGCCCGGTATGAGAGGCGACCTGCTCCGGTGGATCGCCACTTGCCCGGATTGTTGTAAAAACAAACCGGGACCCGGCCTGGGTAAGCAACCCTTATCACAGGAATTGTTTGGTGTCAGATTTGCTCGAATAGCGATAGACATCATCAGTGGGATTAAGACGACGCCGCGAGACAATACTTGTATGATGGTCGTAACTGACTATTATACTAAGTACACTCGGGTGTTCCCCCTTCCCAACCACAAAGCCGCCACATGCGCGGAGGCATTTGTGAAAGGCTGGGTGCTGCATTTGGGTGTTCCCCTTATGATGCACAGTGACCAGGGAAGGGAGTTCGAGTCAGAACTTTGGCAGGAAATGTGCCATTACCTAGCCATTTGTAAGACCCGAACAAACCCGTACCGACCACAGTCGGATGGGCAGGTAGAACGCTTCAATAGAACCCTCATACAAGTACTAAAGCCCCTGGTTAATACCCACCAGGATGACTGGGATGAACAGTGCGAGTTTGTAGTACATGCCTACAACAACACTGTCCATTCATCAACTAACTGCACCCCAAACATGCTAGTGTTCGGCGAGGACATCATAATGCCCGCCGACTTAGTGTATGGAGTGGTTGGAATAGACCCGGAGGCGCCCTGCACGGTGCTGTTTGTGGAGTCATTAAGGGACCGGTTCAAACAGGCATACGAGGCCGTTCGGAAAGAACTGCTGAAGAGTGCGAAGTGGCAGAAGGTGGGCTATGACACCAATGCTAAACGAATTCGTTTTAATGTTGGGGACAAAGTACTAAGGTACTACGAGCCGCTGGATAAGCTGAAGCTCGTAACGCCTTGGGAAGGTCCATTTAAAATCGTTCGCGTCATCTCCGAGTCCACGGTGATGATAGAGGACTGCCTGACGGGTAGGAAATGGAAGACAAATGTCGGAAAACTTCGGCCCTGGAAGGGGCGCGAAGAGGCGGAGAGGGAGTTCGGTTACAAACCACCTGTATCTGTCCCTAGCGGACCGAGCGTGGTAGTACCGAAGAAGCGCCCTAGAGGCCGGCCGAGAAAGACGCCGGGAGACGAGGTTATAGTAAAAAAGAAGACGAAGGCCAGGAAACGACCTAATCGTAAGAAATGGAAGAAAGTCTCGCTGAGTGAAGGCATTACGTATGGGAAGGGTCCCGCTCTGACTAAGCGAGATCCAGAAAAGGCCGTACGTAAAGCCGGGAAAAATAAAATGCTAACCGAAGGCGTTAGACGCAGCCCCCGGTTGAGGTCTGCTGTAACCTAACTCAGTACACAACGAGCTGCTGCGTGTTGTCCGCCATAGGCAGGCAACATACGTTCCACGGCCAGAGATGTCGAACGCGCCCTCCCCGGGTGGCTGTATCCCGTGAGTGGCGGTCGGATTAACCGGTACATTCGCTTTGAAGCGTTGTATACACCGCTAAGCTCCAGACGATAGCACTCGGGTAGTAGGCCGCGTCTCACATGTCGAGTCGAATGTTGGTTCGGATCTAGTTCCCTAGGTGGCGCTGCTGGTGTGGCGGGAAAGCGCGGAACTAGGTCACCGGATAGCCATGGCGGGATCTCGCGAGACGAGAGGTCTGACGTCATACTGGTCATAACTAGAGCGGACTCGTGGTGGTTAGACGCCACCCGTTTTTGCTCTAGTTATTTGTCGGCGGTTATACAGCCTGTAGCTGTCGTGTTAGCCTAGCTAACCCCCAAAAGCCCCTCTGTTGGACGAATCCTTCGGGAGGAGTCCAACAAAACTTGCCAATTAATTTTGGAAGTCGAACCCGGTGCCATGGCACAGGGAACGATTGACGCTGCGCGTCAAACAGCCAACATTCCGTTGGAACAAGACGAGGACCCGAAGGTCCCGTCTCGGGTCGAGGAATCTATGGATTCTTCGACAGAGGAGGCCGCCCGGACGCTCACGGCTATGGCCGAGGCAACCGACCGGGAGAGGATGCCACCTCCACCCCCGCCACGCCCGGAGCGCCCGTCTACAACAGACGCTTCGGGTAGCAAAGTGGATGTCCTGGACATTCCAATGTATCCTCCGGGATTCAGGACTCAGATCAGACGTCTAGCACACGTTGATCGCCAGGAAGGTATCGTGTATACCTCCTGGGGTACGTACATCCCTATGCACGCCTCCATGTTCGGATGCGGGCCCATGGCGGTGGAGCAGGGCGTGCCCGAGCCCATACCAGATGAACTTAAAACTATGGTAATGGACTCGTGTAGTGACGAGCTGGCTGACAACATGCCAGTTTCTTGGCTCCGCAACTACCTAAAGTTGGCGGAGAATATGGCGACTAACGAGAATTTAGCTCGAGCCGTCTTGATCTCTGCGGGCATCATCCAGAAGGCCACGGAGTTAAGGGAGTCCGAATCCGACATGGATACAGACTCCACGGTAACCTTGTCGTCGGTGGAAACCGACCGGGTCAAGCGATTGACCCGTAAACCTGCACCCAAGGGTCCTCTCACTGAGAGCGACCTGGAGGCTGAAGATGTCCGCATCGCCGTCGAGAGGTCCACGACCGAGACCGACCCAGCTGCCGACATCCCAGAGGCACCTGGCGAGATCTCGGAAGAGGACATCTCGCGCCAGCAGGCTGCTGTAGAGGCAAAGCGAATCGAGCTTGCCAAGCAGCAGAAGGAGCTCACCGCAGCTCGCCGGGCCCATCGCAAGCAGCAGGCCCAACGAAAAACAGAGATCTCTTCCGACTCTGACTCCCCAGTCAGCGGAAGGAGGAGCCCTCGGACAGGGGACAGGAGCCGACGCGAGTCGGATTCCAGTCCCGAAGTTCCAGCCCAACCGACTAAGGTTGTGCGCCGGAAGAAGAAGAATGGAGCGAAAGCGTCTCCGGTAGAGCCCACGCCCCCCACCAAGCCGAGGGGTAAGGGCAAACCGAAGACGCCCGCTCCCACCACTACAACCACCACGGTAGCCACCTCGGTTACTGCATCTTCTGCAGCCAGCACGTCGGGTGCAAAGACGAAGTCCCCTACCAAGGCTCCGACTGGTACTACCACCTCCAGCCGAGCCGGCCGTAGGGGAGCTGACATATACACGGACAGCGAGGAAAGCGAAAGCGATCCAGAGCTGCCCGAGTCTGCCAAATCTGATTTGGAGTCCGTGACAACGTGGGAAGAAATGACCACGGATGTTCCCAAGGACGACAATCAGAAGTGGATGTGGAAGAATGCAGCCGAGGGGTTCAAGGAACGGACTCCCCGCTGCTTCGCGGACTGTGCTTACGACACAGTCCATTATATGTGTCCGAGCGCCGTCAATAAGGACGGTGACAGCGATGACGAGGAGTGGATGAAGTCCGGCCCCTCGGATACGCCAGTAGGCAAGTTCTACCTGATTTGGATTGACCAGCTCAAGTCCAAATTAGGCTCGATCTACAGCTACGAGGCCCGGACGAAAGTCCAGTGGGCAATGACCCAATGGGGACCAACCGGCAACCGCCGAAGGTGCCCGTTTGAGTCTTGCCAGCTGTCTCTCACGGGTGAGAAGATGTTCGAGACGAAGCCCCGCTTCGCTCGACACATCGTCGAATTTCATATGCATCACAAGCCTGTGATGATGTGTGTGCTCGGGGACCGCCCGAGTAAACATTGTGATGGCTCGTTCAGCACTCACCGGCGCCGAGACATGGCTCTGCATTTGCAGAAGGCCCATGGCATCGGCCTGGAGAAGACCAGGAAACAAGCCATCAAGTGCTTCAGCGAGCTCCTTGCAAATTGGTCCGCGCTGAGCATCAAGGAAGTGAAAGAGCAGGCATTCGAGACCGGATTCTGCTCGTGGAAGAGCGGCAACTTGCTGACTTACTTCCAGACGAACTCCTCGTCCACAAAATTCGGGATGCCCAGCGAGGTGCACCTGAAGGTGAAAAAGTGGCGAGGAGACGACAAGCGAGAGAAGGCAAAAGCCCGCTCTAAAGGTCCAAACGGAGGCACAGTCACGACTACTGCTTCCAAGAGGACCCGAGCAGACCGGTCCGTGAGCCCTTCGGGTGGCAAGGACCAGCCCAGACCAGCCAACCCAGCTGATCGTCGCGAGTCGGGACAACAGGTCTCGGCTCTGGAGATGCCTGGCAACCAGGCCCGCAGGTCGGGTAGCCAGGCGACCGCATCGGCGACTCCAGCCACCTCCACACCTGCACCCGCGGAACAACGCCCGGGCGAAGCCTCTGGCGGCCAGGATGATGGGGGCGAACTGTTCGCTCCCCCATCCGGGTATTCTACTTGGTGGGCTGGAGAGGGATCCTCCGGCAAACGCCCCACGTACAGTGAGTACGCGGCGAAGTTCCCTTCAATGGGACCGGCTGGACCCGAGTCGCAGGTCCTTACCCCCTTGGGCCGGGCCAAAGCTCGTGGTAGGGGCCGCGGTGGGCTGGAGTCCACCCGAGGCTCTCCGGGTGGTGGCCGAGGCCGAGGAGGCATCACGGTAGAGGGCCCGTCTGCTCCTCCAACAGGCACCCCGCCTGTCTCAGTGGAGGCCCCAGCGCCACCACCAGTGATAGTTCCACCAACAGGTCCTCGGGTACCCCTAATGGAACTAATCTCCGGTACCCTGTCAGGTCTTCAGGATCCGAACACGTTCGTCGACCACCGCGATGTCCGAACGGTTCAGATCCAGAATGACCTGATGGAAGAATGGCAGGCATTGCACCGCCAGAAGTCTGTTGACTACTGGCGTGTGATGACTGAAGCCACCGTCAATCTGGTCTACGAGATCCAGAGGCGGGAGGAAGAGAAAATCAGGGAGCTGGAAAGGAAGAAGGTCGAGGAGGCCCTCGAGTCCTGCCGGCGGAAACAGAAGGAAGCCGAAAAGCTTAAAGAGTTTCACGAAGCTGAAAACTCCAGATATATCCATCGATTTAAGGAGGCTGACCTCAAGTTTTTCCTGGCATTCGGGAAACATCTGGAGGAGTGGGACGGCTTACCGTCGTCTCTCATCTTCGTACCAGAGATACCCCCGGATGCCCCGCCAGCCCCGGCTACTCCACCGGTCCTGGCCACTCCACCGGTCCCGGCTGCTCCGCCGATTCCGGCAGCTCTCTTGCTCCCGCCCCCCACTTGGAACCGGGCTGTCCCAACTGCCACGGTTGCTACACCAGCATCCGAGGCAATGGACAGTCCGTCCGCAGTGATGAGGGCCTTGAGCTTGGGGAGCGAGACTCCCAGCGAGGCTTCAGCGGCGCTCTCTACGAGCAGCTGTAGCAGCTCGGCTCCATCTGCCTCAGTGGAGCCGGCTGAGAAGATGGACACAGATCCTGAAGATCTTTGAGTGTCCATCTGTTGGTGTCTCCTTGTACCCGAGGGTAAATGCATTTAGTATGCCAGAGGCACTGTTCCTTACGCTGGACTCCTGATACCTGGATCGTAACCTGCAGCGAGGATGGACGCTAACCCGAACACCCAATGGACTACAACATCTAACCGGGTCTCCATCTTCCCATCTTCATCAGGGCACATCATAACAGCAACGTGGTTTGCCACCACACATATGTCGCCGGGTGGAGCTGCAGAAACCAGTCGTTCCAGGTTCGCCGGAAGTCCGGTATATTGTAAGGGTGATCCTGCTACCCTGGTAGGACACCTATATTTCATATTTTGTATAAATCTATTTTTATATCGTATATTATATTCTTGTAAGTAAAAGTCAAAATTTTTTTCGGGTTATTTACCCCACCTCGGGTCGGTAAAAACATTGTAAAAATTTATCAATATCACCTTACTACACATCGAATATTCTTCGTCGCGTCTCATGTTTAATAATAACACACGTGTAACATTATCACCATAGGTCGATGGTCCATAAGGGGCCACTTCCTATTTTTGTTATTATTTATAAACACTTCGGGTTATATACGATGATGCCTTATTGTGTACATATAACTTAAAATGCCCCTTAAATGTTCTATATTTAATACGAACTGTGTATATATAGACTTACCTATTTATTTATAACACCACTGTATAAAGTCAACAATAGTTACTTGTTAATTACACACAACCCTAGGTAAAGTCTAGTGGGGGTGGTGTAGGGGCCGGCATCATTGTATATATATTAGTGCCGTTCATCCGAGAGACGTGTTCGTGTGGTGCTTGTTCCTTCTATGCTAGCTAGGTGTCGCTTTGCGATACCTCGTTGGTACAAGAGGGGGCAGCACCATGCCTCGCGTCCAGCTCCTACTAAGGAGCCGGACGAGCGGCAGAAGGGGACTGGACATGGTCCAGTCCAGACGCTAATACTTTGTCATCAGAGAGCTTAAATAAAGTCCTACCCGAGAGGTAGGGGTTTCTGGGGCTTTGCCCAACCCGAACTACTCGTGTTGTGTTGGTACATCTAGTGGTAAGCGAGCCAAAGAGCCACCCAACATATAAGTCAATACGAACCATTACACTATAAACAGAACTTTGTTCAAACCGCAAACCACATTACAGACTCCTAAATCTCCAAACACTATAGTATACATCTACACAATAAATCAGTCAGAATTTAGGACCTCTGCAACTAACCACAGATGTGTCAACGACCACTCTGCCATGGTGCCCTAGAACAAAGCCACAGGCTTCATTTGATCCTCACAAATTATTTGTTCAGGTTGGCCTCCAACCCCTGTCTTGAATTGTTGTGGTCTCAATTTCCCAGAAAAAGAGCACCTTTTGTTCTTTGTGTGTGAAGTGAAATTGGCCAGCCGGTGGGTGAGATGGGGAGAGCTCTCAAAGTGGTTCACCAAGATGCCTTGTGGCACCCCTAGGGGATGTGTTCCAGCATTGTTGTCCATAGATGTGAAGGACTTTCAACATAAAGCATTGTACTACCAAAGCTTCACACACACGAATGGAGTCTAGACAAACTACTACGGTATTACTACTGAATTTGAATTCAATTCTTCAACTCACTCAATCCCCTAGACAGTAGTTGTTTGATAACTAATATACGAGTTCCATTCCATCATAACCTTGAGACTATCAGGTAATTGATTAACGTTTACGTATTTATTTTTTTTTGAGGGGGGGGGGTGATAATCTTCTTTTTCGCATCTGATGCTTCATAAGGTAGTCTAGAGGGAGCTAATTACCCCAAGGCACTGAAGACGTGACCAGTGCCATGCGTGCCAATCTCAGCTTTTATCAGAATGTCTGATACGTCAGGCTGTATGAATACTACACATTCTGATGCTTCCTGCTTAGTCACCCGGCCTCTGGCATCAGCTAATCTATACCAGCCACCACATCGTTAGTGACAAACTGGCTTCTTGAACCTGTACCACCACACAAGACCTGAAACTATATGAGAAAAAAATATTCCCACAAACTACCCCACCCCTTCCGTCCTCCACTTCCTGGTATAGCTCCATCCTATTGCCCCATATCCTGGAATCCTTGGTCTAACCATTATAAATTGCTTCCTTCAAAGTATCAGCTGTTTCCACTTCACTTGGTGACCTCAAGGGTAAACCAATAGCTGTCCACCCCAAGGACCCTGCCTATTTTCATTCATATTAATAACCTTCACCCCACATTTTCACCCCTCCTACCATGGTATCCATAGCAACCACTGGTTCAGGCCCTAACTGGGTCATGTGACCTGTTGACCGTTACAAGAGGAAATAGCAAACATGTCCTCAGGGAAATAAGTCTCCCCATGAAAATATTTTCATTTGGGGGACAGAAATTGTGTGTTTTCCTGGCGTGTTTGTTCTGGTCTTCATTTTACACCTCACGGGAGTCATTGAAAGCTTCTGTGGTTTGATACAGATCAGATGGAATTGAATGATTTATAAAAGCTCATTTCTATAACTTTTGCAAGTGGAAGTTCTGAAATGACTCTATCCAATGTTATAAATGGAAGGGACTTTACATCAGAAAGAATAGATTTAATGTAATTCAAAATTGATGAAACCGTGAGGGCAGCTACAGTGGACTAGCACTTGAATAGAGGAAAATGACTTTGGTAAAGAAAAAAAAAAGAAAGAAAAACGAAAGAACATAAGAATTTCCTGATATTTTCTTTCCAGTTGGTGGTCTGTCGGGAGTAGTTTTAAGAAGATCGGAGATAAGAGATAAGATAAGGGTTCAATTGAGGCCCTCTACTCCTGGCCTCTGGTTTACAAATATCTCTATTTTTCTTAAAAAGGGAATATCTATTACTAGATAGGTGGATTTTTTTTCTATATATTTCCTCAAGTCATTTCCCGATTTGTTTTAGATTTTCTGTAAATATTTCTTATAACTTATGAATGATTTTGTGAATTTGGATAACAGAAAATGGGAGAGAACTTTCTCAGAGGTTTAGAGCCCCACTGCCACTGCCCGCATCACCCTCCCGGCTGGGGAGGTTTCAGATACGACTGACCTAGGCATGTTTCATCTTAAAGCATCAATTGTGCTCTCCAGCTTCCTTCGACCTGGAAGGGCCTTATAGCCAGACTATTAGCTGCTATGGTAAGGATGTCTTCGATGTCTGTGGTCGTTGAGAATATTAACCACTTTCTTTATAATAGACGCATCTTTGGTCCTGGGGTTGTGCACATGTTATAGGGAGTGTAGGCTAGATGAGTACATTAGAGTTGATGCATTGAAAGCATCAAGGACTTGTTAACCCTTCAAGGCCCGTGGTGCTTCACTTTGGCCAGTATGATGCAAAATGCAGACCTGGCTGTAACATTATAATCATAACCCCATGGGATTGATACATCACAGAAAGGTCGACATGATGCACCAATGCAGCAGCAGTGGGCTTCATCGGTGAAGACAATGAAGACAATGGCATGAGGCATCATGTGCATGGTTAAAATATGGATTAAAATATGAAAACATGACTCGTGGCCCTCGAAAGGAGGAAGTTGGTGCCATACCCTGGGGGTGGGATGGGGTTGGGACTGGGTTCTATTGTGTGGTCTGAGAATGTATTATAACAGTGGTTGAGCAGGGAGAGGTGAGGTGAGCTTAAAAGGTCAATTTCAAGTCACATCAGCAAAATTGAAGAAAGCGAAAACATTTTAGATAAATAGATATAAAATCAAATAGAATAAAAAGAAATAACCAATGCCTAGGCTGCATTGGTTCCAAATGCCCTGACATGATGATTTTTAAACCATGAAGTCTAAGGGAGAATACCATACCTGCAAACTCGAGGCAAGAAGAAAACTGAGCCTGCTAAACCCACCTTTTTAAATCACAAGACCCTGGTGGATCTTAGAAAAAACTGGAGGAGTTTGCAGGTATGAATACAGTCCTTCAGTGGTTAATTTAGCCCCTGATATCTCTATCCCTGACCACCTTAAATATACCTGGACACTCCCTATCACTCTGTGACCACTCCCCCTTGATCCTGTAATGGGCAGGTGGGTGAGGTCATTAGGGGTCAGGGCACACAGGTGAGATTTATAGCACCCCTTCCACAAGGCTTTTAAGATACAGTTTTATTTTCTCAGGCTTTCTACAATCTCACCTGCCGTAAAACCCCACGTACGAGCCGCGGCTTATATATCATTTTAGACCCCAGGTTCGGCTTATAGGTCCTTCCTAAACTCAGCATGCGGCATATACGAGGGGCTTTACTTATATATATATATACTTAACTAAGGATTGGGTAAAATCTCAGACCCTTGGTGCGGCTTATTGCAAATCCATGAGGTCAGGGTGTGGCTTATACGTGGCCGGGATACGTGGTTGCGGTTATACGTGAGATTGTACAGTAACATCATTTTTCTTGCAATGGAGACTTCAGCAAGTCTATATTTCAAGGTAGTGTGATGTCTCAATTGAATTTGTTTTGGCATGGTGTCTACCCAAATACTCTTTATCCTCCATTAATGGTTGGTTGAGACGCCCGTACATTTTGTCAGTCTCAGATAACCATCACTGGCGCCAAAACTCATCCTGACTTTGCCCTAAATACTTTTTACACCTTTTTTATGGCGAAAGGGAAAGAAAGGCGTAAATGAAAGAAAATACCAGGATGTGGGATATAAAACAGACACTCTAATTTGAAACGAAAAAATGAAAGAGAGAGTAAGTGCAATGTTGTGTGCTCAAATTACACCTTCCCTCTTAGCGTTTTTCTAACTCTCAATATCCCTCATTTTCGCCTGAACTTGTCAGTTCAGTGACTTTTTTATTGATTATTTTTCAAATGTCCACACTAGTAACGACAGTTTGTCATCTGTTAAGGGGTATAGCCATGTCAAGGCACGTTCAAAAAGGCGCACCTGTCGCCCTACTTGTATCCCCCTTGCTACCGCCACTTCTTATGATGAGCCTGCAGGAAGGGGAGGATCCAGCAGAGCAGGTGGTGTAAGATGGGGGGGGGGTAGGTGGGGGGAGGGATTATCTTATGTTTCACCTGGTATATATTAATCTATAACCGTCCTTCTAATGGCAGATGTTTCCTGTTTTGCAGATTTCAGATATTTACTGCACATTTGTACAGTAAAGACATGTAAGAGATTCTATGGTTAACTAGAAATTCTAAAACAGTTTTACTGTAACCCTACAACACTACAGTAGGATATTTACCATTTTGTCTGCCTGGGTGAACGGCTTTCAAAATAAGTCAGTAATTCTACCCGTGTCAAAGTGTCCCAAACCCTGTCTGTATGTATAAATATAGGGGCATGTGGCCGCAAAAAGGTCAGACTACCCATGGAGACCACTATGAACCCATCTTGGGTTCCCTGATATGACCACTATGGGTTGGGGCCAGGGCTTTGGGTTGAGGTTTGAGGTTTTTGGGGGTGAAATGCTGTCGCCTCAGGCCAAAGTCAAGTGTGTTTGGTCGATACTCGGGGGTTGGGGAGGGGATGGGAGGGGGGGGGGGTATCAACAAACGTTAAATTAGGATCTATCTATCTACCCCTGGGTTGGGGTCATTCAAGGATGGCTTTCCAAGGATGGATATCTTTCTATCTGAACACACTTGAATGCGAGTGACATGTTCAGGCACGCCTATGTATATGTGGGGAGGGTCATCGATTAAGGAAACAAACGCCATATCAAAGTGCTTTAATGAATTATGATTATTTGTCCAATTGTCAAACTTATGCATGCCAATCACCAGTATGACATTCAAGCACCATGAGTAGTCTGTGCCGTCTGTGGAAATACTGATTACATATTTTACATATATATCATATATGCCACTGTAGCTATACCTCCACAGCCATCCATCCTGAGCTTACATCAGTTACAGTTACTTAATTTCAATCCCCCTACATTAAAAATCAATAGACTTGAGCAAAGAGAGCAAAGACTTGAGCTAGTCTATCAAAACAAGATGGCGACAAAGGGCCATGGGCCTGCCTGCATCATACGACACTAAAAGGGCTTTTACGATAATAGGGAGGAAATGGCAGGCTCCAATTTTATCACTTTGTTGTAGCATTCAAAATATTCACAATGAGATGTCCATAAACAATAAAGACACCCTTCATCCCGGCCCTCACCACCACGTCCTAACCTCTTGTCACCCAGAACATGGGCACGTCCATACCTCTGAGACCCCCTGCTCAGATAGCATGGGGATGAAATACCGTTACGAATTGAAGTGTAACGTATTTTGGTAAATTGATAGCAGGCAGATCGTCCCTTTGGTCTCTGTGGCAGACAAAGGATAAAGGACCCTCAATATATTCCGAGGTAGCAGGTTGTCCTATGGGCGCGACCATTGCTGGAGCTTGTTACCAGCGAGTTCTTCTGATAAGACCTATCAGATGGGTACCAGTTGGCCCCCGAAGGACCGCAGTGAATAGATTGGAGTTCTCTCATTGGCTAATAAGTCCGTATAGGACATGTAGGTATTATGGACTATTCATGTGTCAGATAATGCAATTGTAAATTGATAGCTCACAGATCGTTGCTTTCGTCCCTATGGGTAAGCCTGTCAGTAGTCAAAGTATAAAGGACCTTCAAAATATAGGACATGTAGATTATTATGGACTAAATAAGTGTCAATCGTGTACTTCTGCATTATTGTCAGCATGATGGATGAATGCAGCGCTGCATGTTGACTGACCAACCTTGCTGCATTCATGCATCATGAACAAAGGTGGGCATGATGTATGAATGCAGCCCTGACAACTAGGGTCATCTATGCTGCATTCACAAATTCACAACGTATGAAAATAAATAGGCTGGTGCATAAAATCACCATGCGCCGCCCTTAAATGGTAAAGAGCAAGAGTTGTGATCCTGCATGGACGAGAGCACCCTTGTGAGATGATCAGGATAATGCAGCAATTGGCTTTGATGTGAATAAGTCATGGTAATTACACCAGGTAATTGTACATGATATTAACCATTTAAGGAGCTCGTGATACCTTTCTTTGTGGGTAAGATATATTATCAAATGAAATGCTTCGTCAAAGTCTGGAGTCTAATTGCCAACACGGCACCAGTGCATCATGACGATCCTCCGGGTGTCTATCAACCCCAGTTGTTCCGGCATGATGCTTGAAAACAGCTCTGAGGTTTTGCATTTATGCATCATGACGACAAATGGGCACGATGCATTAAGGCAATATGTTTTTCTTAAAGGAGTAAGGATTGAGGGATCTAACAAGAGCAGAACGCAGGCAAATGACAATAGTATGTTATATAGAATAGACCCCAAAGTTATCTTCAACGAGAATGATGGGTATGTCTCCAGATAAGATATGATGTGATAATATTACCATAGGAATTTTGTACATATACGCATAGTCTGCCGGCCCAAGATATGGAGACCCCCTGGGATATATAGAGGGCTGGCGACACCAACACTGTTACGCCATCTAGTGTCCGTTGGAGATAACCTATGTGGGTACATGAGTGCGTGATGGGAGGGTTATGTCGTATTTGATGGCTTCATGTCAACTGTTTATTTATAATCCAACGGTCGGATAAGCTGACCGAATGACGTTGTACAAATTCTTGTAAATGATTTGTACACAACATGGCAGTGTATTGGAAATGTTGGCATCAGATTTCTGGTGAATTACCCGAGACCTGAAATAAATATTGTTAGAACCATGTAGCAAAATAGCATGCCCAGTTAGACGAGGGCCGGAGCCTTTTCAAACATAACTAGAAAAAAGGGATTATCTTACACAGCCATAAATGATTTTCATTTCTGATGTTATCATCTGTGGACATCATTTTGGTCAATGGTCTGGTTCTTTGCTGATCTCATCCCAACTTTGGGGGTCTAGATGGGGGTCCCCATGTCCCTGGTCGATTTTAAGAAAAGCCCATGTCAAATGTCACTAAATTTGTATTTTCCTATGTCCTTGTCACTAAGCTCCATATCGCATGTCGATTTTAAGAAAAGTCCATGTCCCCTGTCACTATCTTTTTGTCCCATGTCATTGTCCCTAGAAGCTCCATGTCCTTTGTCGATTTTAAGAAAAGGCCATGTCACACTGTCGATTTTAGGGGTCTAGACCCATAACTTTGTACAACTTTTGAAATCCTGGATCTGACTGTTTAGGTGTTTACTGTTGGCTAATCCCCATGTAATTTTATACTATTGCGATAGACTACAATAAAGTACCCCTCTACACAATTATCTTGATATTGATATGACATTGCTGTGATCCTGACTGAGGTTCATATCAGGATAATGTCAGTTAAGTAGGAGCTTAAGTGTATTACGTCATGTATTATCCTGTATCTACTAACATGAAGTACATATTAGACTCTTTTTGGCTTCTGGTACTTCAGAATATTAACCGAGGTTAGAAATATCATTCTATGTTTCAAAGATCAATGGACATAGACTGTTCAATAAGTTTCTGGCACATATAAATTCTTATAAGCATAAAAAGTGACACTGGCGAAGTGCAGGCCTCGCACAGGCATCCCTCTGAATGAAAGGGGGCGTAAGTCTATCGGCTATCACAAAATGTCTCAAACACAATTCTATACACAATCACAATCAATTTATCACGCCCTATTTAAGAAGGTAGATGTACAATCATCCAACCAGGCTTCTCGTAGTCGTAACCGACAGAGGTCTGAGTAACTGTTCCCATAATCATACCATGATTGATAACTCTATAATTATCCAATTTCCTCAATTATTTCGATTTAAGATATAAGATATGCGGTGAGGGTTCCAAACTTAAGTCTATAGACATCATCATAGCAACCGATAACTCGATCAAGTCTCCTTTGGTCCCAAGGGTTGACATGATAATAAAGTGGACACTGCTTCACATTCCAATCTGAAATTCAAACAACAATGACTGAACCATTATGAGATGTTTCATATACTTACAGTGGTGAAGTACATGTAGGTAGTATCACTATAATGTTGTATGTTTATGTAATATTATGGTGAGATCTTCTTTCACACTTCCACACATTGTCACTCCCATCTCAGCTTCCTTGTGAAAGGCTTCTTTAAGAAGGGCCAGTCAGTCTAGTTTATCTCTATAGTCTGGCTATTAAAGTACACTGGTCAGATGCAGTATACCATATCTCAGACTCAGACTCAGAGCTCTGATTGTAGTGTGATTAATCCATCACACAATATGTCAATACTAGCCCTTTCTTAGAGGGAGGATGATATCCAAACAAGGGTCTAAATGAAAGTCCACTGTCCTAAGGAGCTCATAGGTGATGATGATGCTCTAATGTGCCCGATGTCTCCAGTATTGTGGAGCATGAGATGGCACTATCTCAGTACCTCCCTTGCATCACTGACACACTGTCCTCAGGCCTCTCCTCCGGGCGTTGTTATTGTGTGACTCCAGGGTATAAGACTGTAGGAGAAACCTGGTTCACACAGTTTAGTCCCCCTCAGTCTCCAACAAGGTTCTGGTCTACAGGAGAAGGTGCAATCTGTCTGCCCCCACCCCCACCCACACTCACTCCCTCCTCACACCTGCACGTCCCACACGCACACACGTACACTCATGCACGCACGACCCCAACGGTCTGCAACCGAACTAACCACAGCTCAGGTGTCCCCACAAAATAGACTTGCTGATAGGATTGTCATGAAAAGGGAAATGGATATGATTCTAGGCATACTCAAATAAATAACTGAAACGAAAGAATTGGAACTGTGGGTAACATTTCAAAGACTATTTATTGGACAGAGTAGTACATTTGAGATCTGTTGGTCACACTATGGGTAATTTGATGACATTTTCATTGGTTACAAATCTAGGTAGGGATTTATTGTCTTCTATGGACTTCAGAACTTTTTCACCCCCGTGACCAGGGGGGTCAAAATAATTTCAGCTGTTTTCCCTGAAAAAAAGCCACCATGTTACTATACGTTAAAAGAGTGAATTCGCACGCGATTTTCGGTCCTTCGGGGGGGGGGGTAAAAAAATTGTGACCCTTGAGAGGGGGGGGGGGCAAATCTTTTTCACGTAACTGCACGCACACCCACCAACCCCCAACCCCCTGTTGTTAAAAAATGATCACTCCCTTATGCCTTCTAATTTTGAACACTGGGTTGTGATGAATTTTAACCTGGGCAAATCTAATCCCCAGGGCAGTTAGGGCACACTGAGGTGAGGGACCTACCCATGGGTCTGTACCACTAAATTTGGTATGGTGACATGGTCATTTCCTAAAATCACATGTGACATGGGCCTTAATGACATGAGGCTAAAATTAATGACATGACAAAGTGCTTTCTTAAATTCGACATGGGCATGATAGGACCACCTTAGAGGTGACAGGATATATATAAGGGGATCCAAGTGATATGTGACTTGAGCATTTCTTAAAATCGACATGTGACATGGGGACCCCTCATCCAGGGCCTCCTACCCATTAGTGGGGCTTTAGTGTTATTTAGATGATAGGGCCCTGACATAGCCATAGACTTGCCCAAGTTTTATGATATAATGTCATTCAATTTCTACAATTTCTGTGCTCTCTTTTCTAATGGAAAAGTTTCCATTGGCTCTAGAATATCAATACACAACAAAATGATTTCTATTTGAAAGAGACATTACACTAATATGGCTCTATGGTAGTTCTTGCACTATAAAATGCAAGGGAAAAAAACAACATTATTAAGTATTAGCCAGAGAATAATACAGATATGTTGACATTTTAACAAAAAATATATGGTACATGTAAACATCTTTGTTAAACATGTTAAAACTCATGGAGAAACCAGTTTAAGGATTTACTCATTCATTACTCATCTTGAAATCAAACAATTGAAATCTATCCCTGTAGATGGTATTTTAGTTCATGATAGCATTTTGTCAGCAGGGCCAGAGATTAGCCCCCTTTCTTATCCTCTTCAAAACAGCATTAAATTCTAACACATGTGGCAATAAGATTGGCAAAGACATAGTCAATATTCATTAACTAATTTTCTTGGTGTGTAGGATTGGCATGTATTGTATTTTCAGAGGTGTTTAGTACTGGGTCGAGGCAAAGTATTCCTCATCTTTATAAGTGTCCCATATCTGGAGTGAATCTTTCAGAAGCAGCCTTGTGGAATGTCCACCACCAATTTTACACCCTAAGACAATTTTAGGAGTATCACCTGATCCTTCCTTGCAGGGCTCAGGTTCTTTATCCTTCCCCACCTTCACCTCCTCAGCATACACCATTAGTCCATGAGTCACACTCCAGCTTACAGAAATCTGGGCATCCCCATTTGGTATAATTGTATCAACACCAACCTCCACCTTCCATTTCTGCCTCTGATACTTGACCACAGTCACTACACGCTGGCCGCCGCTGTTGTAGATCATGTCCAGGGTCAGGAGGGACCCCTCCATGGTGTTAGCAATGGCCAATAGGTAGGACTGCTCGTTTGTAACACCATTACCGACATTGGTCTTATCGAGGTAGGGGAAGAACATGACGGTGATACCTCTGGCCTTGGTCAAGGTCATCTCCTTCTCTACTTTTACTTCAAGACAACTGTCAATTGTACCAGCCAGTAGAAGACCTCGATTGCCATGAATCTCGCCAGGGGCGGCACCTAGTGGCAGGTCTGCAGACAGATTTATGCCATGTAACTTTGTGACACTAACACTGGGTGGTCTCAACCTCCAATCCAAGAACTGATCTGCAAATAAAGACACACTGTTTTCACGATTGACTGATTTGACAAATATTCACACAAGAAGAGTCTATGTGAATCAAAAAGGAAGACAGAATAGTGTAGACTAGGTCATCATTCATCACGACATAGAGCTGCAACGCCATTTGCTATAATCCCAGCTAGCACAACTCATCCAAATGATGTCTTTTTACGTAAAATTACCTGAGTTTTCACGTAAGAATGACGTAAATTGCACGAGTCGTGCTAGCTGGGAAAAGCCTTCAATTATGAAATGAACCACACAAATACATTTAACTGATTAGAGATGAAAAGAAATGAAATATAAATATTTTCCTCACCAGGACTATAATCTTCATCAATCCACACTAGTTTGTCAGGGTTCAGTATCGTGGTATCGGTGCCATTAGGTAGTGTACTACACTGTACACAACTAGGTACGCCATCGCTGGAGGCAATTCTTTCTATGAGGCCTACCTTGATTGTAGGAGCAGTTGTAAGGCAGGAGAGGTCAGACGTCAGATGAGAACCCTTATCCAGTGTCTTGCAGTGCATACTGGCTCTACCAAATGTAGACTTTGGAGCTAATGTGTAAATCACATTTGAGCTTTCAATTCCTCCTCCAGCAGAGAGCCCCAAATTAACCATTGTGAACAGTAGGAGATGAAAAGCAGAGATCTGAAGGGACTCCATGGTGCTCTTGGAGTGGAACTTTGCAGAGTGTGAAAGGTGGTGTCATTGGTGACTACTAACTGTATGAAGGTGTTACCCAAATACAACATCCCAAGCCCTCTCCCTGTGGTATGTTAATGGATTATTATAATGGTAGTTATTGTTAGGCTGTTGCTAACCCTCTGTGGGAATGCTTAAGCCAAGGTTTCACATTTCTGCAGCAATCATATCATTGGGGAATAGATTCACCATGTATATACAGAACAGACGGTTATTGAAGTTAAGAGAGGCAGCTAAAATGAGATTTATTGATGAATACCAATTTGTGGATTTGCAAAAGATTGCGTACATGTATAATATCTAAATTGAAACTGTAAATTTGCATGTTGTGCTAATACATAGATTTAACTATGTATAAAATCTTCTTCATCTGTTTCTCTGTTTGGTAACTTCATGGTTATGATTGAAATCGAGTTCAGGCCTTTGGTCCCAGTTTGCAACACTGTTACCTCAACCATGGAACTTTACCTTTAGCAGGTATTATTGCCGGGGATTATTGCTCATTGTGTATGTGGAATGAATGGCATGGTTACAGTTATCTGAACAGCTTATATTGATGGATAGCATAGATACTAGTATTCTGTGGTATGATGCTGTGGCCTCTGAAAGTTACATGCCTTACTAGCCTATATGAATGACAGGGTACTTTAGCATTAGGTTCCTATATTCTACTTCTGTACACGTATTATATTATTTAGACAAAGAAATTCAGTACTAACTTTGCTGAATACTTCTCACTTTTATAACCGTATCTATAATATCAAGTAGTACTAGTAGCTTGCCCTTTGGACATTATAACCCCTATATATGCATCCCTGGATACTTTTCAAGATTTTGCTTATTCAAAGACCTATAGTACTTTACATCTTGGGTAAGTCAACAACTTTCTCACAAATCAGTCTGTAAGGAAAACCACCGTCTAAAACACATCCATATAATTATATTATGAACTATAAGTTCCTCTCATCAGGAACCACAAGTCCTACCACAGTTGGTTATGTCAGATTTAAATGCCTATACCTTCCCTGGCCCTCATTGAAAATGCAGGCCTCACTTCCTTGAATTTGAAGGATTAAAGGAAAACATATATTTTGATAATGGAAAATCACCTCTCTGAGGTGTAACACCCAACTTTTGAATAGAATGGTCATGGCAGTTAAGTGAAAAGAGCATGGTATTGGTCCCTTATATGGCAATACTATAAGGTAATATTTATTACTTATGCACAATCAATATAAGCCTACGGCCAGCCGCCTGTAATGTGCATATTGTACTGTATTGTCCCTAGTAGAGCTGGTGGTAATTGTCTAAATCCATATGTTGTGTTACTATAAATCTGTGTATTAATGAAATAATGTATAGATATTGGCCAATTAGTGTTGTATATCTGAGACTATATACAACACAGGTTGCCCAATAGCTATACATTACTACCCAGCAAATTGTCGTCATCTGTCGCCATGATTGGTCATCAATGGTGACTCCTTTTTGAGTGATAACTCATTCCGTCATCTTTCGCCAGTGTGTGTTAGACTCACGTGGCATAGCAATTGCTATTCCTGGTGATCTTGTGCTATAACGACGTCGTGTTCCATCTAGCGGCATGCGTGAGCCACTTCACACAGGTTGACAAGGACTCATGACAATTTGCTGGGTAGGTTTGTAGCATGTTTTACCCCGTGATGCAAGAAGCCACCCTCTACTTTATACAGCTGCATTGATTTTCATGCAGTGTGTTGGGAGTCCATTTAGGATTGTCAATCATGATGTGCTCTTGCAGTTCAGAGGCATAGAGGCAAATCTTCCTTGGGGGGGGGGCAGCTGGGAGCCTACCGCGACCACCTTCAACTGTCGGCTCAAGCATGATGACACCTCTACATGCCTATGTAACATTTGTAAAGAAAGATATTTTTTGGTGAATTTTAGATCTGATCTGAGCATCAGGCGCCAATTTTCCCTATCCCATAACCATATTAATTTAATTTTGTGAAGGTCCACTCCTTCCAAAGAATTACCTTTCTGAAACTGATATCTGTTGATAAGTTACAAGAAGAATGTAGTGTTGACAAACTCGAAAGGAGATGTGATGAAGTAACCTTCATGTACATGTATAAATATGCACAAAGTGGTGCGTATGTCAAAAATACAGATAATGATAGGCTCACCAGAACCAAAGGCAAGGTCAAATTTGCAGTAAAAAGGCCAAGGCGTGACTTCTTCAAGAGATCACCCCTCTACAGAGGAGCCCAATTATGGAATAACCTCGACATCTGGTATCAGGAGTCTGAGAAGAAATCCCAATTCAAGGCCCGAATCAAGAGAATTAAGGACCTGCACAAACAAAGCAAGAAACTTAAGGAAGCTACAATCCTAGATGGCAGCGTCCTAATCTGTGGGACTTCTGACAAAGATGAAGACCCCAATTTGTTTCTATGAAATCAAATGAGTAATTCAATTCAATCTGTGGGGAGATCCCAATTGGGGAACTTCCTGGGACAGGTGAACTAAATTGGTGCTCCTTCTAAATACATCTTGTGTTGACCTCAGACCTGAAATGTGCTGATGGATCAGATTTGTGTACTAAGCCTCTGTTCAAGTTCTAACTTATCTCTACTACATCTTGTAACAATATATGGCTAATTCTTTAGCTATGTGTATTTTGAATTTCATAATGTGCAATACTTCCAAATACAAATGAGTCTTAGCAACCGTTTGAGTAACTGGTAGTCTATCCTATTTACTGTATTTTCTTACCCTTTTTAGCTTGAATGTGGTCAATTTTTCTTGTTATGTCTTTGTGTGTCACTAGATTAACAAAGTCACTTTTTTATGCCAAGTAGATAGGGACAATTTGTCACCTAAATTGAACAACAAGCCAGATTACAAATCTTAAAATTAGTAATAATTTTTTATTCATTTGTTTGTATGTGTGTTATACTTGATTCTTTTGTTTATTTGTGTTTTCGTTCTCATCTTATATAACCCATATCAAACTAGTATGTGCCAATGAAACCTGTTCCCAAATTAGTTAACCTGCATAGTGGAGCGGTTAATAAACACTTCAGTAAAATATATATATATATATATATATATATATATATATATATATATATATATATATATATATATATATAGCTTATGTAGAATGATTAGGTAACTCTGGATAAAAGTGGCAGATATGATCTACGCAAACGGCACCTGGTGGGAAAAATGAAACTGCCCAATAATTTTACAATATTTGCTGATATTAACCCGTTTTAATTACCATATTAGGTGTGATTCATTGGCATTCTACCCTTTCTTATCAGTGGATTTGATATTTTATGTACCTATAGACTCCTATATCTATTAAAGTTATAGTTTTATTTTATCCAGGTTAGCTGACCAGACAGAACTCAGAACCTCAAACCCAATTATCCCTTGATCGATTCCCACCACATCAGGGTCGAAATACCTATAAGTTCATGGAAAAAACAACAGCTAAAATGGTCTCATATGCATCAAAGTTCTACTTATTAGACACTGGAAATGCATGCCTTATATTCAGATCACCCAATAAACCAAATAATAAGTACATGTACTGTATAATTTTTTAGGCCTGAATGGCAATTACAAATACACTCATTAATCAGCTCAATTATGAAGGACAAGTTTAACAGGAACTCCAAAGGCAGTCCTTATAAACAGCTGTTCAGCTACTCATCAGATTCTACTATTGGTTGTAGATATAGTTAGTCATAGCATGAAATTCCTGCTCCTTGTAGTTATCCCATATCAGGAGTGCCTTCCACAGTATCATAGGTGTGTAGGACTCATTATCAAGATCACAACCAAGAACAATCCTTGGTGCCTTTTGCTGTCTCATTGAAGAGGCAATTGGTGTTTTACATTCCCCCAGCTTCTCCTTACCGTCATACACTTCCAGCCCCTTTTGCATATTCCAGCTCATGCCAATCTGTGAACCTTCATCTGGGAATAAAAGGGTTCCATTTATCTCAGCCTTCCACTGTTGGCTCTGATACTGGACTGTGAATGTGACGCTCTTACTTCCACTGTTGTAGACTACTTCCAGGGTCCACAAGAATTCCTCCATGGTGTAAGCTATCGCCATCAGGTAGAATGATTCAGGCTTAGTACTAGAACCAGTGGTGTCCATGTCAAGGTAAGGGAAGACTATTACAGTGACTCCTTTGGCCTTGGTTAGGGTCATCTCCTTCTCAACAGTTACTTCAAAACAACTGTCAAATGTACCTCTCAGGATAAGACCATAGATGCCTTTAAATGAAGTCATGCTTACATTTGAAGTCGTGGGTAGGGTTGCACTCAGATTTATGTCAGTTATCTTGATGCCGCGGGTGACATCATTAAAGCTAGATATATCTAACATCTGATCTGGAAAAGGTGAATATCAGTCATTTCAGGAGGCTAAGATATTTGTAATTTAACAATAGTTTATTACCACAGAACTGGTAAATTGGTTGTAATACATTATCACAAGCAATGGAAATGGTTGATTAAAGGACTTAGTGTAAATAACATCAAGACTGCTATATGCTACAAACAAAAAGATGACTATAAAGGAAAAAGAAATTGACAAAACCTTGATAAATTTGGTAATAATAATCAAAACTTTTGGAGTAGCATAATCTCCATCTTAATGGGAATACTATGAGTGTAGAAGGTTACTACTGCATGGGTAAAAAACATTTCATTTTACTACTTTTTTAAAAATTTAGAGTCCTATATGGCCCAAAAGAAAATAAGATAAAAAGAATTGTGGACAAGCATGGATCTACTGTATTGGACTGAAATATGAGATACGTGGGGAAAACTATATACATTTTCAGAGTTATCTCACCTGAGGTAATACAGCAAACTAGGACAAGAAAAGCACATGGAAATAATGAAGGGGAGGGACTAGGATCCCCCAAAGGGTCAAGATCGCAAAACCAGGTCTTATTTCATTGGGCTCTTTTCTACAAGGAGATGAAATGAATTATTTTCTTACCAACAAAGCCTTCTTCATCAACCCATATGAGTTTTGTTAGGCCAGACACAGATACTTCTGATCCGATTGGCACAATGCTACAGGCTAAACAGCTGGGTTCTCCTGTATCATCATTCACTACTCGTTCTATGTACCCTATTCGAAATCTCGGTGCAATGGTGAGACAGGAGAGGTCAGAAGTCAGATGAGAGCCTTTATCCAATGTCTTACAATTTTGGTGGATGGATAGAAAGGTTTTCGGAAAGCGAGTGTAAATGATCTCCGAGTCTTCTATTCCAATGCAGAGTCTTACATTTATCAGAGTGTAAATCAGTAGAAGGACGAACCTCTTCATGATAGTGTTACTCCAGTATAGATTGTGCAGGTCAGTATGTGAAGTGGGTCGGAGTGGTGATTGCTCAGCACTCATTCAATCATATATATACCATTGCATTAATTGCCATGATAGCCAGTATGCTGAGCATGCATGTATACCACACATTGCCTAATGGAATGTAATGGAAAAGCTCTTAGTAGGGCCTCACCCCATAAAGGCTACCGGGTACATAATTCTTTAAATGCCTCATGTCCCCTATCCTTATAATGCATGGATGCAGATTTTCAGGGTTATATTCATGCATTATGCCAATCCTACATTTCTGATACACCCATGAAACACTGATTAATGCACTGCTGACAAATCTCAAAATAGTGCTGCATTTGTGGTTAAAACACATAAATTGATCTACAAAGAAATGAAGATCGACAGTTTTACTGTTTTCCTTCAGAATTCATCAAGTTTTTCCCCAGAGTGAAGTTACTTTGACACCCCTTTGTAGACTGAGCCAAGTCATATAATTGGCATGGGGCATCATTGCAGTATTTTCACAAACACTACCCAAATGCATGCATCATAGCTAAAGAAGACCTAGCACTCAAAAGCATTGTATCCACTTATTACTATTTATTATGATGAACCTAAGAAATGTAATTCTGTAAGTAGGCTCACCAGCACTGCATAAACAGTGACATGATCCTTCATGTCTCATGCAGATTTGAAAGAGTTAAAGTCCCAGCAAATTGTCGTGATGCCTCGTCAACCTGTGTGAAGTGGCTCACACATGTCGCTAGATGGAACACAACGTCGCTATAGCACAAGATCACCAGGAATAGCAATGATGGTGATCACATGGCCTCACCTCAGATGGCGAGGATGGTGATCACTCAGACTCACCAGGGATGGCGACGGAGGTGATCACTCACCTCGCTAGATGAAACACGCACCTCGTCATAGTGCATGTTCACCAGGGATGGCGAGGATCGTGATCACTCATCCTCACCAGGGATGGCGACATGAGTGATCACTCACTTCACTAGATGAGACGCACACCACATCATAACGCACATTCACCACAGATGGCAAGGATCGTGATCACTCACACTCACAGGGGATGGTCACTCAGGTTATTAGTCATCTCGCTAGATGAAACGCACACCATGCCATAATGCATGTTCACCATGGTTGGTGAGGATCGTGATGACTCACACTCACCAGGGATGGCAAGCCGGTTGATCACTCACCTCTCTAGATGAAATGCGCACCACGTCACAGCGCAGGTTTCACCATGGATGGCGAGAGTGGTGATCACTCAGACTCACCAGTGATGGCAATGCTGGTGATCACTCATCTTGTTAGATGAAAAGCTCATGATCATCGACATTAGTAAACATGCAGCCTCACATCTGCCAGATCAATGTATGTTTTGCCAGAGAAGGTATTGCCATATGTATCTTCCCTCTAACCACAGACAAGGTGTTCATGTAGATACTTCCTTATGTATTTTTCCTGTAACCAGAGAAAAGGTGTTTATGGATAGTTGCTTTTATTTTAGAGATACCTCTATCTAAATTCAATTGATATTTTCTCTATATAATCTTGTTTGATTCAACCCTGAAGTATTACATGGAAATCAGTGTGCAACAAAGCACATTTGATAAGTATGGGACTTATACTTCATGCCCACACTTCCTAGATAGGCTACATGTTGAACAGTGGTGCTGTCTCAACAACTTTGGCAATGGTGGTGATAAGTTGCCATTCTGAGTGAGAGTGAGTGACAGATGATGCAATCCTCAGAGAGCATTGACTTGGAGTGACACAAATTCATGCATTGAGTGAGACAAAGGCTGGCAATGGTGGTGATAATTTGCCATTCTGAGTGAGAGTGAGTGACAGATGATGCAATCCTCAGAGAGCATTGACATGGAGTGACACAAGTTCACGCATTGAGTGAGACCAATGTTGGCAATGGTAGTGATAAGTCGCCATTTTGTGTGAGAGTTAATGCCAGTGGCACAGGAGTGGCACATAATCACACAGTGAGTCAGATCCATGTTGGCGATGCTTGTGATAAGCCACCATTCTGAGTGAGAGTTGACAGACAGTGGCACATATTGACGGAGTGAGTGAGATCTATGTTGGCGATGGTGGTGATAAGCTGCCATTCTGAGTGAGAGCTGACCGGGAGTGGTACATAATCACACAGTGAGTCAGATCCATGTTGGCGATGCTTGTGATAAGCCGCCATTCTGAGTGAGAGTTGACAGGCAGTGGCACATACTCACGCAGTGAGTTAGATCCATGTTGGCGATGGTGGTGATAAGTCACCATGCTTTGTGAGGGATGACAAGGGGTGGCACATACTCACGCAGTGAGTGAGATCATGTTGGTGACTGTTGTGATAAATTGCCATGCCATGTGAGACTGACACACAGTGGCGAAAGATGACGCAGTGAGTTATCACTCAAAAAGGAGTCACCATTGATGACCAATCATGGCGACAGATAACGACAATTTGCTGGGGTGATACATATATTCCCCCACCCATAGGGGACAATTAAGAAGAACGCCCACCACTAGGGTGACACCATAATCAAATTGTTTAACACCATTCAGAATATTGATCAAGCATACCTCAGTGCAAGAATACAGAAATCAGCCATCTATTAGTACTTGTAAATGCATGATGGTCATGAAATCCCTAGTAGTCAAGCACTTGGAAAACAGGAAATGGTTTCTATTATATCATCGTTTCTAGATCTATACACAGAGTGATATTGATCACGATCTACCTAATACAGGCAGTGTCATGGAAAAGTCAAACTAAATGACATCCAATAAAAGCTGTTTTTTTTAAACTTGGTTTGAATTAGCTTTAGTGCTCAATGATGTGCAAAAACATGTAATTGTACTAAGTACACAATTCCAATTTCTTTAAATCCAATTCAAAGAACAATGCCCAGATGTCCGTGCACATGTAATGCAGAGTATCATTGTATATTATGTATTTGATTACATTTAAAAAGACATGTATAATTTGATTGACATTGACATTTGTGTCTACCTGTATGACAAAAGAAATATAAAATTCATTTATGTACGTATTAATTCAAAGCAAGGCAATGTGATGGGTGTATTCCACCAAAACCGATTATTGGTCGATAGTGCATCAGCGATGCGTTTCCGATGCATCGGCGACAAATTTGAGCATCGGGCCACTTAATGGGAACCTAATGGGTTCCTAAGACCTATGTATGTAATGTGTAGTATTCACCAGGTGGCAGCACCATTGCAAAAGGGAATTATTATTCATAATCACCTGTCATTCTTGGAGCATATAATGTTACAGTGTTGTTTTAAATCAGATTTTCACTTAATAATACACATATACAATATCTGCAATAAAAGGCTGTGAAGGAAAACCCTGTGAAAATACTACTTATGCACTATAAGGAAGCAGCTGGTGCTCTGACACCCATTTTATGACTTAAAAAAAATTATATATTTAAACACCTTTATCGCAGACTGACAATTTTCATCCCAGATTCATACACGATGATCATCGCGGATGAGGAAAAAAGCTAATCAGCCCGGCAATATCATCGGTTTTGGTGGAATACCCCCATCACATCAGCAAAAATCCAGGACAATGGGACATAATAATGAATATAATCTTTGGGTGTCCAGTTGATAGCTTCACTAGGCATATCCTTTGCATATTTTGTCATACTTCTCAAATTTTTTCAATATTCCTGCAAACTGGTTTGGATTATCTCAAAGATTCAGATGGATCTGCTCTTATATTTCTATTCAAAAAAAAAAAAGGAAGAAGGAAATCAGACCTTCTGACCCTAGGTCTTTGAGTCATGTTACTGGAAACACATGAAATTTCTTTTTTCTTGCCTTAGTCTCTTATAACTGCAAGTACTTAGATAATGATTTCTTACTTATGCACATTCAATATAACTCCACAGCATGTGGGGTACTGTATTGATCCCACTAGATTTGGTTGTTTTCAGGGGTTACTGATCACAGTCATTATGTTGTGTAACCTAACCAACCAATTAGTGTCTTGATGCATGAAGCCAACCTGGCACGTTCACTCAATAGAACTGCATTGATTATCATGCAGTGCATTATAGCCCAAGCTCCACTAGGTGGCATGGGGGGCAGTGTTACATGCGGGACAGGTTTTTCTTTGTTCTGTTTGTCATTGTTGACATTATGCACCAGTTTCGTATGAATATCTGTCCAATTTCGCGTCAATATCACACGATTTATGCACCTGTGTCACCTAGAACAATGGATTTTGGCATGTCACTTGTGACGCTGCCACCCTGTGTTGCCTAGTGGAGCCCTGGCATTAGGAGTGTATCAACCACATGTAGAATTGTCATAATGTGCTCTTATGCCTGACCATGAAATAAGAAATAATGAGGAAACAATTGTTAAATTGGAAAAAATAAGAAATTAATGGTCAGATATAGAATCAATCTGAAGTCAGGGTGTCAGACTATAGAAGAGTACTACACTGCTCAAAGGCAATCCCAGATACCAGCCCTCTGAACAGTTAGTTATGGGCAAGGCTGCTAATCTTTTGTGTTGTGCCCATATTAGGGTTAGGAGTTAGCACAAACCTTTTGGGGTCACCATCTCAAAACATGGCACTCATCATGGGAAACAATAATATCACATTCGTTTTTGATTTCGAGCACTCCAACCCCCTTCATCACCCCCTCTGAAGATAAAAGGTGGGAAAGTAATTAATTAATCCAATTTTAATTGATATTTTATTCCTACATTCTTTTCCTGGGTTAGAATTTGGATAAGAACACTTTGAGATGCAATACAAAAATAAAACACACTAAATAGAGATATTTTGACATTTCCCAAAATTTCAAAGTGGCTGCCATCAGCCATAGATATCCTCAAATATGCATCTTCTGATTTGAACATCACAAAAAACCGCATTGAGATGCAAAATGCATATGAAACACACTATCTATAAATGTAGATTTATGTCGGATTATACCCATTTACATAAAAAAAAACAACTTACATATGAACCTTCAGAGAACGTTCTCAAATTATGTATTGTGACTTACATTTTTCTTTTACATTGGCGAGTTGGCACTAACCACGCCAGCCCTTTTATTGAGCAAATTGCACGACATAAATGAGATGATTTTGATAATTTTATTCAATAGTTAAGCTCACAAAATCAATAGGCATACAGTATATTTTCTTATCAATGAAATATCTTATATCAATCTACACAGTGATGTGGGCAATACTGATATGAGGTGATAACAAAATGAAAAGAATTGCAGAGGATGGTTAACAGTAAGACATAATACGATACATGGACGTTATAAATGTAACTGTGTTTACTGGCTTGATGCTAAACAGGGTCTTGGACATTCAAATATTACATAACACAAATTTGGCCACTTTTTGACACTCCCCTCCATTTTCAACACTCTTTACTAAAATGACCACCCCTTATGTAACACTAGTCATCCCCTCTCCCATCAATAATAATCTGGATGTTTGGATTCCAATCAATGTTCAATATGTGGCCTTTTTTCCAATCAATGTTCCTAAATCTATTTCCCCCTCCTTTAACAAGAAATATAGGAAGGTGGTAAATGCTTGTAAATTGTTGAATTTTGTCATGTGATGTAGTCTCCATTTTTGTTATGAACGCTTTGGCGGACCCCTCCCCCTGTGTTTATAGTCCAGGCCAGGGCCCCAGCAATGCAGCTGGCTATCAATAATTGACATTATCACATTTTTAAAATATCAATGATAGTTGTACTACATGTATTATAATGAAGCTATCAATGGCTATCAATAATTGACATTATCACATTTTTAAAATATCAATGATAGTTGTACTACATGTATTATAATGAAGCTATTCTTACACACAGTTGCCCGCAGGGCGGGATTCAGGATTTTGAAAAGGAGGGGGCGCGTCTCTCATTTAGCCCCTAGTTGTGGATAAATTCTATGGTAAAAAGAGGTAAATAAACTCTTAAGTATAGGGGAAAAGGAGGGGGTGCGCGCCCCCCGTCTAAATCCACCACTGGTCCGTGATGGGCCTGTGATGCATATAGATATCAGGCCTAATGAACTGCTTAGGCAAAAAAATGGAAATCCTCCCTCTCCACTTCTTTTATGGCTTGTTGATGAGAAACAAGATTTTTTTTTGTGTTTTTAGATTGGTCATAGTAATCAAGCTGTATGTAAGTCTGATAAAGGAACCAAAGAAGTAATCAGGATATATTAGTAATTTATTGATTCAGATGATGCTACATCATTCTGGAACTGATAGCTTAAAACCTAGTCAAAATGATTTTTATCACACCAGATGCTCAGTGCAACTTATAGCATGTTCCCAAAGTTTAGGTAGGGGGTGTTAAATGGCAAATCTTGCCGTTCGGTTTTGGGGACAGGCTCAAACTATGCATTTGGACCCAAAAACACAGGAAATCACAAATATAATTTTTTTGGACCCCCCTGACCAACTGTATGGGGGTCTGAAGTCCGGCCATATAGTGGAAATAGAGCCTAAATTGAGGCTTTCAGAATCCTAGTCAAACCACATTATGAACTCAGGAAAGTGGTCAGAAATATTCATTTGGGACATAAAGAGACCCTTAGAGGCCATCTTGTTGTGATGATAAGGGTATAAGCTGTCCTGGGGAGGGCGTCGGCCTTGCCAAAATACTGATAAATCAGGTATTTTAGAGGTTTTAGGTCATATTCAATCCAGTTCTTCTTCAGATTAGGCTGTGTAGATCAATATTGAGACCCCTACAACAAGGGCAGAACCAGGAGGGAGGGCTAGGGGGGCACATGCCTCCCCTAGACATGTGGAGGGGGTCTGCCTTGCTAAAGTACTAGGTAATTGCTTATACAAAATCCAGTGCTTGTTTTGTCATGCTATATCAGGATTTAGCAGTGTAGATTCTCCTGAAAGGCCATATATATATGTTCATTTTTACCTCTAATACCCAAGTACCCCCCCTTGCACACCCCCATACAACCCATTTTACAATACGCAGTGTATACAGTGCACATCCACATATTGATTGCAGGATATCATTGACCCAGGTAACATGCCCCACTGGGCCCCAACTGGGTTAACCCTGGGTAATGCTGGGCTAAACTGGGCTGCTTAGTTGGGTTTTATATGGGCTTGGGCTGGGGTAATTTAAATTTACAAAATGCTCTCTAGAATTCACAACCAATGTGGATCCAACTCTCCTTTTGAAATAATTGAATTTTCAAATTTTGTAACCAGGATTTTGATGAAGAAACATAACTGGGCTTTTGATGGGCTTATGTTGGGCTAAAATCATTTTTATAAAAATCATTTTAAATCAATTATTACTTTATAATTCATACTCTCAATGAACATCCAGTGCCTGTGTAATTGTCTTCTTAGTGATTTAGTTTGAAAGTCATCATAGGGCTTTCCATGGGCTTGGCATGGGCTAGCCCATGTGTGGTTCTGTGTCTTGACACTAGATGGCCTCGGTTTATCATATGAAGAGTTTTCTTTGCAGTGCTGTATATATTTTCATCAGTGTAATCAAGTCAAAATGTGTTACTCAGGTGAAAAATATGTATGAATGAATATATTCCATGGCAGTTTAAGAGTGTATCAACTTTTTAAACTAACTTGTATAAATTGATGTACAAAAAAGTATTCAGTTAAAAACACCCTTCCTCTTATTAGGAATTGACTCTAAGTAAGGCTACACTTGAAGGGTGTATGTGAAGACATGACTTGTTGCCAAGGTGGATATCTAGATGGCTAGACTTCCTCAATAGGCCCATTGATGTCTTTGACTAATTTGATGATGAATCTTCTATCTGCTGGGAGGATTGCCCCTGAATCCCATCATGGGCCAGACCAATGTGAGCCCATTCCAAGCCCATGTCATAAATTAAGACAAAGAAACCAGAAAGAAAGAAAATATGATACTATCTACTAAATAAAGCACTCTTCTGGGGCCCAGTTTGGGCTAGCCCACTTGGGCTGATGCCCAGGCCCAAAAATTGATGGGCATGTTACCTGGGGAGTATGTATATGAATATGCCTTTCTACTTCCTTGGCCTGCCATGTTATCATAGAATAGTTTTATGAAAGAAAAATGGGGAGGGGGGGGGTCTTATCCCCCTCCACTACTTAATCATCTACTAGTATATTCCATCTAAATCCAAAAGGAGCGAGATTGAATGTAGGCATTCCAAGAATTGACTAAGACTAAAAGATACATAAAATCCTAACACATATAGGAAAAAAGTGGATAGCAGGCAGGGTGCCCCTGCCTCCATATCCCCAACCCCACCCATCCCCTTAGGCATAGTGACTTCATTGAAAAAGGGGAAAAATACACACATGCATCCCTTACATTCTCTCCCTCTCCTTATCTGCACATGCAAACCAATTTTGTTGTAGATGTTAACACATAACCTTAAGATTCTGGCTAAACATAGCAATACTGATAAACTATCAGTAGGATAGGCATATAAACCATCCTTGAACCATTGGTGAGGGCAAGTAGAGTCTCATGATGGCTTTTTGATGTATTAACCATTGCATTGCTATATAGAATACTGGGAACTATCAGCCAAACACTCTAATCTGCTAGGTGTCTGTTGACATATTATTCCCCCTTGTTTCTATGCTCTGTCTCATTTACTGTCCTTCTGAATATTAGTAGAAATTGATGGCCTAGTAGGTACAACTGTATATTAGAAATTGTTGAATGCTTCAAGTAAGCATCTTGTCAATTATGGGTATTTTGGTAGATCCATCCCCAATCAACACATCTAGGATTTTGTGCGGGTTTACGGGAGTACTGGTGTCTAGCAGGGATGCCAGAAGTGTATAATTTTTGGGTTTGTGTGATGAGCACCACACTGTGTGTATTAAAGGGGGTTGGGGGCATCTTCCCAAGAGAAATGATAAGAATCTAGGCATTATTTAGTGCATTTTAAGGCCAATTTGTGGGTTTGTTACATAGGTGACACTGATTTCTAGATTTAGGGGGTGGGGGTAAAACATATCCTGGCACCCCATATATGGGATGGGATGGAGGGAGTTATGCCCCCCTCTCCACTCTCCTACCTTTGGGTAAGGCATCTTTTCTCTGAAAGGAGAGTGTGAGTGTAACACAGTGTTCACTGCATATCATAAAATAACATTGTCGTTATTGTGACTGCATGCTGGTTGGTTGAAAGGGAGAGCTTACCCAGCTAGCACAACTCATGCAATTTATGTCGTTCTTACGTAAAAACTCATGTTATTTACGTAAAAATGACATCATTCGGATGAGTAGTGCTAGCAGGTTAGGCATTGGAGGGGGGGGGCAATCATCTTGGGGATATGTTTAGATGAGGGTTCCTACAGGGATGGACCCAGAGGTGGTTGCTGGGGGCTATAGCCAGGAAAATCTGGTTAGTGGGGAGCACAGACAGGCTCCAAGAGCATATATATTTTCAATAATTTCTTTAGTCATTGCAAGTTCATTTTCAAGGGGTCTAGGGGAGGTATGTGCCTCCTAGCCCCCCTTCAAGATCTGCTCCTGTTCTAGGGGTCTCAACACTGATCTATACTGCCTACTCTGATCTCATTGAAATAGATTAAATATGATAAATAGATAGTCACAGATACTGTTCTAATATTTGAATTGTGCGTTTTTGGAAATACTGATATCACACACAGACATCAGGCCCAAAACATACCCCCTCTCCATTATTTACATATACACCAATGTTTATAGTCTTCATGCACATACAATACAGGAGAAGGCAATGCGACACATAGGCAAAGAACAAGGAAATTGGGTGCTTTTCACAATCTATTTAAATCTAAAATAAGCTAACATAGCATATATTGGGCATAGGCTTTTAGGGCCCTTATAAATATTATTTTCACTGTTCCCTACTAGGATTCTCAAATTATTCCGTAACCAAGTAAAATTTCATTTCTTCTCATAATGTCTAAAGCAGCCATTAATACTCTGACTCGCGAGATGCCCAACTACCAAATTTCAGCAAAATGTGGTAAGATGAAACCGGTGACTAGCATCGATTACTAAGAGATCATACATTTTAAGTGAAATTGCCATACTTTTTTTTATTTGTCACAGTCCAGGCAGTGTCTGCATTATCTATTATTGATGCCATAGTTGACAGAGAGGCAAAAAGCTTTGATTAAAGAACTTGGTGGTTATCAAAGGGTTAAATATCTAAAGAATCTCAAACACTCCACCCTAAATAACTCCCTGCATGGCATGCACATCCTTGTCCTTATAGTCATCCCATAATATAAGTGATTTTCTCAGCAGCAGAGGTGTATAGAATTCATATTGAAGATTGCAACCAAGAACAATCTCAGGAGCCTTTCGCTGTCTCATCGCATGGGGCACAGGCGTCCTACCTTCACTGACCTTCTGCCCATTGCTGTACACCACAAGTCCTTTTGCCAGATTCCAGCTTATACCAATAACCGCACCTCCATCTGGGAATACAAGGTTACCTCTAACTTCAGTCTTCCACTGTTGGTTCTGATACTCGACTGTAAAGTTGACGCTCTTTCTTTCACTGTGATAGTCTGCCTCAAGCATCCACAGGGACCCCTCTACGATGTAAGCAATGCCTATCAGACCAAAGAACTTAGACGAACCGTCAGAACCAGTTGTGCTCATGTCCAGGTATGGGTAGAATACAACAGTGATCCCCTTGGCCTTGGTCAGGGTCATCTCCTTCTCTACTTCAACCTGAAGACAGCTATATTCATTACCAGCCAGTAGAAGACCTTCCATGTTTCCAATAGTGCCCAGGGTTGCATCCACATCTGAGGTAGTATAAGCCCTCAGGTCTATACCAGATAAGAAGCTCCCAGGTAGGTTACCTTCATATCCAGATAATGCCAAGTACTGGTCTGAAAATGGTAAGTATTAATCTAATAAGGTTTAGGTATAGTGATTAAATGCATCATACCCTTCAGTTAATACGATACATGAGTAAGTTAATACGATGACTAGGAATAATTTCCATCATGCTCTGTCAATGGGTTAACCTTTGAAGATGACATACTAGCTCAAATTGTATGACTATTTATTGCCATGATACACTAATCCAATCATTTGCTTGTGATGCATTCATGCATCAACCCAATACCTTGGGACATATCAATATTTTACCACAGTGAGCATGGGATCCTGAAGAAAAATGTCAGTAACATAAGGAGAGGTTACCTTGTGAGTTATTTCCTAGAAAAGGAAACACAGAGAAAGCAATTCAAAAGGCCAAATCCCACAAGGTGAAAAATGCCATAATGTCCTTGTGATATAGGAATGCAGTGATCCTTAGCCGATATTGGAGTGGTAATATCGTCTAAGGAAGGTCTCTAAAGGCTAAGGAGCCTTGCCAAAGAGCTGTTATTTTGGGTGTTGAACACAGCAAAAGTTTTTGATATTTTCCTCAGAAGAGGTCGAAAATCTCTGTGATATACTGAAATTTCCTGTGATTTAGAGGAAAACAAGAGTGTTTAGTAATTCACAACAGGTATGTCTTTGATAAATCATGACCCAAGTTCCACATACATCAGTTATAAGAAGGTTCTGCTTGTGAGTTATGCAACAAAAGCCAATACAGTTGTATTTGCAAACCATTGAAAAATAAAGAATTCAGCCAGAGACAGTTGTGATATTGATATCAAATACTCAATCTCTGTGAATCAAACTAGTACCTAGTCTGTAGAGAAAGGAAATTCACAGAAATTATCTTTACCATATTGGCTAATAGTGGGATTTGGGGAAGGGAGAGGTTAGATAAGAGTCCTTGTGATTTACAATTTTAACTACCGTAAACTCCCCCGTATAAGACGCGTCCTCTACGCCAAACAAAATGCTGGGGGGTCTTATAGGATGTACTGAAATTGGGGGTGCGTCTTATACGAGGGGTAATTTTACTATAGAAATGTACTGAATTTACAAAATTGAGCCCAAAGAGGTGCGTCTTATACGTGAAAATGCTTCTGCTGAGTTTGGGGTGCATCCTATACGCGCAGTGCGTCTTCTACGCGGGAGAATACGGTAGACTTCAAGGCTGCCGATATCCTAAATCATAGACAGTTCAGACACATCTTTTGCGTAGTGGGATTTGACCTAAAGTGTACTTACCATAAAATCCATCTTCATCAAACCATACTTGTTTGGTTGGGTCAGATATTGCTACTTGAGGTCCAATCGGCAAAATGCTACATGTCAGACAGCTGGGTTCTCCTGTGTCATCATTCACCACTCGTTCTATAAACCCTATCTTAAATATAGGGCTAGTTGTAAGGCAGGAGAGATCAAAAGTCAGATGAGAGCCTTTATCCAATGTCTTACAGTAGAGATTGTTTTTAGACATTGAAGATTTTGGGGCGAGTGAATAAATGATCTCTGAGTCTTCGACTCCTCCTTCAGCACAGAGCCTTACATTTATAAAAATCAGTAGAGATATGGCCCATCCCTGGATAAACCTCTCCATAGTGCTACTATGAATTCTAGAGCCCTGTGTGTGCGTATACGGTGCAGAGGGTCTTTTTCCACTTATATACCATATCCTGATTATCATAAAACAGGTATGTTGTAAGCACTATGGCTACCCTACCTATTTGGATCTACCTTAACCCTTTAAAGCCTGTATAGTGGATTAATGTATCGTGCATGCATTTATCATTATGATGCATGAATCCATTCTAGTGAGCCTCTCACTAGAGATGCATTCATGCATCATGCCACCCCTTGAGGCCTGATACACTTCAAAAGGGTCGGCATGATACACTACCATTTTGCTGAAAGGTGCATGTCATAGCTTAGTAGTAATGCACATGTACTACCACGCCACTAAAGGGTGAGGGCACCAGGTGAAAGTTCACCTCTGGGCTAGCAACATTAACAAATTATTTGACACAATACAGAATATTGAGCAATGATATGATGGTACAAGAGTACACAAGAGAGGAATACCTGGATAAATGTATAGGGTGAATGGAATTCTTGGAACCTATACAATAGTATCAATACACTGGTCAAACGGGAAGAGGGTTCCTACAGTAGCTTTTAGATACACTGAGAGATATTGACCAGCTTCTACCATATGCAGCTCTAATGAATATATGGAATGTGAGTAGTATATACAGTGAACATTCACCTAATATCCCATATACACAGAGGGTACTGTGAGTTGAATTTCTGATGAATAATACTATGAAAACTGTTTGAACTGAGGGAACAACATATAGCTGCAACTCTCCCACATAATATCTCAGTGCATAACCCTGAAGCTTAAGTGTGAAAATAATGATCATACATAAACCTTTAGCATGCCTTAAACTATAGAAATGCCTTAAACTATAGAATTACAGACTACATACCAGACGATATATCTCATGGTGCTCTGAGCACAATTGTGAGATAATAGATGTACTAAACATAATTTAAACCCCAATATATTGAGAAACGCCCTCAAGTTCATCACTGCCCAGTTTTCCCCTTCGAAACTTTTGAATCTGAAAAAAATGATGAGGCTGGTCATTGCCTTCAAATCAGTGTACACGTATACAAAGTGTAGGGTACCCATATATGCCAATACTTGACTTATTTCCCAATCAGTGATTGATTGGTGCCTCTATGGCATAAGTAGTTGTAAGTCTTTGATGGACACGTTATTGGTGCTCTATGAAGTAAAGCCCACTCTACACGTCTCTGATCTCTAGAGCACCTCTCAATCCATCACTGTGATTAGTTTGACCCTCTCCTGTATGGTCCTCTAACTGATAACACTAGACCTGACATTGCACTATATATACCGTATAGAGCCCTGTTACTTAGCCTATTAGGCTTAAAGCACAAATTGGCACTGACAGATTTTCATGCCACTCAATGCGGGTATTTACAACACAATTGTGGTTCTCTCAGATATAGTTTTGTTCTAGTTATTAAGTTTTAAAATACATGTAAACCTGGGTCCTCTTACAGGCCACATTTCTGGCCATATTGACGGTCGACCCTATTGTTGTATGAGAATTTGTGTGATTTTTTACTAAAGAGTGATGGCATTTCTTTTGACTCCTACCCCCACCCCCGCCAATAAAAATACATTTGTATAAAATAAATATTGTAGGGCTCCCCTCTGGGGTGTGGACAAAAAGATGTCCACACCTAAAGGGTCCTGCATGTATCATACCACTTCATTTCCACTTGACCCTGATGTACCAAGCAAATTGTCATCATCTCCTGTCATAGTTGGTGATAGATGGTGAATCACTTTTCTAGTGATAACGCAGTGCGTGACCTTGTGCCATCCCTGTCAGTATTCACTCATCATCACCATTCATCACCTGCCTTAGAAATGTTGTGAGTTAAACATGCGTGATCTTTCGCCAGCCCCCATGAGGGTTCACTCATCATGGCGATTCATCACTGATTTTACAAAAGTTGTGAGTTGAGTCTGCGTGACCTTTCGCCAGCCCCCATGAGGGTTCACTCATCATGGCAATTCATCACTGTTTTTACAAAAGTTGTGAGTTGAATATGCGTGACCTTTCACCAGCCCCCATTAGGGTTCACTCATCATGGCGAATCATCACCAATATCACATAAGTCATTAGTTGAACCTGCGTGATCTTTCGCCAACCCCTGTCAGTTTCAACTCATCATGACAATTCATCACCAGGATATCAGCATTAACAGACTAGGATAACTCTATAGTTTGATGCTGTCTTTGCTTTATGGATGGGGCATTGAAAATAAATGTTATTATACATGTATAATCCTAGGCTATATATGGATCAGTTCCTTTATATGCTAGTAAATAGCATGAACGTATAGAATATAATGAATGCTATAATTATGGTTATGTGTTCACATTTAAGACATAAATGATAGTTTCTTTTGTCTTTGGGATTTAACACTGAGTTGACATTGTGCCCAATACACATTGTATGTAAGCATTAATAGGCCTTGGTCTGACAATAATAAGAAAGTTTGATGTTCTCTGACCTTTATGGTGCATTACATCTATTGGAAAGAGGTAAGAACAGTTAGTGATAGAGCATTACATTATTGCATTGGGTGATAATAGGGGCACATACCATGTCTGACCCAAATCATAGCATCTCTCACAAAGCATGACGCATCCTCACGATGTCACCAGCAGTCTCACTCATCATGACCAGCTATCACCGACAGTGACCAGCAGCCTAATTCACTGTGTTCTGATTGGTCCATTGCAAATTTCCCTCCAAATTTCTGAAAACAAAGAAGCTTACCCAGATTTCACAACAGACAGGCAGAGACCAAGGAGAACAGATGTGAGGTGAGTTGGCTCCTAGTATTCTTAGTGTAATTTGTACAATATACAGTTTACTGTGACACATACAGCAACTGATATTGTCGGTAAAGTCTTGTACACCTTGTTTAATTACATTAATTTCTGATTTAAAGAATAGCAGGCAGCAGTCATATTCACTGGCTGGTTGTTCATATCAATTGGTAAATCTAATGGTGGATTTTTGAGACCTCCTCCTCCATTAAATGTCCATGCATGGCTGTTCATGTCATTAATGCTTAACCAGGAGAGGGGAATAGAGGTTTGCATAAAATTTGTCATGCATCCTCTTTGTGTGAATTACTGTTTATGATATAATAAAAGCTATACACATATTTCATAAATTTGTGATATAGTACTGTATTCATAATTAAATGTCTTTTATTTCCTTATCTTTAAACAGGGACTTCCACAAGTAATTCAGAGGAGCATCAACAACAGAAGCATGGATGGAGAGGACCACAAATTAATGAACACCTAAATCAATGATTTTTAAATTGATGAATAAAAGAACCCCCTTTGCCATCAGGCGTGACCCTGCGTGATCACGACCATCGTCATCTGTGGTGACCCTGTGTAATCACAACTGTTGTCATCTGTGGTGACCCTGTGTGATTATGACTGTTTTCATCTGTGGTGACCCTGCATGATCACAACCATTGTCATCCCTGGTGACCCTGTGTGTTCATGACCATTTTCATCCCTGGTGACCTTGTGCTATAGCAACACATGACAAGATTTTTTTCATAAGACCACGGTCGTTAGGGCATCACACAAGATGGCGAAAGGTCACCACAATTTGTCTTCATGGGAGACACTTACTGCCACATCAATAACATACTCCTCTAAAGATCTCGGTAATATTTATTGCCTGCCCAAGTCAATATAAATGTCTACAAAACGATGGATAAATGACACTCCCCCCACCCCCAACCACCACTACCCTCAACAATACATGCACATTGTGGTTACAATTATTCTGAGCTTTCTCTATGAAAATCGGCGAATTTCTTTGCTTCCTCTAACAACAATTCCTCCTCCCTTGAAATTAACCTTCCCTGTTGATAAACAAGGAGAGGGGATGATTCTTACTATTGCATGCATCAACAATTCATAATGTCATAGTTCAGGACTCATCGTTGACATATTACTGATGCTTTGGTCAATATGATGCCAATAACATGAAGGTTATAAATGATGCAGAGTTCTGTAATTTCTGTGACAGGTTTCTTTAATAACTTTCTCCTCCAATAGTAGAGTACTGGGAAAAGTGTGTGGGAGGAGGGTGTCAGAAACCTATAGTAGGTTCTAGATTTAGCATATAAAGGGTCCCACCTTGGTAAGTTCTGCTGAAAGCTAAAACTAATCAGGACAAATTGGCGAAATCTTACCTTTTCATTTCACAGTCTAGGAAAACCCCGTTGGCCCCTTGCTGGTTCTGTTCTAGAAGGCTACTGGTCATAATATGGAGATCAGCACAATTATACTAACAAATTAACCCCCGGTACACAATCACAATGGTCTTCTTTTGGGCCGTGCATAGCTATAGTCATACATAGAGGGTTGGGGGTACAGTGACAGAGGGTTAGAAACCCCTGGGGGGTATGGGAGGAGGTGAAGAAAAGAGGTGACTTAAAATGGGTAGGGCAGAAAAGAGAGTGGGCTGATTTAAAAATCACTTTGATTTGAATAAAGAATACCCTGGAGATAAAATATTTGTATTTATTTGCGATGAGGGGTGAAAACTGTTAGACCTGGCCCTACCAGAAAGCTATGATTGACCCTGAAGGGGAAAGGTCATCTATGTAGGGGTATTTTCTTAGTTTTAGAATAGGCATGTGGTATGACTTTGGTTAACTGTATTGAAACTATAACAAGGGTTTCAAATAAAACCTGCAAGTATTAGCCAATCAACTGAATCACAATTAATCAACGTATCAGCAAATAGGTCACAATGTGTGATTTGTGATATTTCAAAATCCACAAAATTTTACCAACGGCAATACTTGATTAGCACCTTGGGCCATATTCCAGTATATGAGGTATAAACTATATATGTAAATCACATTAATGTCTGTGTTAATTAGGGTGGCGGTTGATACCTGAATAACACCACTAACAGAGCAAGACTTTTGATGTGCATACCTCACAAATGATATGAAAATGAAATTCCAAACTATGAATAAGAGGAGGAGAACACCAATAGATCAATTTGCCAGCATCTCACCTTTGGGGCATACCATGCAAATGAGGGCAGTTTCCCTTTCGTAACCAATTGAGGGCTCTCTGTTCTAGAGGTATAGTAATTTAGTCTATTTTAAGGGATACCTGCTTTAGCAGTCAAAATATCTAAGGTTTATGTTCAATATCAGTAGGCTAGCTAGCTGGCCGCCAACATAGCATCTCCAAGGACTAAAGTATTATTGATGTAGGCCACACACCTTCAGTAGACCTTTAAGAGTTACCTGTCCCATCAGACTGTACCTGTCAGGTGGTTGTGGTTCATCTTTAAGGTGACCCTTTTGGCCTTTAAGAGTGGGAGGACACACAGGATAAGGTGAACCCCTCTATCTGTGCATGATCCCCTTAACGCTTTAAGGGCCGCAGGAGTACATCATGCACATTGGTTTTCATGATGCACCAAAGAGGTGCTGGCGAGTCTGCTCATCAGCACTTCATTGGTGCATCATTCCGACCCAGTGGCAGTGTATCAATCATGTGAGGTTGGCATGATGCTTCCCAGCAAATTGTCATGACTCCTTGTCAACCTGTGTTAAGTGGCTCACACATGTCGCTAGATGGAACTCAATGTCACTATAGCACAAGATCACCAGTATTAGCAATTGTGGTGATTACATGCCCTCACCTCAGATGGCGAGTATGGTGATCACTCAGACTCACCAGAGATGGTGGCGCGGGTGATCACTCACCTCGCTAGATGAAACACGCACCTCGTCATAATGCACGTTCACCATGGATGGCGAGGATCGTGATCACTCACACTCACGGGGGATGGCAAGGCTGTTGATCACTCACCTCGCTAGATGAAACACGTACCTCGTGATAGCACAGGTTCACCACAGATGGTGAGGATCTTGATCACCCACACTCACCAGGGATGGCGACATGAGTAATCACTCACTTCGCTAGATGAAGTGCACACCATGCCATAGCGCACGTTCACCACGGTTGGCGAGGATCATGATGACTCACACTCACCAGGGATGGCAAGGCGGTTGATCACTCACCTCGCTAGATGAAACTCGCACCACGTCATAGCACAGGTCCACCATGGATGGCGAGAGTGGTGATCACTCAGACTCACCAGTGATGGCGAAGCTGGTGATCACTCACCTTGTTAGATGAAAAGCTCATGATCATCGACATTGGTAACCATGCAGCCTCACATCTGCCAGATCAAAGTATGTTTTGCCAAAGAAGGTATTGCCATATATATCTTCCCTCTAACCACAGACAAGGTGTTCATGTAGATATTTCCCTGTGTATTTTTCCTGTAACCAGAGAAAAGGTGTTTATGGATAGTTGCTTTCATTTTAGAGATATCTCTATCTAAATTCAATTGATATTTTCTCTATATAATCTTGTTTGATTCAACTCTGAAGTATTACATGGAAAGCTACGGAGCCCCTAAAAGGACATAACACAAATAATTTTCCCCTGAAAAAATATTGTTGCGGGTACTGAAGAATTCTTGTGGATACTGAAGAATTCTTGCGGGTACTGAAGAATTCTTGTGGGTACTGAAGAATTCTTTCGGGTACTGAACAATGTCTGCATGTACAAAAACAAACAGAAAAAATATTGTTGCAGGTACTGAAGAATTCTTGTGGATACTGAAGAATTCTTGCGGGTACTGAAGAATTCTTGTGGGTACTGAAGAATTCTTGTGGGTACTGAACAATGTCTGCATGTACAAAAACAATTCTTGTGGATTATTATAATTATAATTATATAATAGACACAACAATGACAACTAAACTTTATTTGTAGTTGGATTTTATTTAAACCATAATAATCATGTAGATCACAATGTTTCAGCTCAAGTTGGCCTTCATCAGGTGATGATATTATGTGCATTGGATTCTATAAGGTAACACAATGAGCAGGCGTTTGGGGGTCATTACCATGGCAACAGGTATAATAATAAAGGTCAAAGGTCAATAAGTCATAAGTAGGTCATGACAGGGTTCAATGTGATTTCCAATGTTGCTAGTATACAGTTTAACATTCATAAGTTATTTACAATATTTAATAATGTACCGGTATACAAAAAAATCTTCATACAAGTATGATGCTTAGTTACATAATGCATATCTTTCTCAAAATTTCAGTGTGTTTGAGAGGACTGTTTGGGGCGTAAAATGCCAACGCGTTCCATCCTTTGATGGAGATGTCCCTAAGAGGACATGCCAAAAAAAATTTTCACCAGAAAAATATTCTTGCGGGTACTGAACAATTCTTGCAGATACTGAACAATTCTTGTGGGTACTGAACAATTCTTGCTGGCACAGGAATAATTTTTGTGGGTACAGAAACTATTCCTTGAGACACAGAAATGCTTTTTGCGGGTACAGAAACATCCTTGCGGCTACATAAAATAATTCTTGGGGATGCACAAATAATTTTTGTGGGTGTACAAATATTCTTGCATGTGAGAAACTATCTCTCAAATATTTGGCAACATTTATGTGGGTAATTTAATTTTAAACCCTAAAAATGTTAGAATATTACCGTTCCCCCAGAAATCTCTCTGTACCCACAGGAATCTTCCTGTATCCACAGGAATCTTACCCTACATGCAAAAATGTCCCTGCATCCACAGAAATGTCCCTGTTTCCGCAGGAATGTTCCTGTACCCGCAGGAATATATTTTGCACAAAAAAGAATCTTTTGGGTATGTCCTATTAGGGGCTCCGTAGGGCTCCATAGTATGCATCCCTGGACTACTACCTGCAGGAATCCTCCTGTACTTGCAGGAATCTCCCAGTACCCGCAGGAATCCCCCAGTGCCCGCAGGAATCCCCCAGTACCCGCAGGAATCCCCCAGTACCCGCAGGAATCCCCCAGTACCCGCAGGAATATTTTTTGCATGAAATTTTTTTTTTTGGTATGTTCTATTAGGGGCTCCGTAGAAAGCAGTGTGAAACAAAGCACATTTGATATGTATGGGACTTATACTTCATGCACACACTTCCTAGATAGGCTACATGTTGAACGATGGTGTTGTCTCAACAACTTTGGCAATGGTGGTGATAATTTGCCATTCAGAGTGAGAGTGAGTGACAGATGATGCAATCCTCAGAGAGCATTGACTTGGAGTGACATAAACTCATGCATTGAGTGAGACCAATGTTGGCAATGGTGGTGATAAGTTGCCATTTTGAGTGAGAGTTGATGACAGTGACACACTTACACAGTGAGTGACATCCATGTCAGCGATGGTGGTGATAAGTCGCCATTTTGAGAGAAGATTAACTAGGAGTGACACAAACTCACGCAGTGAGTGAGAGCTATGTGGCAATGTAGGTGAAAAGTGAGAGCTGACAGACAATGGCACGTATTGATGGAGTGAGTGAGATCCATGTTGGTGATAGTGGTGATAAGCTGCCATTCTGAGTGATAGTTGACTAGGAGTGGCGCATACTCACGCTGGGAATGAGATCCATATTATCGATGTTGGTGATGAGTCACCATTCTGAGTGAGAACTGACTGGGAGTTGCACATAATCACACAGTGAGTCAGATCCATGTTGGCGATGGTTGTGATAAGCCGTCAATCTGAGTGAGAGTTGACAGGCAGTGGCACATACTCACACAGTGAGTTAGATCCATGTTGGTGATGGTGTTGATAAGTCACCATGCTTTGTGAGGGATGACAAGGGGTGGCACATACTCACGCAGTGAGTGAGATCATGTTGGCGATTGTTGTGATAAATCACCATGCCATGTGAGACTGACACACAGTGGTGAAAGATGACGCAGTGAGTTGTCACTCAAAAAGGAGTCACCATAGATGACCAATCATGGCGACAGATAATGACAATTTGCTGGGTTGAATGCAGCCCAGGTGAGTTAATCGCCAGGGTTGCATTCATGGATCATGATGACCAATGGGCATGACACTTTTATGCATCAGCGGCCCTTAAAGGGTTAACTTTGGCCAGACTTCGTCTTCATGTTCTTGTTCTTGTTGCTGAATGAGATACTTGTATCTAAATACATGTACAACCATGATTATGTATTCATGATTTATTTAATATATGGCTATACCGTATGAATAAGTATAGATAGTATTTAGATAAGAGTAGAACTTGTAGGTATGTTGCTGGTCCTTGTCTGGATCCCATGATCAAAAGAGCAGGTATCAAACATGTTAAGGATACCCTGTACTGATGTGTCCATGGGAGACGTATCCTGTAGCGGTATCTTTGTACTGCGCACCTGTGGGGTTACCATCTGATAGACAGGTAAATTATAAATGCTGATGGGACCATCAGGGACAATGACCCTTCTATCCCACGCATCCTAACCCTTTCAGGGCTGAGTAGGGCATTAATGTATCATGTTCATATGTCGATATGATGCATGGCTGCATCCCTGCCCATTTTGCCATTTTCATGCGATGCATTAAGGAACTAACGGAGATGATGCATCACCATAAATTGTATGTACAAGCGGAATCATGAATTAGGGAAAAGGCTAGGGGTATTTTGCCCACGGAGATTCATCCCGTATCCACGGAGATTTACAGTCATTCCCCTGGAGGCATAAAGATAGTGTGGTCAGTCAACCATCTGATAGACATGTGGAGTCAGGGTGAAGAGATCAGGGAGGGTGGTCCTTTTACATATTGTATCTCAATGTACAGCATGGTATCTTTTTACATACAATGCTGTACTTTTACATATACTCCATGACTACATCCTCATGGGTGGTCTTCTTTTGCATTGTAGGAGTTATATAGAGCTATTTGATTTAATAGGCTTTGGGGTAAAGGACATGGAAAGGCATTGGATCATAAATCAATTTAATCACAAACCAGAGAGTGTTGGAACTGGTATATTCTGCCCTTCTGAAAATTCTTCATTAAGCCCTTCAATACTTCTCACTTCATTTTCCTTTCCATTGAGAAGATAGCAGAGTTCTGTTGAGATTGTTCATTTGGAGGGAAGGTTGTGAGAATCTTGCTCTAGTATCAGCAGCTGGGAAACCATATGCTAGAGAGCACCCATACAATTACTGAGATAGGTGAGAGCTCATATGAACCCCCAAAAAGATATGGAGATATTTTACTTCCAATCTGAGGTTTGTAATTGTGGTTCTGCAGCATCAAAGAGATCCGAGATGTCTTATCCCAGTGTGAAAATGGTATTGCTCTCAATGGTAAGAAACGTACTTTATTGTCTGTTAGAATACATCAGTATAGTAAGAGGAGGGTGAAGGTGTGTTGTGTCCAGGAGGGCTGCACAGTTCGTCTAGTCCCCCTGGTTGTGTCAGACAATGAATAATACTTGGACATTAACACACTGCTTCTGAAAGACTGTTTCGCCACCTCTTGTAGAAAATAAGGGTTCTTAGTTTTAGACAATATAGGGTTGACAAATTTAAAAAAGAAATTAAAAAATGGGACCAAGATTTATTATCACGTTTGCTGGAAGATCGCCATTAGCCCATTTGATCAATTCAAACTATATCATTGAGAATAGATAGCTCCATTCACTTGTTGTTGTTCTAATGTTCATTATTCATTGACACTTTTATGACTTTGGTGACAGCATATCTAATTACATATTCAGGTCTTGTATCTACAACAGGAGAAATAATATTCCTGTTTATCTTGGGAACACATCACAGTAATATGCACATGGGTCTGAAACTTAGATGAAAGACCATTTAGAAGTGGCCCACATCGAAGGATAACCATCTTGAATCAACATTAAGTTTGCACCTTAAGTACATAGATCAACCCTTGCTAGAAGATCCCAAACACTACCAAACCAACACGGCCCCGACCTGTCCCTAATAGCACAATTAAGATGGTGATGATGTCCTATGATGGGATCTAAGACTCTGCTGGGATCTCATTTACATAACCCCCCTCTGCACCCGCATACCTGCATCCCTTAACACCTAATGAAGCCAGGTCCATTAAGGATGCTGCATGGGTGATCAAGGGACACTTAATACTAATGATCATATAAATTACCTACTTTGCTGTGTGTGTAGGGTCAGTGTTTGGGGTGGTGAGGTAAATGGACAGTTTGATGTGGGTTTACAACGGTCACTTCATTGTTAACCCCTTATGGTGCCCTTGTACAAATACTCTATAACATTGTGCATTAATGCCTTATTAGTCATTCGGTAGAAATGCAGGTCTGGTGAGTAACTCACCAGGGCTGCATTCATGCATTATGACGACCACGATGGTCAATGGGTATGATGCATTCCCTCATTAATGCCCCTAAAGGGCTAATGTCCTTTTTGAAAGGCATAATGCATGGATGCAGCCTTGTATGGCCAGTATTTTCTACAGGGCCAGAATCATGCTGTGGTTGGCCGATACACATATAAAGGGCTAGCATGATGCACCAATGCAGGCATACAGCCGGAGGTATGATGTGTCTAGTAAAAGGTTAAGGCTCCCAGATGATGAGGGATCGGAGGCAGGGCCGGGGATACACTGGGCCCCTTGTGTTCATCGGCAGACACTGCTGCGCTTCGCTCCGCTGAGTGTTCTCCTAGGCTAAGACGCCCAGCGAGAACCGACGGGCACCAGTCTAGGCCGGGGACATCAGGGTGGTATTCATATTGAAGGGCTGGAGAGTAGACATAAGGTCAAGGTAGGGCCGGCTCAGGGTGTGAGATGAAAGGTCTATACTCATGTACAAAGAAATGCGAGAGCAAGAGAGAATGCAATATTTAGTGGTAAAATGGAGCAAAACCCTTCATTGCTATATTATATTCAGATGTCCATCAGTTGTAGGATCTCCAATAATTTCAAACAACTAAGTGATGACAATTTCCCACAGACATTAACCATTTAAGGGTCACTACAAAATTAAAGCCCTTTGGTCATCATAATATCCCTATGATGTGTGCGTGGGCGTTTGCTACATGTCTTCATTGGTGCAACCTCTGGGTGGTCTTATTAACCCCAGAATGATGCATTGATGCATGAATGAAGTCATCGCCAGGGGTGCATCATGCTGACCAATGTCCATGATGCATGAATGCACCACCCACCTTTAAGGAGTTAACGGTACAAAGGGCAGTTACACACGGTGTATTAAGTGTGTAATGCCCCCTTAATGTCCTCCACACACCAACTGCCCACCTTTATACACACTACAACCCACACTGGAGGTTACATCTACTAATTACTGCTGATCACAGCACTTAAAACCGCCTTACATTCCTGTCCATCTTAAGCCACTGATGAGGGTGGAAATTGAAAGACTTGATCACCCTCCTACTCAGACAGGCCAAGTGGTCAGGTCGATCCTGGTCCTTTGATAAGGGTATAGACTATAAAGGTTGGTCCAAAATGTCTCAACGAACCTTTGCTGGTTCAAATTGAAAGAATTGGGAGAGAATTACATGCAGATTTGTGAGATTAGAGAGATAGGTGATAGCAACAGATTTTGTACTCTTCTATAATTAATTTACATATAGCAATCCAAATTCCCTTCTTTCCGATCCAAGCTCTAGAGGTGGCAAAACAGACTTTCACAGCCAGTGTGCCATTGTGAGACTGACATCTGATTCTAACAATCTGAAACCATTCTTTAATCTAAACCTACTGACACTCAGTGGAGAAAATAAGCACACAGCTTCTAACTGTCAAATCAAAGATACTTAAGACTATGATGATAGGTATGCTATCTTCACACAGGAATGAAACATAAAGTATATCTTTGATGATGCACACCCCCACAATCACATACCCCAGATTGGAGGTAAAAAGACAACCTGTTGTACCATCATACATTTTTAAGAGTTCATGCAACCTCCCACGATTTCTCCCTTCATCACAACAAAGTTTGTGTCTAATACAAGGTGTGTTCAGATACTGGTCTCTTACACCTCCTGCGGTACTACATGTAGTAAAAGAGTGCCATCCTCTGTAGTAAAGGATTTCCATCCTCTACCCTTTAAAAGCCCCAAGAGAACTGATATTTTCTTCAGCTCTAGAAGGAGAAAAGACAAATAGGGTGCAATACTTCATAGAGGGGATTTCAAAGGGGGAATGGACATATCAGTTTTATATCCCCCACCCTGGGCCTCACATGTATATATACATGTACAATGTACATAGGACATCTTCAAATCTTCTGGGTTCAAAATCCAGCATTAAATACAACATTAGAGACATAGTTGGAATATCAAAAAAGTCATACAATACAAAAGAAGACCACCCATGGAGTAGTAGTTATGGGGTATGTTTAGATGACAGTATGGTATGTAAAAAGATACAATGTACAACGATTTAAGGGCAGCACAGTATTGTAAAGTAAGACACTACATGTCATCACGTCGGATTATCACAATGCAGAAATGCAGCTTTGGGCAGTTAGAAATACTTCACCATAATAGGGTTTAAATGCCACCAAGGACTTGGCATGATGCACAAATGTAGCGTTAGCGACCTACTTGAATGTTGCATTTATGCATTAAATCACCAAGCAACTGATAAAGGGTTAAGATACATGAGGTAGGAGGGCCACCCTCCCTGATGGTCCCTTTACCTTCAAGGCTTGACTGGACATGTCTATCAGATGGTAACCCTACAGGTGTGCAGTATAAAGGTAATACATAAACCCTACAGACACATCACTACAGGGGATCCTTATCATGTTTGATCCCTGCTCTCCAGATCATGGGATCAAGACATCACCTTTTCAGGCTTGAATTTCAAGTCTTGTGTACCACCTCCACGTGAGGATGTACGTGTAGTTACTACCCACCGTGACTAGAGAATCTTTCCCTTTTTACATACATGGATCAACCATAGAGTGTAAAAGACCTCTAGTCTCCATGGATCAAAACACATTATGTGAAATCTGTTCTACAGAAAGTAGGGAGGAGAGAATTCTATGATGAGGTGGAGGTAGAATGATAAGGGGAGGTGGGGATGAGGGATGGGAGGAGACATCTCACTAACAGTAGGCCTATGAAAGATCATGTTCACATTTTGGGCACTAAGAGCCTACCGGTAACTTTGCCCATAGCATAGCAAGGTTTGCAATTACATTTCTTAAAATGGATGTAAAAGTATATTGAATGGATTTTTAAATATTAATCCTAATTTTGCATTCTAAATTGCTGTTCCTGGTCACTTCAATTCCCCCCATTCCATTTATAGCGTCAACTAAACTGTACAATTGACCATATACCAAAAACTAATTTAACAGTTGGCTAAAAAAAGCAATGCTCGGCCAAGCATACATTAAACAAACCAGAGAGTTCCACATACCAGAAATACACCCTGGGTGACATAGTGGTGGACTGAGTGGCAGGCTTTAACCCTTTAAGGGCTGCATGGTGCTTTTAAGCTTCACATTCAGTTTTCTTCATTATACATAAATGCAGCTCTCACCAGCACTGCATTGGTGCATCATGTCTTCCCTTTGCCAGTGTATCAAGCCCATAGAAGGGTATGCGTGATGCATGAATGCCTCTCTGTCGATCAGAATCAATATGCAGGGCAGCATTCATTGCAGGCATCATGATGACCCACAGGCATGGTGCATCATGACGGGCTGCATGACTGCATCATGATGACCCACAGGCATAGTGCATCATGACGGGCTGCATGATTGTATCATGATGACCCACAGGCATGGTGCATCATGACGGGCTGCATGACTGCATCATGATGACCCACAGGCATGGTGCATCATGACGGGCTGCATGACTGCATCATGATGACCCACAGGCATGGTGCATCATGACGGGCTGCATGACTGCATCATGATGACCCACAGGCATGGTGCATCATGATGGGCTGCATGACTGCATCATGATGACCCACAGGCATGGTGCATCATGACAGGTGGCATGACTGCATCATGATGACCCACAGGCATAGTGCATCATGACGGGCTGCATGACTGCATCATAATGACCCACAGGTATGGTGCATCATGACGGGCTGCATGACTGTATACATCATGATGACCCACAGGCATGGTGCATCATGACGGGCTGCATGACTGCATCATGATGACCCACAGGCATGGTGCATCATGACCGGCTGCATGACTCCATCATGATGACCCACAGGCATGGTGCATCATGACAGGCGGCATGACTCCATCATGATGACCCACAGGCATGGTGCATCATGACGGGCTGCATGACTGCGTCATGATGACTGCGTCATGATGACCCACAGGCATGGTGCATCATGACGGGCAGCATGACTGTATCATGATGACCCACAGGCATGGTGCATCAGGATGGGCAGCATGACTGTATCATGATGACCCACAGGCATGGTGCATCAGGACGGGCAGCATGACTGTATCATGATGACCCACAGGCATGGTGCATCAGGACGGGCAGCATGACTGCATCATGATGACCCACAGGCATGGTGCATCATGACAGGCTACATGATTGTATCATGATGACCCACAGGCATGGTGCATCATGACAGGCTGCATGATTGTATCATGATGACCCACAGGCATGGTGCATCATAACGGGCTGCATGACTGCATCATGATGACCCACAGGCATGGTGCATCATGACAGGCTGCATGATTGTATCATGATGACCCACAGGCATGGTGCATCATGACAGGCTGCATGATTGTATCATGATGACCCACAGGCATGGTGCATCATAACGGGCTGCATGACTGCATCATGATGACCCACAGGCATGGTGCATCATGACAGGCTGCATGATTGTATCATGATGACCCACAGGCATGGTGCATCATGAGATGGGCTACATGACTGCATCCTGGTCATTGGTCGGCATGTGTAGTTTACCTGAGTATCGACCAAATTCTGTTTAATTTTAATATAGAAATTGATGTAGTGGTGAAATCAGTAACTCAATTAAGGAGTGATAAATTTTTAACAACAGGGGGCTGGCGGGTTAGTGCGCGGATGCACAGAAAAAAACGGGCGAGTTTTTTTTTTACCCTCCCATGGGGGACAAAGGTTTTGCACTAACGCACCCTTTTAACCAGCCCCCCCCCTTGTTAAGAAATGATCACACCCTTATTATTATTCTAACAGATCCGGATGCATGTAATAAGAAGAGTTTTCAAGTAAATCTCATCATGAAATAAACTTCCAGCTGGTCTGACAAACCAGAACATCCATTAAAACAGAGCATTGCTGTAGATATAGATTTTATTTGTTTCACTGTCCTGGATAAGTGACAGTCAATGTAAAGTTGATCAATAGGATTTACATTACCCTCCCATGATCAATCGCTACACTGCATGATGTACCTAAATTTCACACTGTTTCTCCATATGTAGACTCAGTGAAATCTTTTCACAGTGTATGTGCATGAGCATGTAAACATGTTCTGATGAATTCTGTTTGAACCCAACCAGACCATGATGATTGCCCTAGTACAGATGTCCTTAAAACCTAGAAAGAGATACAAACTAGTCACACCTACAATTATGTTACATTCATTTCTGCAATTGACCTTATTCCAGACCATGGTGATTGCCCTACTGCCCCATGTATAAGCCTGGTCAATTTGACACTTAGTATTATTACAAGCCCAAGGGTGAGGCGGTGGAAGCGAAACCATCCTGGCATGTGGGCGTGAAAGCCACCGATCCCGGAGTCACGTTAGGAGCGAACATCGCACAACGGTATTCGGGGGAGTTGGTTCACCGATGCTGGCACTGTGCCAACTGTACCAGCGTCGGGGGAACGGCAAGCGCATAAATAGCTGCCTATGTTTCTCCGACAGTCAGTCCGGGTTACGTGCTGGTCTAGACTCATAGTAGGGCTTGCCCCCAGTGGATATAGAGAGAAGGTGGCATTCTCCGACGGATTAGCTGGTGTGGCAGAGAAAGCCAGGTAATAAACAGTGTTTATATCTAAGTTGATGGAGTTCCCGTAATCCTTTCTCCCGGTGGCAATCTAGAAGATTTGGAATGCTACAAAATACATTTGTGTGTATATATATATATATATATATATATATATATATATATATATATATATATATATATATGTACTATAACAGGTGTGTGCTACACCAGGACTCACCCATTTGATTACCTGGGGGCAGGCCTGCATACTCACATGTTAGGTCCCAGGTCACCACACTACACACACAAAGAAGGACCACCATCTTGTTTGGTTGGTTCCCAATTTTTCATTCTCAATTATTATTCTGAGTAAAGTAAAAAGAATGAACATAAAGCCTCTTCATATGGTGATAAATGATTAGTGTGAATTCCCAATCTGAATTATGTGATGTTATCACAGCTAAGGTATACAATTTCATGGTTACATGGTTACATGTAGGGATCTGTACTTTTTATTTATTTTATACAGAAATGACCTGTCCAATGTCTTTCATAATCTGCAGTGCCAGCACTATGCTGACTATGCTGTTCTCTTTACACAACAGAATGCTGACACTGATGGACTACAGGAGGCCATGAACCCTGAACTTGAGACAGTCTGTGGTTCCCACAAAAACATTCTCTTCACACACAAAAAAGACAAAAGCTATGCATTTTGGTACTAAATCTTTGTTAAAACATTGTCAAAAACCAAAAATCACCATGGCTAATGAGGATATCAAATTTACCACTTATTACAGACACCTAGGTATGATAATGGATGAACACCTTATTCTCAAACTCCACACAAAAAAAAATCAAAGAAAAACATTTTGGACCAGCTGGACAGCGCATTAGACTAAGGGGTCTTAAGAATGGTTTTGTCAGAAATTGAACCCTATGGCAGCCCCGTCGGCCGAGGTGGTAGTATAGTGGGTCTGTCGGCCGCTACAGGCATCATATCGGGTGGTGGAAAATGGGCCTAACCGGCCTATTCAAATCAAGGTGCTGAAACACACACCTCCATAATTCCACACCCAGCGAGCAAAAGAAAAAGCTAACACCGTAATACAATGTCTCAACCTGTTTCTCTATGGCCACTCATTATAGCAAAACGTTTCAGACATTCTTTTTAGTTGGACTCATGTCTAAGGGCCATTTTCCACCACCCGATATGGCCCCTCTGTCGGCCGCTAGACCCATAGTAGATGCTATTTTCGGCCGACAAAGACCATGCCCCACCATTGAACCCTATGGCAGCCTGTCGGCCGAGGTGGTTGTGTGTGGCAGCTATCGGCAGATAGAGCACTTATATCGGGTGGTGGAAAATGGCCCTTAGCTTGGAATAAACATTGACTTATTTTGATGTTGAGCACAGCCTGGTAGTGGCAATACTGGGGTCAGCTGTCTATAAACCGGTACATGTATGTCTGTACTGATCCCTGCTTGTGACGTCTCTATCAAACCCCGGTTATTGTTCTGACATGGTTATGCCACTACACCCTACCTCTGTGTTATGCCCTAATTAGAATCTTCATAACAAGAATTATCTATGGCAATTGGGGCATTACAACCAGTTCGTCATGGTCACTTTTGGATTTAGATTTGGAATTCTCTCATGGCATCTTCATGGGGTGGTGTTCCATATGGCAATTTGGTCTGACCGACAATCTCGCCCATTGTTTGCAGAATTTACAATAGCTATATATGTATATAAGAGAATATAGAGGAAGTGTAATTGTCATCATGATTTATATTTCTGTTTGTGACTTTCATATCAGGCATGCTAATTGATGTAGTACAGTCTTCTTGAACTTTTATCACCAACAATAAAATAATTGACATTTCATGTGTGGCTCATCATCAGATACCCCTGGTTTGGCTCCTTAGATACAAGATTGGAGGCAAAATATTTGGTTATGGGAGTTTTGGTCCATTGTATTGGATTCCTCATTTGATAAACTGCAGTGTATATTATGTAATCATGTCTGTAGCTCAGGTATCTACAAAGATATGAACATTTGATGTAATTTTCATGTTGCTTTACATCCCTAAGACTTGTAAATTGGATGAAATAGTTGCCATGGCAACCCATTTTTAGAAGAAATGTAAACAATGCATTTCTATGATGTCATTTCTTATCCTACTTATATTTTTCATCATTTTGTGTGTCAAAATCAGTCATATCAGAGAGAAAATAGGTGTTTTCAAGGAAAATTGATTAACCTGCTAATTTCCATGGAAACGGAGGTGGTGCTGCACTTTTTGAGATAAATGAATGCCAGAAATGGATTCCCCAGGTCATGATTACTTGATTATGTTATTTTCAGCCATGACACTTTCGGGGGTCACAAAAACTCAATTTTCAGCAGTTTGCTCCCACACTACCAATGAAGTGCTGGCAAGTCAGTGCTATAGCAAGTCTGCTCGCCAGCGCATCATGCCTCCACTCCAGGCCTGTATTGATCAACCCCATAGGGTCGTCATGATACATGAAAGTAGCCAGAGCTGCATTTATGCATCATGACGCCATGATACACGCCTGCATTAGTAGCCGCTAAAGGGTTAATGAGTTGGCTGTAAGGGTCCTGTGTGATGTGCTACTGATGTGTGCTGTCATGCTGTGCTCTGTTTACACAGCTCACAGACCGTGGTGCTCACAGAGCATACACCAGCACAGAACACCCAGGATGAATACAACCACCGCCCAGTGAAATATTCTGTCTCAGTTCTTGTGGGTTTTTTTTTCTGTCTGAGGTCAATGATTATAGTGCAAGGTTGTTAAAAGGAAAACAGAAATGTGACATTTTTTGTGGACCTTTATGATGTCAATTTAATCATAAATAATGGCCCTTTTTCCTTGTTACAATACTTATTTTCAGGACTCTTATTGACATCATTCGACTTTTGTTCAGGCATATACTTCAATGTGTAATGTCACTGGACAATTCTTGTATGCATTAAAAAGGATGAAGCTGTGGAATCAGATACTACTACCAGGTTCCATTTGGTCCTCATTACAAAATAATTGACACATGGTGATAGCATATTTTGTATGCGATGTATGAAGCGCACCCATTCTAATCTTTGGTCCCCCAGATGAATTAACTTGTATGTGGAGAATTTGAAACATAGAAATCCCAAATGCTCATTTAGTGCAAGGTATCCTGTCCTAATAGGACTCACTAGGGGGCGTGGTAGAGGTAGTGATGACCTTCATGTCAGGTCGGTAAGATCAAAGACAAGTGTTAAACGACCCTGAAAACAGGTCAACAACGGTACCATACCTGTACCCTGCAGACTACCTGCAGTTCTAATCAGGATTCTCATACATTTAGGACACCCACTGCCTCACTGAGTCTTTTATCAACTTTCACCCATGGTCAGATTTGACCAGTACGGAACTGGGTTGACAATGGAAATGGGGTTGGTTTAGAGTCTATCTCGGACTACTGATAAAAACTTGAGATTTTCTTGAGTCATGGGTTTTGATATATTTATGTGAGTTAACATTCCCTAGGGCGGAGAGATCCATTTAAGAACAACTTTCTCCCAGCCCCTGCATTCTCCAACAAAATGGTACGTCACCTGCAACACCAGCTTTCAAAAGTATCCCCTTATCCACTGATTTTGTGCCAAAATTACACCCCTTAATTAAAGAAAAGACTGATATTTGGGACCCTAAAAATACCCATTATTTTTGAAAACGCTGATATGTTTATATCAGTGTAGAATTACAGGAATGACCATTTCCCTTCCTCAGTGATTTTCTATGGGGTTCCTTTCCATCAAACATACTTGTCAACCTTTAATGAAACACACCTGATTTTAAAATCACTGATTTTCCAGAGATAGAAATGACTCATTTCAAAATTCAGGTTTATTTTTAGAGAAAAATACCCCTTATGTTGGATTTCAAGGACATTGGAAAAGGGGCTGGGACTTTTCTATCCTGCAAATTCTATAGATTCGCTGAGCAGACTAAAAAATCCGGTGTGGATAACTTTCTAGAGAAACAGAATTAATCTTCAATATGAGAAGAAACAGAGAGGAAGGATGCATTGCACATACAATTCAAGTTACTCTTCTTAGGTACATAGTAAATACAAAAGAAGGAAATGATAAGTTTCCTATTACCAAAAATATTAATAGATCTGCCCAAGATAAAAAGGCACATATGGATTAAATAATGTATCGAAACTCTTAGTCGCATTGCCCAACAAGAAAGATCACATAAAGCCTTCTGACAAAGTTTTATGTCCCATCCATCCATCTATCCATCCCAGAGTGTGAGTATTAGCATAGCTTCCTTTTTTATGATCTAAACTTTTCTACATAAGTTCAAGGATGCACTATAGATCTAGTACCTTATGGTGTTTGGTTTGTATTGTATTGGTCGAAACCACCTTAGAGCTCAGGAGCGTGTTGCTCCTATGGTAAAAAGAGCTGTCAGTAGGTACCCTCTTTTCAAAAGAAGTCATGCTCTGCTTCACCATTCAACTTGCACTTCCCACATTAGTCTGAAAAGTCACCTGCCTTGTTTAAAACAGAGAGAGCTGCACTATCAGGTACCTACTCATGTCACACACTCTATAGTATATTATACTGACTGACTTCTCCCAACTAGGTACCTACTCAAATCCCCTTTTTGAGCACTGTACTTGAATGTCCACTTGTGAGCAACAAAAGGGACAAGTTATAGCTACATGAAAAGAAAGGACTGGAAACAAGGGCATTTAGCCAGCTCTTCCTTTTACTATAGGAGCAACACCCTCCTGGTATAGTTTTGAATGGGTTCAAAAGTGGACAAGAATTGGACATGAACCTTTTCTTGTAGTCCCCTTTATGTGGTTGGGCGAAAGAGGAATAGGCGTGGGAGCAGTCAGCTTTGATTAACGAACTGACCATTGATGTCTTCTACCAGTTCTGACTATTTGTTCCTCAATGTGTGGGAATATCTCAGCGGGATGGGAAGTCCATGGGAAGGTTGTCACTAAACAATTCTTATGATTCTAAATAAATAGAAGGTTTCAGCTGAGATAATAATCATACTTGCTGTGCAAATGATACATTTAATGGTATCCATCTTTAAAAGAGGATATTATGTGAGGCCTGTCCTTAAGGTACAGTTGCTTTATCGGATGAGATAACATAGTTGCACTACTTATCCAAAACGGCTACCCCGGAAGTTGTCCGCTTTCACATGGGATGTTCCTGTAGTTTGCCACTCACACTCTATCTGATAGCAACCAGCGAAAGTGACCCAGTGAATAAGAAAACAGTAGAAGTTGTGTGTCAAGTACAGAGTTGCAACGGTAGAAGTTGCAATGCTTTTGGCACGTGGTGGCGCCACTTATTTGTGTGCGAGCAGCGCCACAGGCGCTGGTACCTATGTACAAAGGTAGTGGGTCTGAATAAACAAAATCTGTCTGCATGAACAGCAAATACATGTTCATAGAGCGTGGAATTACATGCAGTTTTCATATAACTAATATGGGAGAGTAAACTTATATTGACTATAAAACTACATTATGATATGATATGAATATGTATATGAATATGTTATGTGTGGCCTTAAAAAGAGCTTCTCCTGGGCAGGGTGTTCCTCACTAAGTTCAACAGGAAACTGTCAGATTTAATCAGAACAGATAGATACAAGGCAGACAGAAGAAAAAAAACTCTTTAACCATGGGTGTGGTACCCCTGAGACACTCCCCCATACCAATCCATTAACCCTCTGAGGGTCACACATTGCAATAATACATTATGCATATTGTTTGTTTGAATGCAGCTCTGATGAGTCTACTAGATAGGACTGCTTTCATGGATAATACCAACTCTTAATGAGTGTATACATCCGCCCAGTAGGACCAACATGATACATGAAAGCAGATTTGGCTAGTAGACTTACCTGGACTGCATTCATTGATCATACTGACAAATGGGCATGATGCATAATGCATAACAATATGCAACATAAGAAGGGTTAATATAGCTTATCGGATGGGTGATCGGATTGATTTCACTTGATACCTGGTTTAGTATGTTATCACGTGGGTGGTATCTGGGTATCAATTTGTACCTGAAGATGAGATAAAGAGGGGTTGTCTGGTCCCAATACAGGTAGGTACTAATTAGGTATCAAGTTAACTATCAGTCTGCCTTGTCAGCAGTCTAGTGCTTCCTGTATGTTTATACTTACTGTATAGTCTACTAGTGGGTTTTCAATTTACCCATTGTAAAGAAGATAGTCAATTCAATATTTTTTTTAAGATTGACAGAATTGGTTTTTATATAAAGAATAGGGGTAATTTGGCTGATTTGGAATCCATTAAGGAAAAGAGAGGGGAAAAGATACAGAGAAACAGAGACAGATAGAGAGAGACAAACAGACAGAGACAGGCAGACAGACAAGCAGAGGTAGAGAAAGAGACAGTGACAGTGAGACCGACACAAAGACAGATCGACACAAAGAGAGAGAGAGAGGGACAGACATTAAGGGACCCAGAAAGAGAGAGGAGGGAAAAATATAAATTTGGGGTCAAGGTAGTGATAGCAAGTAGGTACATCCAGTAGATAACATCCTTATTACAGGTGAGTTACTGCCTCATTGCACACCTGCATAGGTGTATACAGGTGTGTTAATGGGGTGTCCAGGTAGATGACACACCTCACTACCTTTTCACACCCAACTACCCTTATCTCACCTATACACTCATTAATTTGATAAATGCCATGGTCAAGGACTCAGAATGCTCAATTCTTTTAAGATATTTACAATCTTTTCATATGAAAAGTGCAGAAATGCAATAATCTGCAACAGATTACTTTATTTACTCCCTCTTGCATACATAGACATGCTCAAGGTTGCCAGACATCTGTAACCTTTTTTTCTAAAATGTCTTCCTGCACCGGTTCCCCTTCTTGCAGAGCCCCTCCCCTTCATTTGCAATAATAACCGTCGCATTTTCTGATCTATTGTCTGACAAAAAGAGAAGAACATCATGAAGTGAACATACAGGAAGTGGCATTATTCCTTCTTTCAGAAGTTGTTACTCTTTATGTCATCTCTGAATTCGATGGGAATTTTCTCTACTTTTTTCTCCAACCCTGCCCTCCCACATACTATTTTTTCTCCATAAAGGAAATGGGCCCCATTTGCCCTGTTTAATTGCCATCAGATAAGTGAAGCTGAAAGAAGTACCCTTAAGGTACATAAGGGGTAGGGAAAGGGTGGGGCATCTTCACTCTCCAAGCATAGCCCTGACCTTCTCACTCTGTGTCTACACCCCCACTGTACATTTGTGCTTGGAGAAGGAGCCCTGCCGGAAGAAGGAGGTGTCTTAATGAGATGGGGAGGGTGTAAAAAAGGACTCTTAAAAACGTAATATGTGGGAATATTTTCTCAGGGTTAAAGGAGTTCCCTGGGGATACACATTAGGTGAGCTAATAGTAGGGGTGAAAGAAAACCCCTAGGTGCGTGAGGGGGTGCAAGGAGCTGCTTTCCTAACCGCCAGGTAGGGGTGTGGCTTTTTATATAGTCTTTGCACTCTATAGGTCTGATTTCGTTTTTATATGAATTTGTGGGAAAATACTGTTTGGAAGATTAATTGATATTGCTATGGAAATGCATAGTTTTCTAATGAGGGTTATCAATAGTTGTGCTGATTTTGGTGTAAGTTATGTACAGATATACTGTTCTAGAAAACGAGATGCCACTCCCAGGCCAACAAAACTCGGCAGAAATGCTAAAGACTATGGACACCTACATCTTGATGTGGTGCATTAACTAGTAGAATCTAATTTGAAAATCTCTCAAAAGAGGAGGTATTCATGCAAAATCAGGACGAAATTATCTTTTAGATCGCTGAAACACTCTAACACAGTAGATATGCTTGGGAAATATTTTATTTTTCTCTAGTTATAACAACCTCAGTCGAATTCTCACGGAGTCAGTTGACTGAAACACATCTTGAATCGTACCCATTACGAAGGCATTTTTGTAATTTTTTCTACAACATTCATAATTAGACCCTCTCCAAAAATTGAGAAGGCTGAACAGTATTTATGCAATTCAGTTAGAGCTTTACACAATATTTACACAATGATTGCAAGAACCTAGTAATAACAGATTTAATATTGGGCAGTCCCCATATCTATATAAGATTCATCTCTCCTCTAACAAAAGAAGATGAAGAGGATAAACATCTATTCCTCGTGACCAAATAACAATTTTAATTTCTAGAGATTTTTTTTTTTCATTTACATTGAGAGAATTCCTGACATGTACTCATATTTCAGAATCCCTCATCTCCATTAAGTCTCATGAACCTAGCTTTGAACCAATACTTCATAACTTACATGGGTTCCCCTTATTTCCATGATTCTGGGAATCCTGGATCACACACACTATCTACTTCACCTCATATCTACACATATATTATTAAATCCCAGTTACAATATCACAACCCCGTGGGCTATAAATCAATAATCTTAACTATAGAATTACAATACACTTGACTTATATAAGATCTTCCCATTCTTAGGAGTGAGTGAGTAATAGATGTTTAACGCCATTTCGACAACTAAGGTCATATTCATGGCGAGAACGACATTACACAATTTCACAGAGGAATGTGTTGGTGCCTACGCATATGTGCACCACTCACATCCTGAGGGGATAGGAAAGAGGAGAAATAGACCCTTTTAAGTGGGCTAGGGAGGCCCGCCCATTCTTAGGATTTCATAACGTGAGTGAGTGAGTGAGTAATGGTTGTTTAACGCCAAGCCGACAGCTTAGGTCATATTCATGGCGGAAAAAGTACATTAGACATCACGTCACAAAGGAATACATGTGCCTGTGCCCATGCATATGGACACCAGACACATGTAAGAAAGAGGGGACAGGAAAGAGGAGATTCAAGGAACGAATATGTGCCAGTGCCCGCGCATATGGACACCACCCACACTCAGAGAGGATAGAAAAGCAAGACATAGACCCCTTTTAAAGATGGCCTGGGGCTGGGGAGGCCCGGGATTTCATAACACTGGATTTATTAATCACAAACAAATAAATATATTTACAATAGAAATCTATGGATTATTGTTACACTGATCACTATCTTTCTACATTCACACTGTCAAATATTATTCCATAGATCCATTTGATCATTATTATTTATTGAACTGAATATCTATGGTGAAAATGATATATAAACAAAGTATGATGTAGTATTGTATGAAGAGAATATTTGACTTAAATTAGTTGAGGTATAATATACATATATACAGTGAATACAGATGGGTTGAATGAAGCACCATGTTGAAAGGTTGGAGGGAGGAGATAGTAGCCATTGTCAGCAAGCATTATCCTGGCAATAAAAAAAAGGATTTTGAATACATGTATTCAGCAAGAGCAAATGGTTATCAGAAATACATATGATTATCAAAAACTTTATTACCGGTAGGTTTATGTGATAATTGGGATCATATATTGTATTGGCCTGTATAAGCGCCAGGTCTTGAATAAGCGCTGGTCTTGAATAAGCGCCGGGGGTATAGGGATGTTGAGATGTAAAAAAAATACCCTATATCTAAGTCTTGAATATGCGCTTGTCTTGAATAAGCACCGGGGTGAAGCCTACTTGAAATAAATGAGCGCCCTGCGCTTATAAAGGCAGATATTCCAAAAATATGACCAAAAGGCCCAGCAAAAAGGTTTAAGAAATGCAGGGCATAGCTAACGAAGTCATCAATTTCAATCTTCACAACGCTTACCTTGAATGTGACTCGCTTCCTCGGTAGTGTCCCGACACACACTCCTATAGTGAGCTTGTCTCGTATGTTCTCCTCCAGCTCTGAGTCGCTGTGTGCTCCTGAGTCTGGATGGTGGTGTTTGTTCCTCCGGGGGGTGCTGCTCAAGGGGGGCTTCTTGGGGGGCTGCTTGGCCCCTTTCATACTACTAGCTGCTGGAGCTGGGGGTTCCTGTGTATCTATGGCACGGGGCCGCTGTATTTCTAATACTATTTTCCTGGCTGAATGTCTGAAATTAGAGAAGAGCTGTAGCTAGTAAAAATATTGTCGATAAACTAAAATATTTGGTTGATTTATGAAATGTCTAAATCATCAATGTGAGAATTTACAGCAACATACTTTTTATATATACCCCATACATGAGGAAATTCATACAGATATAGACTGAAGAGGTGGGCCTATGAATTATCTTGGGGTGTTTCCACATACTTGCCAAGCACACATCAATTTACAATTGGTTTTGCAGGCATTCAACCCCTTATGTGATAAATGTGTTGTGGGGGTTTGAGCTTGATAATTTCATTGACACAACTTATAGTATATAACACCCACCTGACTATCCTGGCTATGCTGTCTGCTGATGACCTGGACACATTCATACCATTAACCCTCACTATACAGTCATCCTTCTGGAGGCCTGCCTCCTCTGCCAGCGACCCTGGAGGAAGAGTTAATATTGAGTGAACAGGACAAGATTAGGGAAAATGTAGGATTAAGAGGTCAATTGAAGCTGCTAAGAAGGTGGGAATGGAAATTGACTCAAATGCCATATAAAAACTGCAGATAACTTCAAATATGTCTTGGTGAAAATTATTGAATCAGATCATAATTATTTTCCATTGAAGCATGCTACTGGCATAAATATATTGGTTGATGGATAGAAAGTCAAACCAAACTTCTACTTAAATAGCTTTGGTGAATGACAAAAGTGGACATCTTTTCAAATCAGTATAAAAATAGCATGTCGATTGAACCAAAAAAGACAAACATTTACCTGGCATAACACTACAGACTCGCACAGGACTACAACCAGTCAACGAGAAACCGTAACCTATTGTACCCCGCCGTATCAACATCTGTCAATGAAACCATATCGTTTGTAACATTAATATATACATGTAATGATTGTTTCAAGTAGAGCCAATAAGAAATCATTTACTAAAAACAAGCATATGAAAAACAGAAATTTTGTGAATTTGATCAGAAAGAGTGACATTATAGTTTTCTATCATATCTTTCCATACTCTTTAATACCGTAGTAGCCTAGCTATGATTTAGGGCAAAAAACGACCCTTCAGTTACATTTTACATTCAATGGCTAAGGGATATATGGATATAAGGTTTACATGAAGATTACTCACCACATGTGGTTCCATCCATAATAAATCTTGGTTCACCTTGGGTATATTCTTATGAGCTAGAAATAAAGAAATGTCTAGTTAGTATTTTCTATACCATTTCTCATACCTGCTTTAGAGGAGCATTATGTGTACAACATAATTATTTATCATTTTTCTTTTTGTTTAGGGGTAAAAAGTAAAATCAATATGTATCTGAATAGAGAAAAAATACTTACATAATTCTGCTAGAGCAGGTTTCTTTGATGACACTTGGAGGTGCTTCATCCTGCCTATCTCCTCATTTAACAAGTAGTACCAGCCATTAATCACCTGAAGCAAAACAATAGAGTAGTATTGGTGGCAAACTATACAATATTATCTAAAATATTATATAGTGTGAACACTCATCCACAGGTCCAGTTAGAAACAATTTTCAATTTAATCATTAGCAGTCTATTCTGATAAAAAGTATCAAGTTCATATCCTTTTCTACTAGAAGCATTCTACCACTGTGCCATGAAGGCAGCTATGTTGGTAAATCACCTCAAGTGAGATATTTTCCTCATATTATACAGAGGTCAGCACTGCTATTCATGACACCCTTACTACAAATCATCATACATACCCTCTTTTGAGTGTTGATGTGCTGGATTCCAAATGACATACATCCTATGAATTCGCTTTTCCTACAAGAAGTAAAATGAAAAATGTATATGAGTATATTTCACTTTGTATTTAGAATCCAAATTATTGTTAAAATCACATTATGGTCATGTACAATATTTCTGTTTGGGTATCTCTCCTTTAGAAAACACTAGTAACCTAATTCTCATTCTTCACTCATATGTGGTAATGGTTTCTATTTTCTAAAGGTGCTATTTCACCTAAAGATTGCATTTAATCAATAGAATTCTTCATTATATTGTCGCAGTCCAATGGGGTCTACAAATGTCATTTTGATACTCACTCTCTTTTTCGGCTCCGATGCCAGACAGATATGAGTAACCTTTTCTTCAGATCCTCCTCCAACAGCTCACTGGAAGAGAAATACAAAAAAAGATACAGTCTACTGAATATTAGGTAATACGTAGAACTCCAACAGCTTCATACACAAGGATACTGTGTAATCAATGAACTGATAATGAACAAATACTTGTCTGTAAATTGTATCTTATGATACAGAGATGCAATAATAGAGGGGAAATACTTGTTATAAAAACACACACACACACAAAACACTAGGATAAGATAGGAAATTCAGGGATTGCAGCCAGTCTACCCCCATTCTTTCCATTCAGTGACCCTATTCAAAATAGTATATTTTCAATGAGACTTTCAGTTACCATTACATAATTAGGGGCAGATAAGGCCTATGTCGGCCATTGCATTAGAACTCTTTGATCTGTAGTCGACAAGGGATCTTAAAGGTAGACGATCCTATCAGTAATCTTAGAGGTAATCAGTCATTAGCAACACAGCCTCTGCCCTTTATTCACCCTTAATGACCATAGAATTGATTGGTATGGACACGCATTGCCTTTAACTAAGTAGGGATTGCAAACATCAAGTGCAAATGATCCTACCATCAATGCCCAGGGAAACTTAAAGGGACTTTGATCCAAAAGGTGTATGAGTGATAGGTGTTTAATTCATTCTGGAACCATTGGTAAGTGATCATATATCTAAAAGTGGCAGTTGAGGAAAGCCTTTAAGATGAAGGCCCCTATGACGAGTCCCTAATGAATTTGGTAAGGTTTAGTAAGTAATGGTTATAGTATCAGTTGATAGTTATTTAAGGGCTGATGAGGGTGGGACAGGGGCAGGTAATTTTGATTAAATGATAGGTGTGGGGTTGGGTGCTTGCCAGAGTCTATTAAAGAACTTCACTTCTGAGGGAGCAAACTGTGTTTTCAGAGATAGTGTGCAGAGATTATATTTCAAGATCACCAACTATTTTGATTTGTTTTCTTATAAGAGCCAACTCTAGACAAAACAGTCTATTCTCCAGCACATAAAGGTAATCTAAAATAGTCCATAAATTCCTGTTCTTTTGTATGATCTACATCAACAACAAACATTACCCTTTGTGGCTAAAGAAAAACTACCTCTTGCGGGAAGATTGACTTTTTGGGTGCCAGGGGCAAAAGTTGAAAACTAATTTCACTTTATCAAGGACGGTTGACAGATACGAAACTTAATTTCCTTTGTAATTTGATATGGAGTGGCCCTACTCTATAAAAGACTATTGGCTTCTTAGAAAAAGTCTGACTGCTTGTGGGTGGGTGCCTTAGTTAAGAGGGACATTTCTCCAGGGGTTATACGGACATTGGGAGGTCCTAGTATTAACCCTTTAAGGACCAAATGGTACTGCAAAGTACCTTGCTGTCATGATACATATATACTCTGTCTGCTTATCGGCATTACATTAGTGCATCATGCCAACACGTTGGGTGTGTATCATTCTCACAGGGTCTGTATGAGACATGAATGTATCCCTGGTGAGTAACTCGCCAGGGCTGGTGTCATGCATCATGACAAACAAAGGGTATAATTCATTTGAACACTATGTGTTCTTTAAGGTTTAACTGGTGGTGTATCCGATGTCCTATGTCCCCAAAGGCAGTCTTTATATCTCTCCGCTGGGTGGCGCCCTGGTCGTGATAAGTCGGTGTCACACCGCATTTAACGCCCTGTGAATTTGTAAATATATCACCAGCACTCATTACCCTGGACACCCTATCAGGGGTAAGTCGGCGTCCATCACATTCTGCTAGGCTGAGTGAAATGACTTGTCCACTCCTCTGGCTGTAACCCTCTAAGGACTAAATAGGGTTTGCATCAGTCATACTGTTAATACATCATGCCATACCTAAAGGGTTAATGCACTCAAATGCATGAGTGCAACCCTTTTCATGAATCCTGACAGCAAATGGTCATGATATCTTTAAAAAAGAGCATGATATCTTAAAATACTATGCCGTGTCCTTTAAACATTAGAGGGCTAGACCTCTCTGCCCCGTACTATACTCCCCAGAGCATTGTCTCTGAGGGCATCTCCCTCCCCTTGATTCCTTTTCCTGCCTGTAGGCTTCACTGTCTGCTTCACTGCCCCTCCCCCTATCCAGTTCCTACTTTGTTTATACTTTCATCATCTTGGCCCAGTGTTTTAGGCCTATACTGTCATGACTATTTCCCTCCCCTTGATTCCTTTTCCTGCCTGTAGGTGTCTCCGCTTCACTGCCCCTCCCCCCTATCCAGTTCCTACTTTGTTTATACTTTCATCTGAGCCATGAAAGTCATTCTTCTGTCTTCTTTCTGGCAAAGGTCACGATTATCTTTATCAAGAGCTTTAATTTGTCTTTCTATTTCTCATGATGACGGGGGAGGGGGAGAGGTAGGCAATACAATGGGAAGAATAAAATTTGAAATTTGAAGACACTTAGATAATACCAGAGGACATCACACGTATGTGTATGTTTACAGGGTATGGTATTAACAGTGATAAATGTTATCAGCACTCTGTGGCACCAGTGGCACCAGGGAGTGTAATCTCTCTTGTGGCACAGAGGATCTTTTTATATACTTCTCACAGAACGCCACAACAAGACCTCTTCATCTTGGCCCAGTGTTTTAGGCCTATACACTGTCATGACTATAAGATAGGCCTGACCTACAGATTGCCATTATCAGCCATTGACACTTTTCCTCCATTGGCATCGCCGATGTGATCGTATTTCATAACATTTCTCTGGGAAAAGGGTCAGATCGTCCGACTATACAGATCTCATTTCCAACGCCCCATTTTCAGAGCTCCACAGATGTTATGCGAACATCAGAAGAGAAATCATTCGCCTAGACCATCAGTCAAAGACCTATAGCGGGACCTATAGTTAGCTACTGTATCTATTCTCACCTTTGAAGACAACATGATGTCCCCAAGCGTATGCTCATCTCTAAATGATACACCAATGCAGCCTCGGCGAGTTAATCGCCGGTGCTCTGTTCTGGTGCATCATGCTTCCATACTTTGGCAAGTTACTCACCCAATCAGCATGAGGTATTGGAGGCATAACACGCGAGTTACTCACCAAGACTGCACCAATGCAAAGTGGTATTAGAGCATTGTGTATTCAAAGGATAGACAACAAGGAATGTAGCCAATAGTATCTGTCATCAACCTTAGCCAGGCCTGTTCACAGTCCCTTCTCTCATTCCTTCACCACTGTACATCTCCCTCTCATTGCCCCATCCCTCAGAACTTAGTAAGTAACGATCAGAGCTCTCTCTGTTTACCTAGCCACTTTCACCCAAGGGCTAAAGACCAGGTAGTATTTTACGGATATACATACATAAGTGTACACAAGGTTTCCTGAAGGGTTGATATACCAAGGATTCCAGTGGCATAATGTGTGAATATAGCCCTTAAATGTAAAGAGCTGAAAGGTAGGGGGTGTAGAACTGTCAAGGCAGGGGGTATATCACAGGTGTGGGTTGTGGGACAGGGGGAAGGGGGTGGATGTGCTTAAAGGTGGGGATGAGGCACGTGGCAGAGTCACTTTACACAAAGCAGACGACAATTGTCTTGACCCCGGGTCAACGGAACGCTCCACAGACGCTAGCGTCAAATTCTTATTGCACTCACCAAACACAATTCTGGTTGTGTATCTGCTCATTAAAGGCCCCCTGTGGAGAACTAACATTAACATACATGTAGCTATCAATCATTGGCCTATAAAACGCAGGATTGTAGAAGGATTTTTTTTTATTGAGGAGATAAAAAGGTGGGGGGGGGGGCGTGGAGGATTCTATTTGGAAGGGAGGGGGTTTTAATTATTTCGAAGACCGTTTCTCAAGTGTCTAAGAAATTATCATGATATCAGTGTCTCTGAGAATGAAATGTAATGTGGGCCTCTATATGGAAAGGTCATCTTTGAAATGAAGTGTGAGAAAAAAAGATATCAAATACGAAATAGCAAAAATGTACCTCTAAATGACTTACTAAGCACTGTACCACTCAATGACTCCCGAATTCCGCTTTGAGGGTGTGATGATCCCCAATGTAGGGATAGCAGACGACATTTGCCTAGATTGCAGCAGGACGCTGGTAGCACTTTGCAGAATGCACCAACACAAAGACACCAGACCACAACCGTCGCCATCATATCACCCGCACGGGTACACACTGAGAATACCAGCCAAGTAAACTAATATGGACGTGAGGTGCACTCAACGAGAGGAAGGAGAGGTGGTGCTATCTTTGACAAATTCTGTTTCCCCAGGTGTATGGGTCATTTTGAAGCAGGCCAGTGCCACAGTCAAGACCTTCTGCATCATTGCTTTCTGCCTTTTTTTGAAGAAAATCTGACTTCCAAATTTCTTCATCATTTCATGGGTCATTCTGTTTTAGATTTGATAGACTAAATGCAGCAAACCTTATCATTTGGACGGTTTGTCCTAGTTGGTGTTATGTATTTAATTCTTTGGACCCTTTCCTACAGAGTGCAAGAAAGACACTCTAAAAAAGGTTTTTCTACAAACGGTTCTTTTTGTTGGATGACTTAGTCATTCTACAGGGCTAACCCTCTGTTATCCCCCTGTTCCCCCAGGTCTACATTTATAGATTTTCCATTTTAAATGTAACAATTATCCATTTTCAAATCTTCAAACCCTGACAATGATGGATCAGGTTGTCATATTCGGGTACTTTATTCCGTTGGTACCCTAATTCTGTCCCCCTGCCCCAGTTTAGCTGGTTAACTGACGCCTCTATAGACGAAGTCATTACAGGGTCCATACCCTCAGGGATCAGATTAATTGAAACATGATTGAATTATTGCTGTACAAGCGATCTGATGTTTACGATAAGGTACTTTGAAATGAAATTATAATCAGATCAATAATATTTCACATATTTAGCACTCACAGATGTATATAAGTATGTGCTAGATAGCGTGACATCTGGTAATTAAGCAGGTGCTTCGATACAAAATAACATGTGTGTATGATGAGGCATCTTAAAGGTCGAGGAAGGGATTGGGTGGTTTAGATTTGAGTAAAGGAATCCGCTACTTCTTTTCAGTGTTGGGTAGGACTACAGCATTGTATGGACTAGGATGAAACCTGTCTGAGTAGATCTGTTATTAAAGGTACCCGGTAATATTATAAGTATATTGGGTTCTGACAGCCTCAAGTACTCCTTAGCAGACAGGTAATTGGTAATTGAGGATACGAAAGGAATGCCCCAAGGCTTCTTTTTTTTTAACAACTTTCAAATTTACTGGTGAAAATAGCTCAGGTTTGACATGATATTAGTTTTCTTTCACTGCCTATCTAGCACACAAAGAGACCCGTTAGTGAACGGTTGCTACAGGTCAGCATGCGTCAACATAACCTTGAGGAGCTCAATCCAATTCAAAACCAAGCAAGAAGCGATGGGGTGTTTGTTTTTTTGTCTAGGAAGGTAAAGAGGCATGTTGAACATCTCAATACCATGTCCTGGCAAATGTAAGGTTCACCTTTAATATCTAATTTAGGATTTAGAATTTCTGAAAGTTCAAGACTTGGGGAATGTTCTGAAACATTTGTGAACACAAGGCCAAAAAATGTCCGGTTTCATAGTCCTAAAGTAAAGAATAGATCTATAGGTCAGAATTTATTTTCTTTTTTTTTTGGGGGGGGGGAGGGGGAGGGGGTCAGGCCTTAAGCTTCTTCACCTATGTATAATCTACCACAACTCTGTCCCGCCTTGCAAGTTCTCATGAACGACTAAGCTAAGGCTGATTTAAAAGTCATTCGGAAATCTGTCGATGTTTTGCCCCCAAAGCTGAAACACCCCTTGTTTGCCTGATAAAAAAGCCTTGACAAACCCCTTCATGAGGCTGAACACTTCATGTAACCGTCAGAAAATATTCCAAATACTGGAGTATGAAGTCCATCACTCAATGTGACACAAGAACATGATGGTCCATCAGTCAGTATGATACAGGGGTATGATTGTCCATTATATCACTCAGTATGACACAACGATATAGCTGTCCATCATTCAGCATGATGATGCTACATAGTGTCAGGTGTGTTATGAGGTGTGTATAGGTGTGGTGTAAAGATGTGTCTGATGTGGCCGCCCCAGGACACAGGTAAGTACAGGTAGGTACAGGTAGGTACAGGTAGGAAGGGGTAATCACCCACATCACGTCACCCACAATCACCATCAACCGTCTAGGATGCACCCCACCAATTATCTAGGTACTATACCTGGGGTAGGGGCAAGGGGAGGGTGCACTACATGTAGCACAGGCGCAAGAGTGGGGATAGGGCCGGGGGGTAGGGATGAATGCTGAGGTTCCATGAGAATAAGGAAGCTAGGAATAAGATAGACTCGACTACTAGAGATGGTTTACAGTCTGTCTCATCGAGGATTATGGGGGCAAAGAAGTATAGGAAAAGGGGAGTTGCATTTGCAGGGTCAAAAGAATAACTAGAATGTTCAAATATTTCCTGAAAATATTTAAAAAAAAAAATTAGATTCAGTCATCAAACTGCCTATAATATGGTACTGTGAATAATCATGTAAAACAGACATGTGGCTAGTTGAGCCTTTTGGAGCTGATAATGCATCCCCAGTAGAGGCACTGTGTCCTTATCTAGACAGTACCTACTTCTAGCTCAAAGGAAAGTGTAAGTAGTATAGGGAACCTTGCCTTCGTCTTAACTACTCCACTTTGTAGATGATAAATAGCTCCTTGGCACCTCTAAGTCTCTAAACTAAACATCTTCTCTATTCTCCACATTACTGTCTCATCCCTCACTGTCACTAACACGTTACAAAACCCATCATTACATCTAAAACTTCAGAGATACCCATCTCTCTGACTGTGACAGATTGAGAAGGGTATAATCCAAAGGCAGATAAGTTATTTTTCTTTTTGATATTTTAATTGGGAGATGTGCAGATATGGGATCATATTGCCTTGGGTGACTCTATTAGGTATGGTAACTGTGGATGCTTTGTGTTAGTCATTCAGCTTTTTTGACTGATGGGGAGCTGGAACATTTTGAAGATAGATTGGCCAATTTAAAATGTATATAGATAGCAGTATTATCTCGCTCTACCCCTATGGTAAAGATGGTTACAAGGGTATGGAACACTGAATTATTGGGGGCAGACGTGCAGAATAGATATTGGAATAGTGCCTCACGGTTTGGAAGGGAGATATAGACATCTCCATCTAGGATAGGGTTCAAATCTTCAAATCCAAGTGGCTTTACCTATTAAGTTCTACCAACACTCAACTATTCTCGTCTTAACCTCTAAACCCAAGCTCTATTCCAAAACCCCACTTCATCAATATGCACACATCAGTAACTCATGATTCAGGAGCCACACTAAACCTCAATCCTACCTGTCAACATAAAACCATCACTACAGCACACAGAGGCGGTTTTCTTGTCTTTTACTCCCACCCCATGCACCCTAAGGGCACTCACCCTGGGGGCATATAGGTAAGGCCCCACCTCCTTATCTTAACACCTTAAATGCCAAGTAGGCATGTTTGTATCATGGCCTTTGATCATTATGATACATCATGCTAACCCTACAACCTCCCCTTTATGGTATGATACGCTCCAAGGGTCAGCATGATGCACCAATACTGTGCTGGTGAGTAGACCAGGCAGCACTGCATTGGTGCATCATGACAACAAAGCATCATGAACTTGTAGGGCATCAAGCTGCCCCTTAGGCAGTAAACCAGGCCAGGTCCTACCCTTTGCCCTGAGGGCATCCCACCTGTAGTAGGACCTGAGGGCAGCAGGAGGGTGTGGGTCGGCGAGGACCTTTGTGATCCTATTTTATAGCTCTGTTTGCACAGGTGGGTGTAATTTTGGTGCTAATCACCTCTAAACAGAGTTATTGCCATAGTAAACCCACTGGAGGGGCTAACCCCTCAAAGGCCGCATGGTGCAAAGCATCATTCTTGGTCCTTGAATTGGAGCCCTCACTGAAGCTGCATGCATGCACCATACTGAATCTTTGGGAGTTGCCAGCACATGATGCATGAAAGAAGCCTTACCATGACAGGTGCATTCATAGATCATGAAGATGGTATGCATTAATGTACCAAGTCTATATAGCCCTAAGATAGTTCAGGATGGCAATGGGAGAGAGGTTGGGAGTGTGGGTGTGTACTGGCACGTGTAGCTAGGTAGGGGGTAAAGAGGGAGTTGAGGATTGAAGGATGTAAACCTGACACAAGGTGAGAATGAATAAAGGTGTTTAGTCTAAAGACGGTTAGACCTCTTCTATGTCTATCAGTATGAATCAGTTCAAGCCAGGGGCTGAGAAAGGGTTGCCAAGGTAGAGGAGGTGGGGGCTATGCCATCGGTTCCCAGCACTATTAAAATTCTAATGCTACATTCCGAATATCATTATTTCACAACTTAGTACTACCTCCATGTCTAAATCTCCACATGGAATTCAATCTACGTGTAGACAATCAAGTGACTCTCCGTGCACTCGGCATTCATCCCTAAATACTGATAATAAAGGAGTGATGCAGGTATCCTGTAATCTCCCTGCATCCCTGTGACCCACTCATCCTTATAATCCCCAAACTCCAGCTTATCTCATTCTACAAGATCCCCACCCCTTGATGTAGGTGTCGACCCTTTCAGGGCCGTTAATGCATTCATGCAACATGCCCACATCCTATGACCTACCGTAGTATGGGATTCATACACTCCTGAAGGGTCAGCATGATGCTCCAATGAAGTGCTAGCGAGCAGACTCGCTAGCACTTCATTGGTGCATCATGCCAACCAATGTGCATCATGCACTGCTGCATCAGCGGTGCTTAAAGGGTTCAGGGTTTATGAGTATTCCCTCTCTCTGAACACATCCATGTAATCTCTACTTCCCAGCTTATCTCCTCACAGAGTATTGCTTACCTCAGGTAAAGGGCAGGCAGGTGAGCCTACAGATATACTCCTACAAGATAAGAACCCATATCAACATGAGTGGTGAGGACTAGATGTCTATAGGGTAACCTACTCCAAGTGACTTGGCAGATACGCAGTAGGTCCACTTAACAGTGTACGGTGTAACCTGCTTGTGAATCGCATTTTACTACAATTTCCTCCTGTTCTTGAAATTTGCTGCCAAAGGAGTTGGAAATTCTATTCGAAGGCACAATCTGGGGCGAATGGTATTGAATGCAAACTGCCACTTCCCGAGTCTCCACTCCCATAAGTGTGTATTGAATGGCATCCCTGTCGATTATGCCTCGGAGGAAGCAGACATAACCTATCTTCTGTATCAGTGAATGTCTTAAAGGATAACCAGACACCTGGGCGAAATATTTTCCCTTTTCTGTTCACTTCAACTCTATGAAGATACCAATACTGGGAAGTAGTGTTGTTCTTCCTGCCAATTCCAATTCCAAAACTAAGGCCTTTATGAATTGACTATGTTTGTATACAGTTATATTCACTGTTTGCAAATGATCAAGGAGCTTATCCAGGATCCAGCCTCTCACCTATAAACCCCATACCTCTCCTTATCTAACCGTCCTAGATAACAGAAAGTGACCCTTCACCATCTGAGTGGCTTGTCTGTAATTAGTATACTTCTGATGGAGGCTTATCTACACAGACAGAGTGGGTGATAGGTAATCAGAACATGGTCCCAGTAAGGGGCACTCTGAGGTAGAAGCTCTTATCTAGACTGGTCCCTGCTAAGGGCAATTAGTGCAACCCTTAATTGATAGAAATCAATATCCAGATTGCCAATGCTGTAATTGGCTGAGTGCAACCAGGATATAATGGTAATAGCTTATAACTATATTGGTCTTCAATCATCCGCTATGGGTTGGATGAAGAGGAACTACTTCACCCAGAGAGAGGATAATCATCAAGTGACTTATTTCGGGTCGCAGAATGTATACCTGAATAGCTCTTTTTCTTTCTTCTTTCCTTTTTTTTCTTATTTCTCTTTAAGTTATGAATATTTTGCTTTTAAACACCAGCAATCACTCTCTCATAACCGAAATAGTGGATTTCAGATACACATGTGCTAAGACTAACTATTACCTCATGGGACAGCAATAAAGTTGTTCATCTCTAAGAAGAATCCTTCAGGTATACTTCAGATTGACCGGATTATCCTTACAGAGACCTATGTCAGATTTATTGTAGAATGATACATGATACTTACAAAGAGAATTTCTCGTCATACACAGGGTGGTTGGTGTCTGTGATGACCTCTGTTTTACACCTTGTCCTCCTCGACTCATCTGGTGCCAGGGAAAGCTGTATGGGACAGAAAGAAAACAAAAACATGCTCAAATTTATTGGTGGATATATAAAATATATTAAAAAACAATTTCATTGTAGAGGTATGCACTAATACCCCAGGCCATGAGGTCCATACATGCTACAGAGCAAAACATGGACCTTTGAACCCTTTTTATCATCAAATTCTTCTCCAGATGTTATTGCCTTTATTGCTTGGGGCGTGCCAAGCATGTGAGTGTGTGTATATGGCAATTATATGATTCATTTTAGGTTACAACTCATAAATGAAGAATGGGTCCCTCTAAATGCTGCAGAGTACATTAAACCACCATACCATACCGACATAATATTCCCGATGCATAAATGCAGTTCTAACCATCAGGACTAAATGGCTCTAGATGCTCCTCGTATATTTTCTCTTTCAGCATGATAATGCACAAGTGCGGCACTGGTATCAATGTTACATCCCTCCAAATGGTGGTCAAGATGATCCTATGTCATGCAGACAAGCCAACCACAAGCGCTACACCAGTGCATTATGATGACAAAATTTAATGAACATAATTCTAATGCTAATTTTCATACTTTTTTTCGGAGCAGAGTACCGGTATATGGATCTACTTCTAAGGGTTGGTATCTCTTTGTGCCCAGTACCCGGATGACAAGGCCTGCCCTCTAGTGATAAGGGATGTAACACGAATCTGCCTGAAGGGGCAGATTCCATCCACTTCCGGTCACGTGGTTCACCACGTCCACGATAGGGGGGGGGGGGCTTCCGTGAGTAGCTCACCGTCAGGTCAAGAGCTCTCACTTCCCATAACCTTTTTTTTTTCTTGGAACCTTCCAACACCCTTTTTTTCTGGGATAACCTTACCCTCTGTATATAGGTAAGGCAAAATTACCAACAGACCCACCCTGATTTTGTTTATCCTATGGTCAAAGCATGCACATAATGTATGTAGGTTTTGGAAGATAATTGTAAGCTGGAGTATATAGACAGGTTGAAACACCCCCTTACTCTATACCTGCCTAGGTTATTGAATACATATTTGAGGGAACCCAAGCAATTCTCAGGGTAAAAGTGTGCGATAGATTGACAAAGGGCTCCGAAGAAAGGACAAAGAAAAGAAATGACAGAATGACGACATAAGAAATATTAAGTGTCTATTCATGTTATTGTATTGGCACATGCGTACACAATATCAACATATGTCCTGGAGGAACAAAACGTCTTGTTACAATACATCTTGAGACACACACAAACATCAAGGCATTCCTCCCACAGGAGACAACATGGGTTATCATATTTAACCTATCAAAGTCAAAGATAACATGTATAATATTGTATATCCATGCACTTGTAGGTGGTCTGGCCGTGATAGGGGTGCAACAGTTCCTAACCCTGGCACAAGACTGATGAAGACTAATGGGGGAGAACCAACCACCCCTCCCCCTCAGGACTTTCTGGAACCCCCTGGCAGTGTGGGTGGGAGGTCCCTGTCGGTTACAAGCTGGGCTCAGATGTACATGTCCGACCTTCTAACAGTGTGGGAACCAGGGACATGTCATAAGTTACCATTCATAATCCTAAATACCATGCCTACAGAATCAATACATATCATGGGCCTATGTATGGGCATAGGCAGGACATTGAGAGCTAAGCATCACAGAATGGATTTACGAGGCTATAGTTTTGATCGAACATACCGGGTATCTGGTATCATCTAGGGCAACTTATCAAGTTAGGTGCTTCCCCTACTGCTTCAAAGGGACAGCAAGTGCTTTTCTCTCTGTCTGGGTTTATGGAAATGATCAGGCAATATTACAGAAACATATCAAAGCTCAAACCTAAATTCTAATCACCTTTTGTGGTCACCATTTTCTCAGAATATCCCTACTGGTATAAGTGACATCTAAAACCTTGTACCCCCCCTTGCGGCTATCGATGCCCAGTTCCAAAGGAGGACGTTATTGACCCCTATGGGGCAGTGGCAATGTTGTGGACAGTTGTACCCCTCACCACTGGTCACAGTGATTGACCACACCAAGGGGTACATGGACCAGCTGGTCTGGGGCCATGAGGGGTCAAACTAATAGTCTCTGTACTTTAGGGGTTGTACAGTGCTTTAAAGTCCTATTCAGGGACTTGAAAGAAGTTTCAAATTGTGGGGGGGGGGGTTTCCAGGCTTTTTTGCCTCTTCTGACTTGACCTTTTTGTATAGGTTAATATAGAGCTGTAGTAATAGAGTTGAGCTTTATAGGTGTTTTATCAAGAGAGGATGGGGACCTCCAACCCACCTCTCAACGTATCTCCCATGTCCCATGTCTCTGCCATTTTGTCATCATGATGCTTGAATGCAACCAAGCTGAGTAACTCACCAGTGCTAGATTTATGCAAAATACTGAACCTTTGGTTGTTACACTTTCAAATGATCAGCACGATAGGCATTGCTGGATAATAGAATCACTTGTATTACATTGATGCATCATGTAGAAAAAGGGACATACCGGAAAATATGGGAGGGAGGTGTCATGTGGCCCGTAAAGAGTTAACAGCTCTATGTGTGTGGGAACAGGCTGGAGTGGATGTCTCAACGTCAGCATTGGATATCTTTTCTGGATATCATTTCCTGAACCTGTCAGCAATGGTGGGTTTGGACATGTGGTGGTTGAGTAAGTATGGGTGACCCTTGACTAGTTAGGGCAGGCTACAGGCAGACAGATAGACTTTCTATGCCTTTTTAGTTGTGAAAAATGTTTTACATTAAGTTTTGTGAAAATGATTCCAACTGTTGAGGACTTTGAAACATTCTCTACTTGTACATAGTGTCAGAAGGGAGAAGACTACTTGTGGGCTGGGGCAATTCACAATATTGCAAATCAACTTAAGTTATTGTGCAGATTACAAAATAACTTACCTTGACAAAGGAATCACATGTGTCTTTACATTTACACACTAGGTGTCGGGCTTGTACAACTGGAACAGAAAAGGTATGCTATTTGGCAAGGTGCATGATCATCAATAGCATAATAAAAGTTGAAGGCATAGTGCTTTTATTCTAAATGAATAGCATATTCTCTTTTTACATACTGTTTGCAGTATACTATATCCCTGTGTCTTGAGAACAGGACTGTGACCAGGCAAGCAAAAACACCCCTCTGAAAGGAATTCATTTTCAAAGTCCATCTCGAGATCTTTAAAATGAGACATCATTGGCTTAGATATTCCTAGTAGTTATGCTAGAACCCCTCCTTGAACATAGGTCATTATTCATATCGGAAATCGATGATTAAGCTCTAAAAACATTATAAAACACAATACTGTCTGAAAACACAATAAATCAGCCTTTTTCCTAAAAAATACATAACAATGTGGTGATTTTTATCTTAGATTTTAATCAAAAAGGAATTTTCCATATCTGTTTTCAGTTTTGGGTTTTTGGTGAGTATCCCGGAAAATTGGCATAAAAATCTGCAAATTTTGATTATTGGAATGGTTGCCATGACAACCAGGAACAGGCATATAGGTTGATTTCTCATGAAAAATGTTCATTTTACCATCCAAATATGGGCCATTTCTACCGCAAATGATGCATTTTAAATGAGACCATTGAATTCTGTATAAAAAATTAGCTTAACATATTTTTTATAATGATTTTAGGGTAATTTTGCCCCTCCAATGCCCCCCTAGTGGCCAAATGGGGAATTAAAAATCCCCCCGCAGAGGGGTGTTCTCCCTTGATTTTTACCTGGTGCTCTGTAATTATGTTTGCTAGTACAGTATATGAGTATTTCCAATTGAATGAACAACAAGGGTTGAGATCAGTATATTCTTCTTACCATGAATTGTGAGCAAGCCATAATTGACGTAGACAGCCAACTTCACTTGGCCTGCAACAGTAAAAAGACATATATCAATATGTGCTTATTAAATGTTATCACATGAATTTGCACAGTTTAGTCATCCTGACATATTCTCAAGGCAGCAATAATGATTGAGAGGATGTGCGAACTTTTGAAAACTGTGTATGGAATGAAGGCTGTATTTGATATGACTGGCAGCATTTCTAGAACCTCATTATAGATTATTGAACACACATCTAAAAAAGTATACATATTCAAAGTATAAATATTCAAAGATTCAGAGTTAATTTGCTGTTAGGTTAATACCAATGACTCTTACAGGCCACACATAAATGACTTATGTCACCATATCTAAAACAACAGTTTCTCTACCTTTATATGGTTGGTACTCCTTAGATGGTTTCTCCCCTTTACAGAGACCATCTTTTTGAAAGATCTCCAACACTGGGATGGAGCCCAGGTCTCCACTATCTCCATCACAGGTTGCTGACGACACGATGCTATCGTCCATGCACCGCCAAGGCCCAAGGTTCTCTGGTGGAGATTGACAAACACATGCATAAGGTCAGGGACATGCAGATTTAATAATGTGTCAAAGAAAGTGGAAATTGTTAGAAATAAGAAATGAAAATAAGCAACAAGTTCACTATGCATCATTCCAACAAACGTTTTAAAACTCATATTCAGAAGTGGCAAACTCTCAATTCTTGAAATTCAGATGAAGTCATTCTTTTCAATTCTGCCCGTCAGTTGATATTGATATACCGGTATATATACAAGTTTCTCGGAAATTTAAGAGTTTCGAACTTAACCTCGTGTATCTTAAGTAGATCATAGACTCTAGTCTCCATGGTAGACTAAATGACTATTTGACATTAAAGTGTATCTGAGCTCACATTTTTGATATTTAAAAGGGAAATTATTAGCATTTATACATCTATTTATTCACAGTAGTTTCAGTTCTGCATTATTAATTTATCAATTTATTTCTATTTTTATTTTGTCGGTATCCCCTGTAGAATAAAATCGAAGGCAGAAGCTGACCAGAGAAAAGAGTATTCTCTTTGCTGTGACCAGTACTTAGAAACTGGACGGAGACCACCAGCAGTAGACTGACCATCATTATCATTACCCCCTCCTTGTCCAGGGCAGGTAAAAGATGACCTCTACTCCTCCTATATACCCCTCCTCACTGGACACCAGTCGCTGTCCTTTACAACCAAGATAATGCCACAAATTATTTTCATGGTCAGCTGAGTGCAGTGGGAGGGGTCAAATTTAACCCTTTAAGGTAGGCATGATGCATTAAGACTGCATGGTTATTTCACATATTGATACACCAGTGCAGTGCTACAGGAAAGATTTACCAGAGCTCAATTGATGCATCTTGCCACCCTATTTGAGAGTGTATATATACTCATTGAGATTGACACGATGCATGACTGCAGCATTTGTGAATTTCTCACCAGGTCTGCATCTATGCATCGTGATGATACTAAGGGACATAGAGCATCAAAGGTGCTGTGTGACCCTAACGAAAAGTTAATGATGTCAAAACGTGAAGGTCTGTTCTCACGTGGGTGAAGACTACAGTCCCTTTCAGTGTGGGTGTGAGAAGGCTGACCCTATATCTGTCCCATTCTGCCTGTCTGTCTCTGGGGTCCATATAGATCTACTGATTTATGGACCCTTTATTTCTGACATATGGCTATATACAGATATGGTTAGGGATGTAGGCGCCATGGCATGGGTATGATATTGGTTTTGACGCTGGGTTAAGCTTTGAGAGTGGATTTTCTTGTAGCTGACGCGACTGGGATTTTGTGAAATTGCGAAAATTGGGACAGTGGTATAGGGAGAATGAGAGAGAAGAAAGTGTTTATTGAGAATTGTTTTATAGGGGGAGGGTTAGGGATTAGGATAAATTGGTCCACTAAAACAGGTCTGAAAGTTTGGAGACCAACTGAAAGCACCAATTGTTATATTTGAAAAGTTGTAACGGGTTTTCAATCAAATTTGGACCATCCTCTAAACCTATTTCTTGCTGCCAATTGTCAACTCACCATACAACAGCCCCAGGTTATTTATGCATTCCCTTTAAAGTTCTTGTGTGAGAGAAGTAGAATAGTCGACTCTTCTTTTCAATAAGAACCCATACAAAATACAACGTCTTACTCAATCTTTGACTTAATAGACTGCAACTGCAGACAAAGAATGTGTGTTGTGATACATACCTAGGTAGGCTAGGTTCGGATGAAAGATAGCTACCATTTTCAGAACAAAGAAGTACAATAATACCATATACCCAAACCCTCCGAAAACCATAACTCATTTGAAGCACTGAACCACCATAAAATATCTACAATATACATCCTCTCCTCAACCCCACCCCTTCACTCCACAGTTGACCTTTCACTTGACCGGGGGTCAGTTCTGGTGTGAGTAATTACGACCCCACAAATGACCATTATTTTCTCTCCCTGATTACTCGTATAGGACAAATTACACCTTACCCCCAGACCCCCTACCTGTCCCCACCTCACCTTCAAAGGACCTACCTGACAGACCGACCCATTCAGGCCTCACTACGCAGAATTCAGCACCGTCATAATGCATACAGGACTGTTTTTGAAGCTGACAGTTAGAGGACATATTATGGGCTGGAAGGGGAAGGCCTAGATCTACTGAGGTTTTATATATGGCGTGGTGACACCTAAAATATACCTTACTCTACTTGGAGCCGTTGGGGGCTTCTAGAAAAAGAAGGGGTGTATATTGTCAGGCTATATTCATAGCAGAATAAGATTTTCCATTTCAAAGTGTCCAGCTGTAGGTTATCATATTGGCAAGATGGTCTTTCCCTGGTTATATTAATTTACTCTCATTTTTCACTTGAGGATGCTCCCAATATTAATTCAACTTAAAGTTGTCTTTCATCATGAACAATGGATCACCACATCCGAACACCCCCCCCCCACCATTCATACAAATTATACATAAGGCTATGAATAAATATAGGTTTAAAACAGATATTACATACACTACCATGGAAACCTCTCTAGACAAGTTACGTTACATTAGAAGCAGACCTATATGACATGATGTAAGGTGCTATACCTGTGCTCTATACCATAAAGTCAGCCTTACAGGTGGGGCAACATGTGGTAAAGTGTACAAACATGGGCCAGCAGTCTTAACTGTTAACTGCTGACTGTATGCAGGGTCATATGTAAGAATTGTTTAATTCTGCATTGAAATGCAATTCACCCATGTACATAAATGTAATAGATCTCATGACCTGGTTGACAAAAAGTAGTACAGTATGATAGATATGATATAGAAATTCAGTTGAGAAGGAATTACAAAGTCCTATGGGTGACCCGAAAAGACAAAATCCCCCTCAATGGAGCATCAAGAGGAAAAGGTGTTGTCCATCCAGCAAGTGTCATCTCATATATAGATGTAGACCAACACGAGCAAAGTGGGGATGACATAGGAAATTCCCTTTGTACAGTATGTCAGATAAGATCCACACCACATAGCACCCCATAGAGTCTGGATCCTATCAGTATGAACTTCAGGGACGGGAGTGGTTAGGGAGGGAGGGGTCTAATCGAGTCCAGGTGATTTGCCCAAATAGACGACTCAATATCAGCTCCACCATAAAGCCTGGCTGAAGGTGAGACTACTAATTTACAGAATATGGTGGGGTTATATACTGGCACAGGGCACTTATTAGACCATAGATTTCCAGGAAATGTTTAGATTAATGTGTCTAGGGTCTGCTCCCTCGTCAGAATTGATGAAAATTTCCAAAGCCGGATCGCTATTCTGGATGAAATTTCTAAATAAAGAGCAAGATATAGGCACAAAGAGGGAACTAGTTGCCAAAATGCTCAATTAAAACGTGGCTCTTCTATACTGGATAGTGTTGTCTTGATGCATGAAAATGGTCTCTAAGGTTTAAATGTGGAGGATCTCTAGAGAGTATGAGTGACAGGAGTAATTCACCTGCAGTCTGGTGCCTTCTTTGATCATGTTGGGCTACTCACCTTAAAACAATTTGTTACAGCTCAGGAACCTGCTCATCATCTTAAACATAACTAACCTGTAGGCTTTATGAAGTTGGCACAGGCTTATAGACCATATTGGTTTGCATAAGCGCCGGGTATTTAAATAAGCGCTGGTCTTGAATAAGCGCCTGGGCTACAGGGGAATTGAAATCTGAAATTTCACTATATTTTAAGTCTTAAATAAGCGCCGGTCTTGAATGAGCACCAGGTTGAAATCAATGAGTGCCCGGGCACTTATACAAGTCATTATGGTACGGCCAATGGGCCACCATATAAAGTTAACATGGTAAACCAATCGACTCAAAAGATTGCTGCATCATGATAAGAAATGGATATAATGCCAATGTTTTACAATGTACTAACTCCCATTCCCTAGCAATTTCAACATGTTCTATGACCACAACCCTGTAACTCTAAATGTCACACCTTTACCTCCCACACCTCACACCTTGTAAATCACACCCCACACACACAGCCCCCAGACCCCACACCCAATGCACCATAACCTGACTCCTCCACCTCCTGAAACCCACACACCTAACCCATCAACCCTACACTCATTTTTTACCCTGTTATCAGCCCCTGAGACACCCTGTGTGAGTCTGTAAGTCTTCACTGCTGACTCCCAGACAGCTTCCAGGGTTATCCAAAGTAATTAGATGGGGATGGAGCGGTCTCGGTGTGAGGGTAGGCCTAGGAGTGGTCATTGGGGATGAATAAACGATGGTTCCCTTTTACCGTCCATGTGGTGAGTGTGCTAAAGTGATTTTTTGCCCCACCCCCTCCACGTTGAACTGTTTCCATCAGTCTAGTCGTCACCCGCTTCGTCAGCCTACATCCAGCATCCCTCCTGTTGACAATAAATGACCATCCCACAGGTAGGGTCGAGCACGAAGGGATTGACTATGCATGAATTACACTGAAAACATGGAAGATCTGAAACTAGTCAGCGGTGACCACTTTAGGTCCTCAAGTTGACAATACCTAAAACTACAGCTTTAGGTAGTCAAAATGACGACTTTAGGTCATCGTCCTGACGACCTGAGTCATCAATATGAGGACTCTGTAATGTCAGTATTGTCATCCTGACGACTCAGGTCATCAGGATGACGACCTAAAGTCGTCATTTTGACTACCTAAAGCTGTAGTTTTAGGTATCGTCAACTTGAGGACTTAAAGTGGTCACCGCTGACTAGTTTCGGATCTTCCATGTTTTCAGTGTATGGTTTTGGATTGGCCTTGAATTGAGAGGAATTGAGAAGACTGTGAGGCGGAGTTCAGATTTCTGCCAGTCCCAAATTACGTGAAACAATCAAAGAGACATCTACCTAAGGTCAGTTCTTCACTCTCCCAAACATAAAATGTTAACTGGATATTTTCGACCTCACTGACCCTAACGGCTGATGCAAATAAAACCATAGTGTTGTAGATTTTAATACAATAGTAGAGAATAGTCCTGTGAGACATGGCGCGGCGACTTGTAATCTTGTGTCTAGTTTCAGTTGGTGAGACAGATAGGGCATACTATCATCTGGGCTTTTGGTAGTATATAGCACAAATTCAACCTGAACTACCCACTGCAGCTAAGTACTAATAGTCTGTAGACTGTCCATTCTGCATGCACCTCACTCAGCTGCCACAGGGACCTGTCCTATTCAATGTTCAATGCCATAGTCAACAGGAGTTTCATTATGAGTGTACACTGTCTCAGATTGCCAGGAGCCTGCTCTGCCTCCCCGCCCCCCCCCCCCCCACACACACACACCCAACTGCCAATCACTTGTAATAGTCTGTACCTCGTCACGGGCCAGTGGTCAGCAAACCCGCCAGATCACTCCACCTCTCTGTAGAGAGGGAGCACAGTGTAAGTTCCTCGGTGTACATACATGTTTTCAGTGTTCCACAAAATCGTTTATATAATGAAAGGAGTAATCAAATTAATCTTTCATTACCAATAGTAGATAGATATTCTAAGATAGCATTATTTCAATGTAAACTAAAAAATTTACACAGAAAAGAATGTAGCAGTTCCACAAGGTGGCCTTACACTTCAACCTCCTCTGATTTACAAAAATGCACATATGGCAACACACACTTTAGCACTGATTTCTCCATAGAGATCTTTGACAGTGAATACTTTGTTCAAATACAGAAAATATGATCCAATTGTACCATAACCCACTGAGATAAAACCTGTACTACATATATATAGTAGTTTCAAAACGAACAATTCTAAAACAAAGGCTACAGGGATGCATTTCTGAATCTTAAAATGCTCTAATGCTAATCTGCCATAGGGCTCCAAATGATGAAATGTCTTATCTGCGAATAAAATCAAAAGTATGAGATATATTCTGAAAATTCCTTCACTGATAAGTAAAGTACACATACTGTTGTTATTACATTAGAATAGTGAGCAGCAATAGTCCATAGCAGAGGAGCCACAAACAAAAAAAGATTGCAAGGCCTCCCTATCCCTTACACCGTGGCGACTGTGAACCATACACTAGTCTACTCATCTCACGAGTAGTACTCACTTGTCGCCGCGCTAATAATTTACCTTAACAATTTAACACTAATTGACTATGCATGTATCAGGCTTTTTTCTGGCTTTTTAAGAGGACTGACTCACAACCAACAAGTCTGCATGATACAACATGCCCATGGTTTACCCATCACCAAATCCAAATAAATTCAGTATGTATACAGCACTGAAATAGCTCACATAGAACATGTGCTAGGAGTGGGAGGGAATGGACCATATAAATGTGCAGTTATCTCGATCACCACGTGATCCAGCACACTCTACTACTGGGGGCAAAATGAATGAAGGGAAACTCTGGAAATGACATCCACAGCCCTGATAGAAATAGCACTAGGACTTGAAGGGTTACCTGGTTTTTAACCCTGGGTTGGTATCTGACTCTCCAGATGTAGATAGTACATATAAATCTTATGTAGAAGATGTGAGAGGCTCAAAGAGGCACCCCATGGTTCATATTTGTGTATTAAGTGTTCTGTTGATGTTATTTGGTGTATCTGGTTCATAAATGCCTACTTCTGTTGGATATTCTTGGTGTATTGGGGTATTAGGTTTAGAATTGGCTAGTTCAATTTGCTGTTATGACACATCTAACAGCCACCTATAGTTGTTCTTTTCTGAAGATAACACCTTCCTGCAATTTACATCCCCTACGTAGAACCTTATCAAGGAATATTGAATCGAATTCCACTCTAAATTCTCTCCACTTTGATTTAGTTTAGGGACTCCTTGAAATATCACTATCAGGGGTTTCCAGGTGGTCTGAATGTCTACCGCATAGACGTGAGTGTACATAGAGTTTGTAGGGTTGGGCTCTAGGTGTGTTTATCATAAACATGTGGTATTCTGCTGTGCAATACAATATGGAATACCTGACTTCTCTGTTTGTCCCCTGCTGAGTAAAGACCGCTAACTGCAGTATAGACTTGCCCCAGGTCCTTTATATTATCATGATTACAATTATTCTACAGTGTCCCAAACAATACATAAGGCTTGATATCAAACCAATCTTCAACCTCCTTGTGCCATCTTTCTGGCCATTGTGTGGTTTACATCACCCATGAAGGCCACTTTCCCTTTTTGCCATCTTGACACCATCCCATTCTCCTTCACTCACAATAGGCATCTCTATGGTGCCTGGATTCTACCAATTTGATATATGCAAGCTATTTGTTAGCACTACATCTGGGGTGCACAAATATAATCTTCAACTACAATATGAAGAAGCAAGTTTTAGATGTCATCCTAGTCACATCCACAGCAGAGTGAATAGACTTGGTCCACAGAGGAAGTAATAAACAAAAAGACTTCCAGTAGCAGGCCAATATTGACATAACTGGGACACACGAGTTAGGGACATTCCTGAATTCTCTAAACCTCTCATAAAACCTCTAAGAGACTCATACAATATTTGAGTTACATATTAGCTATGTCTTATCAACAGTAAAGACGAGTCCTTGTAAACAGTAGAGACCACTCCTGTGTACTTAATCCTTCAAGGGCAGCATTGCTTTTAACCCTTGTATCTAGGTTGATTTTCATTGGTCGTCATGATGCTATGTATGATGACCTACTTAATTAACTCTTGAAGGGTCGATATGATGCACCAATACAGCAGCTGTGGGCTACTCGACTGGCTGCATTGATTGAGGTAGCATGTTACCCTTAAAGGGCAAACTTAGATGGCATTGTTCAAATGTACCATTATAAAGTAATATTGATATAAAGTAGAATTCCACAAATCAATATGTTTACAAAGTAAAGGACTGTTTAGACAATCTGGCTTATTATCTCTTGCCCAATAGATCGCTCACTCAGTACCTTTCAAATCAGGTAAATGGCACTCCATCCAAAAAACAGCAGCATCACTTCAGATTGGATCCAACTCTTATTTACACAAAAGAAACACTCCGCAAATAAATGCACACATGAGACAAATTATCAACTTGTAAACTGGTATCATGCTTACAGGGCAACAACCACAAATGTTGTCAAATCCAAGAATCAAGGCAATGGAAACAAAACATTTGCCACGTTCCTCCTACCTTGTTTTAACCAGACTGCCTTATCTCCCATCTTGGCATCAGCAGTGACAGCTACATGTGTAACAACCTTCTCCAGCCTCCTCATCAACTGTTCCACCTCCTCCACGGTGTCAGAGCAGCATTTGACTATTAGCTGGCCACACCCTCTCCAGGTCCTACTCAGTAATACTCCAGGTGTCAGTCAGACTATTGGCTATTAGCTCCAGGTAGGTGTTGGCCTCCTCCAGAGTGGATGGGGATGCAACGTGGAGGTAGAGAAAGGAGTCTAACCAACCCAATATGAAAACAGCTCCAGGGTTGTACCCACAAAAACTTCCAGCCACTTTAACACCAAGAACAACAGTACTGTTCTTACCAGGGGCTGGAGGGCTAGCTGACTGACTGGGGGGGGGGCTGAGGGGAGCCCCTTGGAGGCTGGAGAGTGCTCAGGGTATCCTGTGTATTTGTCTTATTGACTCATAAGCAAACAGTGGCCATGAGCTGGTGTGTATCTGCTCACTGCGAGCTGCTCACTGTGGCAGGAGCTCATCAGGACCAGGCTGTTGGAGCTGTAATGTTATGGTTCTTGGGAGTGGGTTCTAGTGGTACCAGCCCTCTCAAACATCCACTCACAGATACCACTTTGTGAAAACAGCCAAACTCCATGTATATACATGGGGCTAGCACTTTGTGTACATGTGCATTAACTATTGGCGGGTTTGTGTTGATTCCAACAGGTACATGTGGTGTTGGTGAATTATTTTTGCTGGTTTGTTATCATTAGGTGTTATTCTGTCCCACCATGAAGCATAGTGTAGGTGATTCCTATTGCTTGGTATGTTAGCATAAGGTGTAACTCTGTAATGGTTACTGGCTCCCACTAATGGCCATTTCTAATAACCATTAATCATGGTTAAAACACCTGCATCCACTGGCAGTAATGTTGAGTGATAACACACAGAATTATGGTTACTTCTAACTGGTATAACACATTATGAGATATGACCTCCATGGGGTATGCTTTCTGTCATCATTCCTACCCATCAACTACTGTAGATTACTCCTTGCAGTGTCTGTTTCCAACTAGTTCCCTTTCATCACAGGCCCATAGTTCACAATCACTGCTGCCACTGGTGAGGAGTAACATCTTTTTTTTCTTCCTGCTCCTCAGATTACAAAGTCCACATCCAATGGGAAATTAACCATTAGACCTGATATTCATTCCATAGTAAGGTTGGGTTTATCCAGTCCATAGTGCCTACATAGTCTAGATACCCTCCTGACTGCCCAGTGTTGTGGATATGTGGGAGTCATGTCTGGAGTCCTGGTAGTAGTTCCTCCAGTACCTCTACCTCCCTCATGTACAAGTGCATCTGTCCTGTGTTATCTGTTCCGGGTACCTGAGGCTGTGAGGTGTACTTATGGGTGGGACGAGGGCCGATACTAAGGGTACATACAGGGGTAGAAAGAAGTGTGTCTGTCAGGATAAGGCCTCTGGGTATGGACGAGGTGAGAAGGGTGTTGGGCCCCTCCCCTTCCTCTCCCCCCCCCTGCCTCCCCACCCCTATCTCACACACTATACCCTCTGTGTGCCCCAGCACGTGTCATGCTGTATCTCTGTATGCATGTCCTGTGAAAAGGTGTGCAGACCTAGTTAGTATTCAGCCCATGTATGCCTCACTTCCTCATGTCCTCTTGCAGTCTATGGGGTATTTCATTACTTAAGTCTGGGGTTTGTCTCAAACTGGTTGCTTTAAAATAGTCATATAAATATTTATAAGCGAATTTGAGTGTTGATAATCCATTGTGAAATGTAAAATAATTGAGGGTTTTTAGCTGTAATGATGAGGTCAAATGGTCTGCCTGTGTTTCAGAAGTGTCTCCACAGCATCTTCTTAATTCCTCTTGGCATTGAAGAAATTATATGGAATTGATGAACCTACAAACTGAACAAAGTAGAATCTCAGACTTGTGACATGCTAGTCACTAGAACCTCTAGTATTCTAGTAGAAGTAGTATAGGTTCCTGGGATAGGTGCCCAGTGCCACAGGTGCTTCCATCCCACTCCTCACCTGCCAGGTGAGACATTAGGGTACTGATGACTTCTCCACAGGTCGGAAATACAGGTAGCTCCCCTTCAAGTTCTTTCCTCCAGGTTCCAAGACTCCAGGGTGAGAAGAGACCGGTGAGGGTGCGGAGTAGTTGCCGGGCTGGACGTTCCTACTCCCCGTTGTCTTCCAGGACTGTGGCGGTCTACCTTCACACCCTACTCCAGGATCGGTGCCTCCAGGACCCACTCACTGCCCTCTGCCTGGAAGCACTGATATGGATAGACTTGCCCAGCGCCCTTAAGCTATTTTCTTATCTAATGTATTGTGTTGTTTTTATCTTGAATGTATTGCATATAAGGTGCACCCTGGGTTCAGGACAATGTCATAATGCATTATGTCTTATAAGTTATAGCCTATAATATATAGCCACATCCGCAAAAGGGTTAAAGGTTTGATTAGCACAGTTTTATATGCCACACACGTGGTCGGAGCGCTTATAAATTGCAATACCCTTATTTGGGACCAGCGCTTATCTGAATGCTTCAGAGTGATTTCAATGCATTCTAACCCCTGGCGTTTATTCAAGAGTGATGCTTATTTTGAGATCCTGGTGCATAAATGAGGTTCTACGACAGATATAGCCCATGTAGGAATGTGTCACCCTGACTGGGTGATCTTCTAAGATGCACATGGTTCTGGTTTCATACACTTATGTCTGAGTTTTCCTCATAATACATTGAGACTGTGAGCACGTCTAGCACAGTGCATGTCTGGTGAAAGACCTGACAACCTGAGGTCACGTGTAGACAAAAAGGTGTACAGAGACTTGCCATTAACCCAACCATTAAGTAACTATTCATCATAAAGTATTACACTGACAGGTGATAAACAAATAGAACAATGTCATTAAACTCAGATTCTGTTTAAGTGTTTTGTGTTATAGCATTAACATGTCCAGACTCCACTGTCAAATAGTTTTTTAAATAAACTCTAATAAAAGCTGAACATAGCATGCGTGACTAAATCAATGAGACCCTGGGATACGAGGCAACATACCATGTGCTAAAATGTCATGATTCGTAATACTGCGCACTACTATTTACTCTGTCAGTGTATTGTATGCCATATATTTGCTGACAAGTAAAAATCTAATCTGCAGTAATTCATTGGCCAAACCTACTCAAGGAATAGATATGGCAAAACAGTGGAAAATCGTTATGAATAGATATATGTTGTTTTGTTTTTTTTAAGTTTTCATTTATGTCTGTTTTCTGAACCCCCCCCCCCACTCTACATTTTTCAGACATTCCACCTTATATCCAAATACCCCCTTCCCCTCCCAACCCATACCCGATCTAACCCCATCTCCACGTGTTGCCATAGCAACCACTAATGCAACCAGTGACAATGATTTGTGCCTGACATCCTCTTGTGGTTGCTAGGCAACTTGGTGAGTGTCTGTCACTACCCAGTTACTGTCCCTCTCTGGTTGTCAAGGAAACCCCCTCACAAAGTAAACAAACAGCAGCCATGGTTACTGAGCACTGTCAACAATAGGCATGCTGCAAATGGATCACGTGAGAAGCAGGACTTCCGCTAAGTTATGATAGTCTTCCTAACAGGGTCGGGACTAGGTCAAGTTTTGATATTGGATTACAGCTGATATTAATGTCAACTTTCATGTCCAGCTTTCAACACTGTTTATCATCACAGTTGCATATGAGTTCGATTATATTACAATTCCCGTGATGTGGCGTTCTATGGCAGAAATAAGAATAAACTTGTATAATTGTACCATAATGTTCCCCTGCTGAATTTGAAATATGAGGGGTCTTTTGAAATACATTGCATATCGATGACTGGGCCTATTTAAAGGAGTCTTGCTCACAAACCTAAATTTAGGAGCACCTCACATTTAGGCCTATCAGGTGTTTAAATGGCACCCTCATCCTAATAAAGCTTAACATGTTGTACTTGTATCCCCTTTAAGGCACGAATAATACTTCCAAATTCATTTTCCTCAGTAGCTCTCAGTACTAGCAAGGAGGTCTACAGAGAGGTCCTCCTTGGTACTAGTAAGACATCTGAATTGCTTTCGTACTATTATCATGCTGACCTTTATATTAAAGGGAGTATCTCAAACAGGCAGATAGGATTCATGAATGTAGCCTGGTGAATGTCTATCCAAGGCTGCATTCATGCATCTTCACCATGTGTGGCTACAAATGGGCAAACATTAAAGCATCATGCGACCTTTAAAATATTGGTCGCACACCAGCTGCATTTCACAAGATTCTGGGGACTCAAATCAACCCAAACACAAACTTACCATCAGTTTGAATTTAGGCGTCGTGTTATTTGGGGTTGCCTAGCAACTGCGTCAGGTGCCTCAGCTGGTTTGCATTTTGTGTTGAGTCCAGGAAGTGGGGAAATAAAGATGGCGGAGAAGAGGGTAATGAAAATACATAAAGAATCAAAAGGGGAAAGAGAGGTTAACACAGATAAAAAAAATCTCCAATTTCCAACCAGGTGTTTGGTCACATTGGTATTTGTATGAACTGCCTACTGGCAATGGTTCTGCTTGGAGATTGAGATTTGTGACTTTCACTGGTTCCTCATGGTCAGACTATCAGAGTGTTGAACAGCTGGGTACCAGCATGAGCAGCTCAAGGCGCCATCTGGAGGTTCAGGGGAGCATGTTACATCATGTTTACATTTATTGCAAAAATAAGAAAGTTAAAGTCTAAAATCTCCAGAGCAAAAAGAAATAAGAGACAGAGAAGGGGGGTGGGTGGTTCTGTGACCCAAATATGCATATAAAAGGGGTCTCAAATAAGCTCCAATCATTTCCATGCACTGGCTCACCGTGCATTTAGATACCAGACTGCCAGGAATGTGCTTGGAGGGAGCTGCTCGGAGCAGGTCAGGGAGTTAATTACCGAGTGTAATTAGTAGGGGTTGACACCTGTCGGCTACTGTCTGTCGCTGTCAGTGTCAGCTGTCACTGATAACAAGCTATTCAGTGACACCTGACCTAAATTGGTATACAGGGTACCTGCAGCTATTAAAAGCTGAGCATACCAACACATATAGTAGTGGCAAGGGCTTAGCTGGGATTTATATCTTTGTTCTAACATAAATACATGCATCGTATGTATGGAATCCATTTTATATTGATATAGACTGCCTGTGATTGCAAGTCATCAGGTACATGGAGAGAGAAGGAACGAAGATGGAATAAACTTTTGGCATTAGTATTTGCACTGTTAGAATGCTTTGATAGGAAAGTTTCTTTATAGTACCGAGTGACCCAAGGACCAGAGTAGACCAGGACTCCATTATTAATGCATTCATATTCAATTCCATTCTGTGAGATTGGAGTAAAAGGGAGTCCGAGTGAATGTACGACAGTGAATGTCCCTAATCATTAAATGTACCTCCTATCTCTTCTTCAGTCAGTTCCAACGTTCTGATCACTGGGGGTCAACAAGACATGTAAACACAAGACAGCCAACCAACCCTGACGTTACCTTAGTTACGTCAAACACCAAACCCTGACATTACGTCATGGAGAGGTAGAATGTAGGCAGGCGGATGGAAGGGGAAACTGGATTGAGAGGGTAATGCACGGAAAGGATAGATGATCTCGTTAGGAATGAGAATTTGATCTGAAAATAGTGGACGCAACTTGTGACGTCACCAATATTGGGTCAGCTGGGATGTGACGTCACTGATTATGGGGTAAAGGTATAGTGATGCTGAGTTTGTCGATATCAGGGGAGTTGAGTCATTTTGATGAGGTGCATAGAAAAATAAACCTCGGATAGTTAATCTACAACAAGCGGCACCATCTAAGGGGCTGGGTTATTGAAGAGAATCAAGTTTCTTCAGATGAATCTGGCAAAGGTCTTAATCAGAATTTCGGCGAGTAATTGGTGTAGCGTCAGTAGTATCTCTGGAATGTCGGGAAGGGGGATGTGGTAAATCGAGATTGAATTGGGGGGTTCAACGAATAGAAATCCCTGAAAAACCTGAAGGTACAAACCTGCCTGATTACTTTAGTTTCGTGTACTATTAGGTTTTATCATGTTTTTAATGGGTTTTATTTTTGCAGTAAAATGCAGCCCGGCTGACGAGTAGAATCGATAGCTCTGCATTTGTTCAATATCGCTCAATACCCATGAGATCGGCATGACGTAATACATAAACGCAGCACTAGCAAGTTTTAAATGCTGCATTCATGCATCATGAGGAAAAATGAAGATTTTTATTTTTGAAAAAAACATTGTGCAGCCCTTAACCCTTTAAGGGCAGAGCAAAAATTGTTGCCCTGGCCATGGGGACGGCCTCTGAAAAAAGTATAGTTCCTAGAGGACGAGCCTATTTTCAATTCCTATACTAATCCTATTTATCTAACTATCTGAGCCTCAACAGTGCTTTTTTGCTCATAACCCCAGTTCCTTATCCAGCCATAACGCACTCTGAGACCTTTTCTTCGTCTTCAAGAGGCTGCTAGTTTCAGTCCGGACATGTTAATAAATTGGAGAAGTATACAATGTCAACTCCTCCATACGTTTCCTGCTAAAACCGTTTAGGGTTCAACGGGGAATCGATCCCCGGCCGCTGGGGCAGGAGGCGAGCTCGCTGTCCACTATACTAAGCCGACCGGTGATAGAAGGCAAAGTACATCCAGTATTTGAAAATTTTTTCCCACATACCTGATGTTTGCAGGCCTCGTTAGCATAGATTTCAATGGAGCCTGGTGGAGTTATTCACAGGAAAACATCGTTAGATATCCTATATGAACATGCCATGCCTAATTTCTCCATTTTCTTCGAAATAAATAAGAATCCATTGATTTTCCACATCGATACGAGTCGGGACCCGCCCCGTCCGGCTATTCCTTGCTCGACGCGTGGCTGACCTAGTTTTTACATCCGGGCACCTCCCCGCTATGTCAATAAGACGAAATGGCCGTGTACCGGGCCGTGTACGTTGGATCGGGATGGAAAACCAATGGATTCTTATTTATTTCGAAGAAAATGGATACAAAATGAAGGCAAACACCAAGTAGAGATTGTATATTTGGCGGTGGTAGAATAACAGGGCTTGACATCCTTGGATTATACCCGAAAAATGAGTGTAAAGGTGGAGGTATGTCGGACAGAACGACAACATGGCCATGGCGGGTTGGCAAAGCTAGCGGATCGCATGCACTTACAAAATGTCTTCTCCTGGATTAATTCTTGGGTTATAAGGTAAGAAATTGATACAAAATGGAGAAATATGTTCGATAAACGCTTTAATCAACGTTATGATAGAGCACTTGTGGGTATATGGTTCAATATTCCACGACCGCGTGTGCTCTATCATAACGTTGATTAAACGCTAAATAACTAGTCACTGTGCGCGACTCAGTTAAGGACTGAGTCGCTGGGACTGCCCTAGCTAAAACTTGCAGGTGCTCTAGAAACCGCAAGTTTCTAAGAATAACATTTGACAGAAACAAATCCCCAACAATCAGCTTATAATATTGACAAGAGTACCACCTTAGTTTTGCTGTCTGTGAGTGGGAAGAGCGTCTTTTGTTGGAAACCTTTAGATCGCACCTTTTTCCAAGGTTTGGCACATGCTGTGTGGGCTGCAACAGGTAGCTATCAGCAGGTGCATTTTCTGCCAGACAGGAAGTCAATCTCCACTCACCAAGCAGATTCTCATGGATAACATTATTTCATGAATAACACCTCTGTTGTGAGACCTGAAACCACTTCCATCATGGCCGACCGTGGCAGCTAAACTTGATGTGAAGGCTAACAGATTTGCAAGAACCAAATAATCTGGGCCCCCGTATGAAAGGTTTCTCACAAAATGGCAACAAACATGTCTTAGGAAGCCATCCTTAAGAGGAAATTGACATAAAAAAATTATGTCCTACAATTCCAGCCACCTGACAAATTAGCCCTATGCAGGAAGCCTGACTCTCCCGTTAGGTAAGAGTCAGCGCTCGCCGGACAATATATAACGGGCATAGACTATAGTTGTGTGTGGTGCACATATGCGCGGGCACTGACACATTCCTCTGTTAAATTATCAACCTGTGAAACACGGGATAGCCACTTAGTGCAGCTAAAGTGCTGTAAAACACAAATCAATCAATCAATCGATCATAGACTATAGTTGGAGCTAGGCCTGCCATGGTGTCGACTATAGTCGATGCTAGCCCTCAATTGGTAGGGGTTTTAATTAGAATTACCTGAGGCTGAGACGGAGCACTGGTCTGATGAGAAGGACTCCTCAGTAGATGAACCTGAGGAGTAGGTGGGCCTCCAGTCTATCCCCATCCTGGACTCCAGGGCCGATCTCTCCAGGGTGGATCTCTCCATGGTCGATCTCTCCATGGTCGATCTCTCCATGGTCGATCTCTCCATGATTGATCTCTTCAAAGCTGATCTCTCCAAACGTGACATGCTCCTTGGTGGTTTAGAGATCCTATGGGTTATTCTTGTGATCATTCAAATTGTATGAAATATGGGATCCAAAATGAGAGCTCACAACAGCCCCGGTTGTTTGGAGTCACAGAATGCTTCAATGTCTGTGGGAGCTACAAATATTGCTATTTGCTACTTCTGACATTAGGAATGCCTTTTACTCCTTCAGACAGTCAATGTTTATAGGTATTGATTAAGGCAATAGGCCAAACCTTTTACATTATGCTATCCATTGAACTATTCCTTGGTGATCCCAGAATTAGTCTTAGCTCCGTAAATCCTATAGCGTCACTCCTGGAGTCAAGGGTGTTGTCTCTCCAGATCCTTACTCACTAAATGATCCAAACTTCTTGTCCTTAGGATCTGAGAATCACCTCAAGAAGTGTGTCTTCCCTAATGATGGCCTTAATTTGAGTATTCCCTCACAAGTCTGGCAATGTTCCAACATTAGCTTTGATATTACAGTTCATGTGTCCTTGTTGGTGTCTTTAATGTGGCTGTGTTACACGACGTGTGTCTTTGATCCTAAATTAACTAACATTGTTCCACTCCAGAGATGTTACAAATGTTTGATCATGGAAGGATCGAGATCTCCATGACCCAGATGGAAGCTATAATTAGTGTAATGATTTCCAACCAATGGATAAGCCACGGGCAAAAAGAGTTTCCACCATCCAAATGGGCATATCTCATTCTTAATATCCCAAATTTTGAGCAGAAATTAGGTAAAGTCCTTGTGATGACATAGACTGAGAAGACGGTGGAAGCACGGACCTGAAAGACGTGTGTCAGGTCCGTGGTGGAAGCATTGTCGTGGGATTGGCAAACGCTTTCTCCTCAAGTCAGTTGGAGTCGGGGTTGGAGTAGACGATTTGTGCATGACAGTTCATAAAGTACGTGCTGACAGTGCCTAAACTGTCACTCACCCCACACCATTCCAATAATGATAGTAATGGTCATACCCACAGGTAGTATTTGACCCAGGTGTAAGACGTGAGTCAAACCCAATCAAACATTATGACGATACACTGAGGCTGAATCATGTGAATGAATTCCCACTGTAACCCAATGTATCCAGTAGTCAGCACCAGTAGTAAATACACCTGACCTTTAACACATACAGATATCCAGGTTAACCCTTTAACCCTTTAAGCCCCACATGATGCCTTCAGGTTGATGTCACTTTGTCTTTACAATGGATAAATGCAGTGCTGGTATATATGCAGACTTTGCAGTCCTCAAAGGGTTAACATAGTAGACAACCCTTAGCCTCTGTTGTGTATACACTCCACAGTCAATACGATATTGCCAGTGCCTTTCTCCTAATATCCTCAGCACTGGGAACCGTTGGACAGGGTTACCCCCAAAGGAGGACTAGAAAAGTCCATATAGCCTTATCAAGTATTCCTCCTACAGCAGAGATCATCCTGTGAATAGAACGTGCTTATTGCCCAAACCTGTGGCTCAGGGAAGATCCTCATAGTGTTACACCAGTCAGGTGGTAACTTTCCCATTGTTCTATGTATCAGGTCAGTATCAGATCTCTATAATATGCCTCAAGTATTGGATACTTGACATGGGTGCAGGGCACGTTCACTGTGTGTGTCTGTGAGGTGTAAGGTGAAGGGTAGGTGAGGGGGTATTACACAGTGCTATTGTTGTAGTCACGTCTAGGGCCACTTCACAGGTGTGGTAAATAACAATCTATCTGTAGCTATAGTCAATACTAGTAATATTGTATCAGACTCTAGATCCCTGCTTGGTGGCCTGAGACATAGTCTGTTTATATTGGTTCTTGCCAAACAATACCCTGACTAAAATTTCAGTACAAATTAGCAGTCAGGGCGGCTTCTAGTTGTCCTACTGGGATCCAACTCCTGACACCTGTCTGTGATCTAAGGGATCCAACTTCTCTTGATCCTCAACTATTAGACATTACAAAACCTTGGCATTGGCTGTTCTCACATAAGAAATCACGTCATGTGGTACCTTTGTTTGATGGGCTGTGAAGAAATTAGCATCTCTTATGAAACAAGAGTCAGGTTGTGAGTAGACTACTGTGTCTATACAGATTTCCACCATGGCTAGGGACATCTTTATCTTCAATATCTAGCACATTTTATGGCGAGGCAATCCATTCTTAACAGTCTACACAATTTGGTATAGATCGAAACCATTGGAAGAGAATTAAATGGAACATAATGAACCTTGCCTTGTCAGATGAGATCCTTCTCCTATGTATTTCACACCCACCTGGTCAGTGTTCACTCACCTGGTACCCCATGCCAGAATCCTTACAACCTCTTCCACCTCACCCCACACTGAAACCAGTGCCTACCCCTCACAATGTTAGGCACCCCCACAAGACTTGTCAAGAGTACATCCTAGACAGGATCAAAGCTGACTTCAATGCTCCCCCATCTTTGTTCAAGGGTCCATGGTTTGTTTGTCTAATATATTATTGTACCTGAAGTTCTACATGCATGTAAGTCCTTCCTGAGTGCTGGGTTAGGATGTCTCTGTGATGTGGACATAGACATGATAAATAGACTGTTGACCTGGGAGAAGGGGGCAATTGTAGAGGGCTAGTTGGTCCAGGAAATGCCTAAAGGGCATAAAAGAAGTTTACTCTACTTTCCTCTTGTACTGCCTTGTGCATTTCTCATCTTAAGGCGATCCCTAAACCCATAGTAATCTCAAAACAGAGTACATTTGCCCACTTTTCAAGGGGACAAGAGTCATTCCCACAACATGAATAGACATATATACCCAAAGTAGCTATAATTCTTTTCTGACAGAGCTGGAGAGAGATGGATCAGGGACTGGAGCATGTTGTGTACTCCAGTGAATGCCTAGAGACAAAATTCTCCCAAATTTGTAGAGGCTACTGAAGAGCCCCTCCACAAACTAGGAGAGCCCAAGTTAGTATATATGTTCACAGAACATCCCTGTTGTACCCAATAGCCCATATCAAACCAAGGATAATCACTGATGGTGATAATATTGGACCCCATCTACATCCCTGTTGTTGCATTATAATCCTATCATGTCCATTATCAGAAGTAGGTAAGGGTTTAGATAAGATAGCTCCTCCAGGTGTTGGGATAACCTCCTTGGCCAGTAGTTCATTAATCCCTTCAGATGTCCACCGACAGGGATCCAGGAACATAATGGTAAATCCTATTAGTTTGAATGTGCTCCTTTGAAGTTGGGATTTACATATGTATACATGGGGAGGAACATTAGACTAGGGAGATCTACAGGTAATACTATAATACATCTTAAGCTATTGACAACTTCTAAATCTTATTTTTCAAGCAGGACGTCTTATTATTTTCAAACAGTAGTAATTTACTGTTATTTAATAAAGAACAATAAATGAAATATCAGGCAATGCAAAGGATGCCCTATATTATGCATATATAGTATGCAGTGCCAGCCACACGATATTGCTGAAAAGCAGGAATCGCCAGCTAACTTTGAATGGACTCTAGTCGTGATAACCGTCACTGAGGGTTGTAAATATTGACCTGTCGCCCCTTCTGGTGAGGGTCTAGGGTACTACAGTTAGGGAACCAGTCAAGGGTCCTGATGAGAATATATTTGAATGGGGAAAGCGAATACAATTTGATAAAAATACAATGTAAATATCGTCATGAAAACATAAGAGTATTTAACCCCTTTGTGTAGTATAGAAAACGTGAACGTTTATTAGGCGAATATATGTGTGGAAGGGGTGGGGGGCAGGACAGTATCCATCTTGTGATGGTCTGACATCTCTCACTCTCACAAAGGTATAGTTAGGATCCGCCTTTCTGACAATCCCCCCCCCCCTCTCCCAAACATACAAACAAAAAATGTGTTTGAGCCCTAATTATGTGTAATATTCTATTTTATAGTGGTTACTCTCCTACTTACAGTACTGGGGGGTGTCTCCACACCATGCCTTTTTTTATTTCTAGCTTTAACGGTTTCTTCTATTTTCTTCTCTGTAGATGCAATCCATTATAACATGATGTAACATTATATTGATATAACGATACAAATTATTCAGGTGTCTAAGGATTAGAGATATTAGGTATAATCTTAGATCTCGGCTGTTATATCTCGTATGATACAAATCCGAAGTCTTTCTTTGCTTCCCAGATCTTTGACTATTCAAATAGATAACTCTTTAAGTTTCAACAAACAAATGGTGCCTGAATTTAAGGTTCACGCTGCCATGACACCAATGGTGCCCTTCTTTAGAGCATCATACAATCCTTTTGGGGGGATATAATGCAATATAATAAAATATATTGTCCCTGAATGATGGGAATGATGTATGGATATCGCATTCATATATGTACATCAATGTATCATGCGGCTCTTATGGGGTTAGGTTTTGAGTGGATGAGGGTAGTAAGCCTCGATTTGGTGCCTAAAGATGCCCGTATGTTACCTGATTAGGTAAGGACCTGTCAACCAGACGGCGTCCTTAATCAGCCCCACCCCTATATTAGAATCGTTATACCCTAGCACTGGACCCCTATATTAACCCTTTTATGGCCATATACTCTCAAAGTATTGCAGCCATTTGTTGGAATGATACAGCCCTGATGCAGGGGATAAATCGCCGCAGCTGCATTCATGCATCTGGAATGATACACTCGCGAATGGCTGGTATGATGCGCGAATGCATGACTGGTAAGTTACTCCTCAATGCAGCATTGATGCATACAATGAGAGAAAATTACATTATGCACAAAATCAACATGCAAAGCTTAAAGGGTTAACGTTGTATCTTATTGGATGTAAACTTATACAATTCATGATGTAAGTGTCTAGGGATGTCTAGACAGCACCCTATAACCTATCCTAACCCACCACGAGCTCACTACAGGGGTCCATTCATAGAAACACGGCCAGTTTACCAACAAGGGTGCCAGTTGTCATCTTGTAGGACCAAATTCAAAAGAATGATAATACGTATGAAATTGTATAAGAATTATTTTAAAAATCCATCATGATGCAGGTATGTACATGAATTTCGGTTTTATTGCCCCACACTAACCCCCTGCACTAAACCACCCAATGCAATCGAGACTTTACATTTTCTTTCTTTTTTTCTATCATTTAAACTATTCTTGTTTACAATGTGACTAAAGTTTTGGTACATGGCAAAGACGTTTTAGAGTGTGCACCCAGTGTGCAAACCCAACCGATCTCTGCATAGATAATCAAATAAATTATACAGAAGAACCTGCAGCCTCCTTGACTTTATAAAATCTCCACATGACTATCCGTTGACCATTATCTAACCCTCCCCATAACCTGCAGGCACACTTAGTACAATAATGACACCTGCATGGGGGCCTCACAATGGGATTGCCTGCAGGTACCCCCTAAGCACAGCTTTGTATTGGCTAATTTGGATCCCAACTGTTACGTCCCATGACGTACTAACTTGACGTAATATCTGTAGATAGGGTTGGATACTAAGACAAAGCATTGAATGAGTACTGCATGTTTGAATTAAGCTTGTAATAGAGAACGTATTATATCTAATCATCTAGTAGTAGTTATATCAATGGCAAACTAAGGAAGTTACCAAATTCCCTCTATGTCTTTCACTCTCTGTCTTTCTGATTTTTTTCTCTCATTTTCTTTCTGTGTGAGACTCAGTGAGATAGGGTAACATTACCCTTGTAATTCTTATATAAAAGAAATTAAGATATAAAAGATGAATATGAAAACTTGATTTTGACTCCATGGTAGTACATTTATTTTATCTGTACAAATATATACAGACTGCAGGTATACGTTGATCAGCTTAGAACTACATATTCAGCTTTTACTGGCAGGGTATAACCTTTTCTGTATTTTGTAAAATCAAATCTGGAAAGTCCTTACCTTTGTCCCTCATTAATTGATCACAGCTTCCTAATCTGTAGAAGTTCTCGTCACTTCTCTTGATGGGTGAGAGTTTGAGAGACTTGAGTGGACTGAGTAACCCTGACCTCACTGATGGACATACCCCGTCAGGGGGCATCTTCCTCTTCTGTGGTTTGGTGCAAAACATGGTCTTCTGTAAAAGAAGTAAAGAATAATTGTAAAAAATCATATGAGTGAATTAAAAACACCAATGTTAGGCTATATAAGTGAGATGATAATTCTAGTTTATACTAGGGTTTCCATTATTCATAATTGCGTGTTCATACATAATAATTTCTAGAGTATGTCACTCAAATGTCCCGTAGCCCTTTAAGGGCGGCATGATGCTTTGGGTTTCATGTTCCTTAGGTCGTCATGGTGGAGATAAGCAAATGGCATATGATGTTTGAAGAACCATGCAATCACTAAAGGATTGATGCTATTTTTCTCAGAGAAAAACGGAAAGGTATACACATTTTACTTCTATCTGGTAGTCACCCACCCAAAATTTTATAGCCAGCCCCATTTGACAATGCATTGATGACCATGTACATCTGACAGTCAACCACTCATATAGTGTCAATCAGTCAAGGTGCCACTCCCCTTCATATACTCAGGCTATTGACCCTACTCTTGAGATCTTAAGTATTCCTACCTATACATACGACGAAAATAAAAGTTGTATGACCCATAGATCCAACTTTGTAATGTTATCTGAGAAAAAATTCAAATAAATCATTGCAGAACTAGTTATCCACGCCAGCTAAATCCAATAATCATGTATTAGGCTATACACACTGTACTGTGAACACATAGAACGGATATCCTGTAAAGTCATACAACAAATGGATTCAGATACAAATTAAGTTTACCTGTATCCAGTTCATGGTCACACAATTTAATCCTGCAGATCACTGCCTGGATTGTGTATACTAATATACTATGAGATTACTGGTCATTAAGCCTCATGTCATTCCTCCAGTGTCTAGGTGTATCCACATTGCCTCCTCCTCCTGCTCCTCAATGTACTACTTACTGACTGCCAACACAACACACACTGACAGAAGGTCACCAGGCAGGGCTGTCCTCCAGACCCAACCCCCTACCCCCACAACCCCTCCTGTACCCCCGTGCACTGTCCACCCCTCCACACTTCAACACCCCCACCCCCTTCCTTCACATCCACATCACCTTATTACCCAAACTGATTAGGACGTACCACAGGATCCCCATATAGGCATAGACAACTAAACTACTGGATTGATCAATAAAAATGCCCCAAAATGAAAGAAAACCCCTGGGGAGAAAACTCAAAGATATTGCAACATTGTTGACAGGGCTACCATGCATGTACCTCCGATATACCTATAATATTCAGAAAGAAAAACTGAAGAGAAAAAAAGTGTACACAGTTACAAGATCCCACCCTGCCTCCCCATCCCTCTTCATCCCTGACAGAGCCCTTCCTTCAATAAAAGTATTATTTTTGGATGATGAAGAGTATGATAATTAATCAGAAATGGGACCAGGTCTTCCTCCTTTTCTTCCCCAGTTTTCTTCCCATCTTTTCACCCCTTCCTTCTCACCCCCCCCCCACAGGGGGTAACCGCTGTGACGTACATACAATGGCGGGAATAGTTAAGTCCTTAATTGGTCCCAAATTACATAGAGAGGGCGGGATACCCTTCTTTGTAGAAACAATTAAAGATAAATATTTATCTCGTGTGAGTGCCTCCTAAAAGGCCCATCCCACAATAGAAACAACACGACCAGCAAAGTATGCATAATCCCCAACTAATGGAAACGCCTACATGTGCATGCGTAATTTTCACCCAATTTTCACACTTCTTTTCAGAAATTGAATGGTCCTTGGTTGTTATGTAACCTAGGTTGATGAGTATGCAAATTGCCGGGCCAATTCTTGAAAGAAATGACAATATTGGACGGAATGTTTTACATGCGGTAATTGGACGCTGAAACAATGGTGGGTCATGTTGGGAGTAATTGGGTCACAGAGACGCGCTGATTTTACATACCAGAGGTACATGTAATTGTAGATATAAAAAAGGTCAGTAGTGTCACATTGATGAGGATAACAATTTAAGGGTTACATAATGCCCCATAATGCATTACTGGTACAACATGCATTCTCATATGACTATCATGAGGAAAGCAGCAATGGCGAATCGACCCTCCATGGCTCACTCCGTTCATTTGTTCATGTTGATATTTCTAAAAACATAGAAACTATATTTATCAATAATCAAGGATCGACGTCATCGGGAGCTGCCTCTACGGGAGTCTCACTTGGACTACTTTCAGGTAGCATTGTATGTTTCTTACTCCGGCATCTTGGTGTGCTAATGGACATAATGCATTAATGCACTGTGTGGTCCTTAAGGTCCGATAATGCATTAATGCATCGTGCCCATTGGTCGAAATGCTGCATGAGTAACTAGGCAGGGTACATTCGTGCATTTTCACGATCCGACGGGGCTGATGCACTCCCACAAGTCACAAGGTCAGCAGACGCAGTCCTGCATCAGCGGCCTCTAAAGGGTTAAAGGGTTTAATGAAGACTAACATCCCATTACAGGTGACCCCTATCGTGAGACAAGTCAACCTCACACCATCACTACAACCCTAAGACAATGCACAATGGATATTAAATCAGAGTAATTTTATACATGCCATATAAATGGCGGTTACACACATTATCTGCGGTTAACTTGAAATGAAACAGAAATACAGTGTTGTACTATAATTATTGGTGTAGAAATCTGTATTTGAAATGTCACCAACGTTGGCCAACGTGACAATTAAGGGGCCATCCACACGCGGGGGGAAGGGAGTGGGATAAAAAAAAATGGTCAATTTTGGCATGCCATCAGTTATGGCATGTGGTTTGGCTGGAGGAGGCAATGTCCGGGAGTCAATGTCATGCAGACTTCTGACGAATGTAATATTTGCTGTAGTCAATGGATGCCGCCATCTCAACGAGAATAAAAGATATCATCATCTGTCTAGAAAAAAAGGTCCCATTTTCTCGCTTTTCAAATTTGGGATTTACACCAGACTGGAACTGGCATGCAAATACTATCAGCAAAACACTGCCCCCCCCCCCTCCACCCAAAATTGGAGGAGAGAGGGGTGGTAGAAAAGTAGGACTGTGGTCAGCGTGGGAAACTGTTCAGTAGAAACTCTTTGCTCCCTGACCACTTGTGCAGGATGATCCCCTGGAGTATGATGAGAGGTGACAGGAATGAGGCCTACCAATAGGTCTGCTGACTGCACCGTGGTAGGGCATGTTGTCTTAGAAAACAACTCAACACTTCAAGGGGAACACAGTGGGTTAGGTCCATTAGGTCGTCATGATGCATGGCGAGTAACTCGCTAGCACTGCATTCATGCATCATGCCGACCCTACAGGGTCCATACACTCCCCAATGGGTCAGCATGATACATCAATGCAATGCTAATAACTTATGGTTCACCAAAATGAATTTGTGCAGCATTGCCACAAAGGGCACCATACGGCCCCTAAAGGTTTAAATGGTTAATCTGCCCCTCACCACCCCTCACCCCCTGAGGGGTTAGTGATAGATAAGACAGACAGGTGAGTGTTTATAGACGATATCAGGCTGACTTCCTCATGCCTTAGGTTGCAATTAGTCCTATGTAAACACAAAGATTCTCGTATACATAAGGCATTTTTATCTGCACTTTTTTGGTCATGGTATGGATACCCAGGGTGTCTACAGTGGGGTCTACAGTTACCATCTGAATGAAAACATAGCCAGTTCCGAGCCATCTGTTGTTGATGGGAGTTTGGGATTTGTTTGGAGGAGGGAGGTGTGTGTGGGGGAGGGGGAACGAGGGAGGGGGGTGGAATGTAGCCCTAACAATTTCAGGTAAAATATCAGTGATGGATTATCCTACTGTACAATATCATCAATCAATTTACCTGGTGTGTGCTTTATAATGCTCTCTTTATAGAGCACTCTATCTCTCTCACTCACTATCTCTCTCTCTCACACACTCACTATCTCTCTCTCTCTCTCTCTCTCTCTGTCTCTCTCTCTCTCTCTCGCTCTCTCACTCTCCTCTGTATAATCTAGTTATGTAATTGAAATCAAACTCTAAAAATATTGGATCAGGGTATGTTTTCAGGAGGTGCAAGAGCGAGGTGCAATTAAAATGAATATATCCTGCAGTGACAGAAAACCGTTGCTGCACATTGACAATAGGAGCTACTATACATGTATGTAATTAGCATATAATTAGTCCTGTATCAACAATGGGCCCATCCCTGGCCGCTCCTACATAACCTCACACCAGGACCCAGCTAACTGTTACCATGGTTACCACAGTGTATTGTTACTTGTTGTCATGGTTACATACAGAAGTGGTAATATGGTGGAGCTGAGTTGTGGTTACGGGTACCTCACAGTAGTTTCAACACCTATCACCAGGGGGCCTCAGGGACCCCCTCCTGGTGTAAAATGCCCCCTACCCCTGACCCCCATGATCTTACCACCCCTGCAGGGTGTAAATACTTTGTACACAGTGGTTTCTGTGGTCGATCTTCCTTCATTTTGGCAAATTGCACTTCACTCTGCTCTAAAGGTGGAAGAACGTCTGTTCCAAGTGTTTTGCATCATATCAAGATACCTCATAACCTTTTGCAATCAAGATCACAATTAGATGGATTACATATCACCATGTCTTGATATGATGATGCCCTATCCCTTCGTCCTCTGCATCTTATCATAGAGTGTAAAAGACCTCTAGTGTCCATGGTCATATCTAGGTCCCAACAACTGTCAGGCTATTCCACACTCTCTCCAACAAGCCCTTCGCCTATTTCTGTGGCTTTGCGTGAGCTCCAACAATAGAAAATAACGCCCCCTTTCTGTATAATAGAATAAATTGATTTAGTGATTTCCCCTCTCCTCATTCTGAATGGACAATATCCCTGTGTGTGCTGACCCCTCACCTCTCCTGCTACATCTCAATCAGGGTCAGGGCTTTGTAAGGGCTACACAAGCTCTGAAATATTACCAACTTGCATGCAGTCTATGCCTATATCACTTTGAAAGTAATCTTGAATGTCATCAAATATGTCAAGGTTTGAGGATAGACAAAGTTTCGCGGGAATAAATTTGACTGATTGTTATCTCACGAGGTAAAGCTTCATTCCTGGTCGGAAATACCCAAAACTCCTTTTAAGATGCCATAAAAAGACGATTATTTGCCTCTTTTGTTACCATCTTTTGGGGTGTCCATATTCACTTTTCCAACATAAAATATAAATGTATATAGCCAGTAGATGGGGATAGCCAGAGGTGCATGTATATAATATTTGTGGCCAAGTACACCTGCAGGAAAGGTGCATGGGAGGGGGTCCGGACCCCTACCCTCGAACTCAAAGTTATAATTTCGAAACACCATGGCCAGCTTTATCTGAAGAGGGTCGGTGCGTGTAGGAATTTTAATTCGTTGCACACTGTTTCCTATTGCGGGGTTCCATTGAATCTACTAGACATCCCTTTAAAGGATTTTAAAGTGTACAGTAAATCACCATATCTGTGATGCAGTGAAGACGTCTACTTTATACAATAAAGCCCCGGAAAACAGCACAGTAATATAATCTTTCTGAAAATAAAAGCGAAAGGCAAGTCCTAAAGATGCCTGACAACTGTAGTTATTTTAACAGCATTTTTCTTGAAAGTGCATAGGCAGGACCACACCCAGATGCCCAAGAACCTGAGAGGATGTACAATATCCGTCCAGCTAAATCTCAGACCACACTTGTTGAAGTGACTGGTGACTGACACTGACGGGTGGTCAAACACTCAGGGACATGAGTGGAAACAGCCCAAACTGACCATTTCCGTCACATTTACCATCTCCAAAATCAGGGGTTTAGGGATTTTGTCACTAACCACTTCTTTTTTATGAAGCCCCCTCCCCTCTCTCTGCACCTATCTACTATTTTATCTTCCTCGTCCATTTCCGCCCCTTCCTAATCCCTCAGGAGGTTAATTCAAAAGGTCCTGGGATTGCTACCTCAGTGATCTTAGGAATTATTCTGCCTTATCCAATTAAGCGATCTTAAGATTAGACTGTCTTGCCTTTTCACAGCCAGCACTATGATCACAGTGATCTTAGCCTCAGCCCTCCTACATCATTTCAAGTAGAACACACTGTACACAGAGGCAAGAGGCCCATACTGAAAGAATAGCAGTGGGAACACTCCTTCTCACAAGAGCGATTACACAAGCGTTCCCCCCCTATATGAGCTACTTATTAGTGGAGGGCAAATTGTAGGAAAATAGGAATTTCATTATCATTTTGTTTTCTCTACTGGAATCACTACTTTAAAGGGTGCTGAAGAAGATAGGATGACTGCTCCAATTTTAATTTTTCATTTTAGGGTGTTTCTAGGCAAATCAAATGTTACGATGGCAACCGCTAAATTGGACTCTGGCTTTACAGGAAATAGAGATATCAAAATGTTTGTGACACCTATCTGCCCCCTATTTCGGGTATGAGGAATCTGGTGGTGACATTGGTTTTTCTCTCTGACTGATGGTTGCCTAGCAACAGACATATTTTGCTATATAGAGTATAGGGTGCAGTTGCCCTCGTACAGTATCCAAGTGCACTTCATGCCTGAGTAGCCTGAAGAGCCCTCAAGGAGACTCAGCAAACATCCTCTCTCCCCTGTATATGTATACAGCAGGGACATTCACTCTTGGGAGCAGGAGTGTTCCCTGCGAGTGCTCTTGTACTCAGGTAAAACCACTATGCAATTATTTCACTAAGATTGCAGTGATCTTACGGCTGGAAAATGAATAGTGAAGGGATCTCAGGACTTGCAGTGCCTGACTGGCCTGCAACCACTGCATTAGATAGGGTAGACTGGCTAGGTCTTATGATATGTGCCTACGCTAAGACCGCAGGGGTGGAAATTCCAGGACCTTTTGAATTAACCTCCAGGCCCAATCCCTTCAACTGGACAGTCTAATCACTTTGTAATCATCTTTCCAAATTTGCAATACATGTAGTTCTTCAACTTTAATTTGTACTTAAATAAGCCATAGCCTAGTCACCCACTCAAAATACTGTTCAGGTCCATGCATGGAACTAGTAGATTCAACTTACGTTTGTGCATATCTAAAAAAAGGTGTATTCCCAATTGAAATTCCTCTGGTGTTCTATCAACCATTATTTCAAATTTGTATTTCGTTTCCTTTTAATACATGCATGTTAAAAGCAAAAGACTGAGCAAGTAAACACTAAATAATATGTGACTATAGAAGCAACGTCTGTATTTGGGGGGGGGGGGGTGGTTGTTATGATTTAGAGTAATCAGCAAACGGTCAATGAGGATTACCAGTTGACAAGTAGGGGGTCTTATCCCCCAACTGTCAGCTATAATCTCATTACACCGCCGCCACCGCCACCTGGTGGATTTTGGACGAGGTGAATGTCAACATTGAACCTACCCGCCAAATAGATGGTAGCAGCCATGTTTTGTGCTGATAACGGTTGCTATGGCAACATGCATCGTTATTAGAGATAGCTTGGGAAATTAAGATAGGTTTTAACCCTTCAAGAGTCATTGATGCATAATGCACCATGCCCGTTGGTCGACATGGTGCATTAAGCGCTTATTTCGATACTGTATTTAGTGCCTAAGAATGATTTCAGTGACCCTGTACCCCCGGCGCTTACACTAGACCGGCCCTTGTGAGTTACTCACCAGTGTATCAACCCTGAGGTTGACACACTCCTCAATTAGTGACAGCATGGTGTGCCAGTGAAGTATTAGTGCACTCGCAAGCACCAATGTGCATTAATTGACTATGACGTCCTTAAAGGGTTAAAAGATGTGCAGACATATATGTTCCATCATATAATAGACTGCATATTAAAGGTCCGATATAGGATACCTTCAGCAAATAAAGGCTTAATGTAGGGGTGAAACCCAGGGTTGAAACACAATATTGGTGAAGGAAAGTACCTTATTCAATAAATTCTAATTATAGAACTCCTATTATTCTCTAACCCTGCCCAGCACTCTTAAGTTTCCCCAGGTAAACATTTTACACCAATGGCCTCCAGGTATTGAATCTTAAGACCTCACTGACAGTCCCAGTCCAGACCTTCTCACAACGGTTAGAAATTAAAGGCGATATGACTAAAATGAGACTGGGTGTTTCTCCTTTGCCTCACCCCCCCCCCTCCCATGAAAATAATAATACTCTCAGAAAAAGAGGTTCTCTCTGGCGAAGCTGTCTAGCTGTTAATTTACAAGTAAATTTACATAGGCCTAAAGGGACGGGTTAGTGTATACACCATGCGTATTATATTAAACATCAAGGGTTTGGTAGAGACAGTAGTATGCTAAATGTGCCTGTCAGGGGGAGGCACCGTCCAGCAGGAGCCTCCAGGGATCGAACCTGATCCCACAGGCTACAGTTCCACAGTGGTGTGAATATGTATGTATTCATAAATAATTTCCTGAAAAATCAAGCTTAGTTTCCCTACACGCCACAGCATAAAGCCAGGGATGGTATACAGTCAGCCCTTGTTTCCTTGAATATGGAAAATGCGAGGAAAAATATCTGAGAAAAATATTCAAGGATTCAAGTCCAAATATAATAGAACATATAGAAAAAGTTGCCAAATCTTTGTCTGAGGTAGTGAGGGATCTGAGGAACCAAAGGGTCGAGGAAGTGAGGGCTGACTGTATAAAGGGTGAAAAATAAGTTAAATATAGTAACAAGGAAAAACAATAAAGAAAAGAAGAGAATGATTTACTAAGCCTCTCATCTCAAGCCTTTGTCGACCAAATACCCACAACTTACTTAATTTTGAAGTGTGTGAAAAAAGGGGTAAGAAGACAGGGGTGTAACTTTTGACCTGTAACAGATGGGTAGATAGGGTCGGTCTGTGTGAAGACTAATCCTTATCTCTGAGGTTATCTATAAACACCCTACTGTCAGCGCCTCCCTGCTCTAACTGCTACATAATGGAGACAACTGGTGACATGGGACTCCGCCCACAGACTAAATGGTCCATATGACGCCGTCATGCACATGACGTATTAGTAGTTAGGGATACATGAAGATGATGTCATCATAGTGTTGCTGCTTTTAGATTTTGAGCCACTTTTCGGAATAAATTCCTTGATGTAAGCCCCATTTTCACCCCTCCTTCTCGGTATTACTAGGGGTCTTTTCACACCTACTTAATAGTTATGTACATTATGTACAGTTCTATCGTCTGTTTCAAACGTCAATTTTACACCGTCTTAGGGCAAATACTATTCTAAATGCATAGGGTCCTTGATTAGGGGGGTAAAACCCACGGATAAGACATACCATGATGGGTACCTTGTCCCTGGTTAACATCCACTTCCAGGGACATGCTGGTCCCATCTTATCAGCTCTTATCAGTGTGTGTCTCCTGAACCAGCTCCAGACCAGCTAGTGGCCAATACAGGTAGGCCTGAACCAGGCTCGCCTTCTCCAGCCCGACAGAGTATCAATAGACGCTGGCCGAGGCTGGGCTTGAACAGACTCTAATTGTGTCCATAATAATGTCTACAGTCTGACCCTGCCTTAGATACCAGATATGACGTGCTGTTATCTGATCTCCATGGAGAGAGACATGGCTAGGCACTGAGCAACCAGCGGCAATCATATCACTGGTTACCTGCAGATTCTGCTGGTACCCTGCAGGACCTTGCTGTTATCTATATGGTATCTCACTCATATCAGTAGTTACTATGGTTACCATCATCCTGGACCTGTAGTTATGGTTTATCAGATCTTGCTGGTCTTTGATGTGAAAATAATGAGTGCAGGGAAAGGATGAGTGAGGGGACATTAGTTGTTTAAATTGAATGATGTCTCTATTTTCAATTTTGATGTCGTGCAAACTATAGAAAGGTTTTGGCTTTAGCCAAGAGTTTACTATAGAAAGGTTTTGGCTTTAGCCACGAGTTTTACAAATTTACTTGCCCATTGGCCCTTTTAGCAATGTTCCATTAATGGATATTACAATAATAGATCAGAGCAGTTCTGGTAATATTCTACAGAAAAAGGCAATGCAAAGGAATCTGAGAGCCAAAATTATATGATCTTGCATATGTTCCATCTGAAGGTCATAATTATGTGACAGAAGAAAATTAAACGACATATTTACAAACTGTTCTGGGTGGTAGAATAATTCGAGAAAGAAAAGGTTCCGATACTGAAATAAAATCATGATGAAGCATTCCCAATAGCCACAGGTGTTGTGAGTGCTTTTCATCAGGACAGTTGGAAAGGCGTGAGGGCTGGCCACAGACACGTCCCACCCACACTACAGGTGATTGTTACAGGTGATGTGAGAGGATCCAGCAGCAGATGGTCTGATCCCTCCTCAGCCACTTAGAGCCTCCCTACACCTGTACTTAGACCACCTGCTGTCACCCCTTCTCACCTGGATGTCTTACCTGTACACTCAACTCGTCAATTCACCCCTAACCCCAGGTAACCCACCACCTGAATATGAATACTCAAAATGGACTTGGTCAGGCAAACTCCATCTGAGACTTCGTCCAGAAATTGTTAAGTGGCAACTTAATGTCATGCATTGATAAAACTTATCAAGAATAAAAGTAAGATGTGCTACAGTGAAAGTAACTATTTCTTATGACAAGAAAAAGATACATAGCAGAGGAACAAAACGGGGATAATTATTTTAGGTGATTCCGATCATGGTGAAATGTGTTCACTGGTTGGAAACAGTTCTCACACTATATCTGGCCCCATTTTGGAGAGGCATGAAAAGGTGGTTGTCAGTTGAGATAAGGTTTGAGATCTGGATCTTGTAGACATTTATTGCTGGTGTTGAGGACGGCCCTACCTTATCTTCAGGACACTATATATCCTAACATCTGCCACTACATGTCTTAATAGAGCTGTACTTCAGAAGGTTTGAATATCTCGAGAAAGCAAAATAATGCTTCTATATTTTTGTTCAATTTATTTTCTGGACTTCACAACATTATCAAGGTTTTTCCTGCACCACTGGTTTGGATTTTTCTAGTAATTGAAATAGTTATCCTATATTGATTTCGTTCTTCATCTTTCTTGTTTCCTGTCTTTTTCCATTTAAAAGAAGATATGTCTATTTGATGTGAACATCTGTCAAAATAAGTAGAGATATTATCCTGTTCAGTTGAATCATATTCAAGGCATAAGGGCTACTGAACATTTTACAAAGAGATTAATTTCTATCTAAATTGATGGAATTTTATTTTTACAAATCCAATTTGCAGATAAGCTAGTCTGATCATCCTTCCTATAATGGGTACATTGGAATGTGCAAGAAATATCCATAAGATCATCAACTACAAGTACAATAACACGATAATACAATCTAAAATAGTTTCCTACGAAAATTTGATATACTTTTTTCCACAAAAATAAAATTGATAACTCCTATTGTTGAGGGCAGAGTCCCACAGTGCCCCTAGGTTTGTACATAATGATATAAACAGGGTCATGTGGGGTAAAATAGTGTCTATGTGCCCCATGACCCGTGTATAACACACCTATAGTAGTGGGTTTTAGGATGATTATAGCTTACACCTGAGAATGGCCCTCTATCTATAGGCAAGAGGTGCAGTAGTATGCCCTTCTCCACCCAGTTTCAAACCATCCATAAAAGGGAGTTGGAATGTAGTGTAAAAGACGTCTTTTGGATACTGGAGGTTAATTCAAATAGTGCAAATTTACCACTGTTTTGAATTAATCTCCTAGTCAACTGTGTCAAATATATGGGGTTATGGTGCTTCTGATACTGATAGACTTGCCCCAATATTTGCTGGATAAATCTATATTCCATATTGTGTAGTACCAAAGCATAAAGTTCTAAATAATTCCAAACCACTGGCCAGTCCAATTTAGAATTTTGCAAATCCAAATAAAGTTCCCACACATTTCAAATACATGTAGCACCTCCTCTGAATCTCCCACACTGTGATAAGTCCCAATCATAGATTGAGTCCCTGATCAAGGAACACACATGTGAAGATGTCTCAGCATGTAAGTACAATGGAGACTAACCTGGCCCATCATACAGCATCTTGGTGAGAACATTGCATGACATGCTGCATACAGTTGGACATGTAAAATGACAGAGGAGACATGTTAAACCTATAACAGGGCCATGTAAAGTGGCCATCACTCCCAGTCTGTCTACTACTGGGTATTTTAGATGAGGATCCTGGTGCCTGGATGGGGTGGGATCCGTGGGAAAACTCTCACAAGTGGGGTTCCCAGGCATTTTTTTCTTATCTCTATTGATAGGTTTGGTGCAGTCACAATTGGATACAATCATGTACTCAGTATCACAATGTACATGATTTCCCAAGAGATTGTCTACATGTCTAAAGTTTCAACTATGCCACCTTGTAAAAACCCCACATTAAATTCAGAAACATCACAATGTTTTGGGATAATTTCATAGTACTTTGTTTTGCCAAATTTATAAGATATCTTCTCCACAATCACTAAAGTCTAGAAAGCACAGCTGTCATTCCGGTTGATAACCTCAAGACATAATCATATAGAATGTAAAGGGCATATCATAAAGTATTTCTTTATATTCCTTTTGAAATAAGCCCTGACATAAATTGGCAGCATCATAAATTTATATACATCTATTAAAACAAGTATAACAATATATAAAGTGACAACTCATCTATGAATAAAAATAAGACAAAATTTAACGTGAAAATAACAATCTATTTGACAAAAGATTTATAGTATATACTAAACATGGTAGGTGCCCACATTGTGTATTAGTGCTGGCCTCTGGTGACAGAAATGGGAGTTAGCAGGGGGATTCAAACCATCCTCCTGCATGCTACAGTAACACACACTAACTGGCCCCTTGCCTGCCAACCCCTCCCACCCTACACCATCCTGACCGAAATGAACATCCAAGGTCATTACAAGGTCAAACAGAAGTACCTCAAGGTCACAACCCATCATCATGATTGGCCAGTTTCCGGCTTTGATGTTCCCGGTGCATCATGGGAAAGTTGGGCTTAGATGGGTAATGCGCATGTCTCAGGTTGGTTGTCATGGAACGTGGACGTATTGTTGTGACGTCATGGATGTCATGACGTTGATATGACGTAGTGTGTGACGGGTAGATTACACTATACACCTGTGTATATAATCGTCTGCAGGTGTACATAATGATCTGCCTGTCTGCTATAACAAGTATTTCATTATTTGTATGACTAGTTTATCATAAGGCATTGTGTAAAGGAGCATAACCTCTCTAACTCCTAGTGGCACAAAGATGGAGGCATACTCTGTCTTACTTTACATGTTAAAAGGTTTTATATGCCAAAAGTGTTGCTATAACAAATGAAGCACGCGTATGTGTTATTTTTATCATAATAAACTTAGGATGTATGGGCATTTACCATGACCATACTTTCCATGGTCATGAATCGGGGTAGTTTTTGTTGTTTTTTCTTTAGGTCTACATCCTTCGAGTTTGATTATATTGTAGACCTGTCCGTGGTTTATCATACACCATTTCAACTGGGGGATCTTTGCAACAACAATGTGTTGATCATTGTGAATGTACCCCAGGTACATGTAATCGTGAACTGGAGGGGTTGATGCATTCAACTAAACAACTATAAATGAATGAATCTAAATACATTGTATGAGTATACTGTACATGGACATATGATAAGAGTCTTTGATTGTAATTTCTCCAGGTCAAGATCTGTTTCAGAAACCAAATTTCAACGTCATTCAGTATTTTCCAGGCTTACGCGATGTGTCAACTAGTAGAATGTGATGGTGAGAAAATAGCAATGTTCTGAACAAATGAATTTCCTAATGGAATAGACGATATAAAATTGCATCTCTATTGATAGCCTGAGGCATATTGAAGTTTTCCAGGGGTGCCAGGTACATGCCCCTCTAGCATGACCCTTGGATGTGTGGGGGTGGAGGTGGGGGTGGGTGGGGGGGGGGGTTATAAGGACGTTATGTCAGGTGTGTGTAACCTGCCCAGCCCTCAGGTGATGTGTGTCCGTGTCAGTTTGTCTGACAATACATTGTACTACCACACCACCTTGTCTGAATGCTGCAAGAAGCCCCCTCAGCATCAAAATGAGAATGATGTTTTAAGGAAATTATAGAATACGAGGTGAAAGTTTTGTGAATGAACCCCTAAATAATTGTTCATACACGTAGACTATATGCATATAATCTGAGCGAAATGGATTATTTTCTAAAGATACATTCACATACTGGAAACCTTTGGTAATTTCTGTACAGAGAAAATGTGATATAGTGAAAAGGTCCGAGATAAGGAAAAACAAAGGTGAAAATTACAATCTCTCACATGGATGTGCCAATGTTATGTATTTTTGTAGCACACCTGCCTTCCTACGTTAATTCAAACCTCAGTTGTTCAAGATAGTGGAACCGATATACAGGTGCCGTTTTGAATTTTGAACGTTCAACAAGAGTATCATTTCTACGTTAAAGGATTACACGTTCCATGACAATGGGAAAACTAATGGATTCCAAGCATGTTATATGTATACAAAAATGTATTCGTGATGGATAACTTCAAAGGTTCTGTAAGCTGATTGTGGTTTTGGTACATGTTATTAGGGAATGCGGTGAGGTAATTGCATCTGATTGCGCTTGGCTACAAACAAGATGACAATGCCCAGATATAAGTGGTAAACTTGAAACCATTAATATGCCTGTTTATTTAGATTACATGTAATGCCTAAAACTCCGCCCATTCTGAACTTATTCCATTAAGTTTTCACGTGAACTATAACCCAATACCATGTGCCTTCATGGGCCAATTTGAAAAGATGAAGGAGTGCTCATTACTTATTTAAGGGGTGATGGTGAATTTTAGGAGGTCTCAAATATTCTGACCCCATTTACATGGGAATATAAAATTACCTTTAAGCCTCTGTAAGAGTTTAAAAAATAAACTCCACCCATTTTCAACGGACACAAAATCCATACAGACTGGAATCTACCACCCCTATGTTGATAAATGATAATCACTCCCTAAAGAACAAATGAAATTACCAAGACCATTCTGGACCAGTGTAGGAGATAGTGTGTTGGAGAGTACAGAGAACCTGAAGGTATGGGACCCTGGGAATGCACCTCACTATGAACTTAACAATGAAGCAGGTAAATGACTTGTATCACGAACAAGCCACTTCTTTCCCACGTTCTACCTTAGTCCTATAAGACATGGCCCATCAGATTTAACGTATGTAGAACAGTCAGAAAGAAAAATGGACCATTTTACTCAATTTCTTTTTCTTAACTCTGTGATTGAAAAACATATTGCTTACACATTGGTGTGTAATCCTGGTTTTGTTCATCATTGCATGGTAAATCCACTTGGCAATATAGTGATCCCCGCCAACAGTATCATATGTGTGCAATATAATTCAAAGCCCAGCTGTAATGAAGCAGGGTAATGTATCCAAATAGATACAGTACTGCCTTCCACCAAAATAATAATGTAGCTCTTGAGGGGTACAGTATGAGACAATATGAGCCGCTGGCAACTCAACAATATTTGAGGAATGTATTGTGAGATTTAAAGCAGGCAGTGTACTAACTGCCACCACCCCCTTCCCAAACCCACTGTATTCAGTGTACTTCTGTGGTACAATTGTATAGTTCAATGATACCTTACACCTCACTCCTACCCTCCAGTACCTTACACCCATTTATCATACCTATACAGACAGGTGGACATGACGACCATGTTGGACACCTTACCTGTAGGCTTATTACATACATCATACCCTCACCTTATACTGACAGGTGAGGTACCCTACATGGTCATCATCCACCTGACCATGCACCTTAACCCTTTAAAGGCCCATAGTGTGTTGATGCAGCACACCTATAGTCTTCATCAAGTTCATGATAATATCATACAGGAATGCAGCCTTGGTGGGCCTAATCCCAGCCCAGGCTTTGCCCCAGGACTGCATTCAAGCATCATGCTGAACTTTTAGGAGTGTATCAGCAACAGGTTTGTATGATGCATGAATGCAGCATGATGCCTAATGGACATAAGCCATGTCGATAGGATAAGATACAGACTATAACCTGGGTATAAGTACCTAAATATGATTCTCTCTGGTGCCTTTAATGTTAACCTTACATTTAGGTTTACATATCTCCAGGTGTAGCTTTAGGCACCTCCACATTGCCAACTTATCATTTACCTTAATCCCTGTGTGTGACCTTGAGGTTGACCTTGGTGGCTTATCAGAGGTCAACTACAATGACCTTGACGTTTGTTGGTCTGACTGCCCCTATAGGTGTAGTTTAAGACACCTTACACCTGACAACTCGCTATTTACCTTGATCTTCACAGGTGACCTTGGGCTTGACCTTGGAGTTTGGACTTTGGCTGAACTGAAGGTCATTGTGAGTGAAGGTCAAAGGTCACTGACGGCTAGGGGCAGTCACGTGACTTCAGTCAGTGGTCAAGTCAGTGTGAGTGTGTCAAATAGAAGAAGACTTTTATAGGACTTCAGGTGTCACGACACAAAACCTAGTCTTTGGGAAATGGCGTCCAGTGTATATTCCTATGGTAACAGTCAATAGTCCATCCAATTTGGCCAAACTCTAATAGAATAGAAAGGTTTGTTGTACACGTATATCTCAAAGCTTTATAATGCATCATATCTATTCTGTGGATAAAGGGTTGAACTTCCCATAGACTGATGTGCTTACGTATTAGAAAAAGAATGAAATGGGGGGGGGGAGGGGGGTACTACTAGGGTGTTACCTGCTATGAGTGTACCTGAAAATAACGTCCATTTCATTTTATATCACAATTTCTGCATAAAGGATGCCCTGCAGCAGAACCATGAAGATGTCAATGATGTCACAGGCACCTACACCAAGAAACACTAGGAAGCTGACTCTATAATGCTGCATGATGCCTTGGGATTCATGTTCTTTTGGTATCATGATGCATTATTGCAGTGCTTATGAGATTATCTCCAGCAGCACTGCGTTAGGGCATCATGCCAGTTAGGGAGTGTATCAGTCCTAGATGGTTGGCGTGATGCATGAATGCACTCTGGTGACAAGACTTGTCACACCTATATTTGGCGCCCATTGAGCACGATATATTAAGACACCAATGACCCTTAAAGGGTTAAGAACCCTAAAGGCATGGAGGCAGGGACATAGTAGGACAGCATGGAACATACTGACACACATTGTATCTATAAGTGTACAGGTGGTTGACACTTTTACAGGCCATTTAGAACAGTTTATTTAACATGCTGACAGACAGAAGATTAGAACCCCAAGGTGACACTTTATTGTTAACGGTTCTACACAAATGTAGCATTCAAACCATCAATGTGACAAGTATATTCCCTATTAGTTTTTCTTCAGGTCCCCATATAATGTCATGAGGTTAACCAATGCCACACCAGAATAACATTATTCACGTATTTACTTTGCTTTTTCATTCAATCATCTTTATAAAAGAGTAAACCAAGGATGACCATTTCCCCTCACTACATATATATGTCATGCATAGATTCTAGTTGTATCGTTCCATGGCATTTTTTTAAAATACACATTACTAGATGTTTTATGGAAGGTCAGCGAGGATAAATTGAACTGAAGGATAACGTTGAATTTTACACACACCCTCCCCCACCCCCCTCCCTCCCCCACCAATCTCAGTACACCCTTGCCACTCAAATTCACCCATTGAAGGAGAGAAAAAGGAACCTACTGACAGGTTGCCCTTACCACCTACTGCTGCGTGTAATTTACTCACAAACATCTGTCAACAGATGATTTATTACTTTTTTTGTTCTTTAATCAAGGATAATTCAGCGACTCATTTTCATTACACGGCTCGTCGAGTCACCAGATCACGGGGGCAGAGGCCAGGCCGGAAGAAGAACACCTATTTTACCTTTGAAGGTGAAGAGTTCCTGTCACGACGGACATCTGTTCTGTAAATTTTGGAAGAGGTGGAATCAGTGAAGATTTTTTAGGGTTAAATTAAGGGTCAATTGGTTTACAGGTAGGACGTCTGCATGGTGAGAAGGATATAGAATGGAGATCTGGGGAAGGAGGGATGGGACGTGGGGAGGGGAGGGGAGGAATGGGAGTAGCCTGGTACCCGCCTTCTCCACTTAAGGGGGCTGATGGTCGTGGAGTAAGGCCAGGCTCAAAGGTCAAAGCCCCTCCGTTTATCTGAACAAAATCCAATGTCTGCTAACCCAGACAGCACAGAGTATCAGCTTATAGCAAATAAGGCCCTGTTTAAGTCATCATTTTGAAAATTGAATGCTATAATGGCCATGTTCAATTTGTAAACAGAGAACTGTCAAAGAGAAAGCACATGGCCTTTAGCATTGGATGGGCCCATAGACAATTTTCTGTGCCCAATATCTTCTGTCCCCCTTCCGTCATATTGATGCCATCTGGAATATAGCTTCAGTATGTCATAAAGGACCAGCACATTACTGGTACTAAGGAAATCAGCTAGGTGGCTCATGTAGTCGGGGGCTAGATCATCATTTGGCCTCTTTGTATAGTCTAATTTGAGAACCTGCCAATTTATTACTACCGATGGGATTTTTCTATAAATCATATGTGTGGATTCTCCATATCAACATCTTTAAGTAGATAATCTAGAAATAGATTAAATTTTTAAAATTAAAGACCAATAGATCATTGAAATTGCTGTTTGATACCACAGGTAAGCCAATAAAGGCATTGTCTCCCTATCAGGGTTATCACCTTACTTCACACCTGAAGCAATAGAGAGTTGTGGTGATCAAGATAAGGGGTAGGGTACAGCTTATTAGTGTTATCACTGACCATTGTTCTGGGGCTGGGCTTCCCTAGCCCACTTAAAAGGGTCTATATCTCCGCTTACCTATCCCCTCAGGATGTGTGTGGTGCACATATGCATGGGCACTGAAACATTCCTCTGTGAAATTGTGTAATGTCGTTCTCACCATGAATATGACCTTAGCTGTCGAAATGGCGTTAAACATCTATTACTCACTCACTCATTTGTTCTGGGGGCTGATAAGAAATTTACCCAGAATGCACTGCTCTGGAGTCGGGGGACTAACCAAGATGGCGGCATCCATAGCCTAATATGCTAATGCCCTATACTGGATATCATGTGGAACACCTGCATATCTTTACATTAACCATATTATGATAAAATGTATTCCTACTCGACCTTATATATAACCTTAAAGCCAATTACAATATCCAAGAGTACCGTTATTCCACTGCACTTTTATGTCACTAAGTACTATGTGCGCAGCTGCAGTGAGAGAGAGGGGTGTGTTCCTAACTGTCATATGACGTCATAACCATGATGTCATAGTGATGACGTCACAGCTACGTCATAGATATGACATGTACATGTCAGACTGCTTTATTAGGGCCTTGCTGTGATTAATGGACCCCTTTCACACCTGGGTATACAAAGGGCTTTATCTATCAGGGTACTACTAAGTGCTATTACACATTGATGGCGGCCTTACCTGGTCAGCACTAAGTACTGTTACACATTGGGCCCTACCTGACCACACCTTTAACCATTTAGGTGCCCATAGCATCATGCCAATTAGTCTTGGTGTTACATGAATGTATACATGTAAATAAACCCCATACATGTCCAACATGATGCATAATTGTAGGATGTAGTCGCCCTGCCATTTGGTTCACCATGGCATTTTTTTCTGTATTATGACGAAATTGGCATAATGAAATGCGTTTATGCACTATGTAACACGTTTAGGGTTTGGGAGAGAGGGGTGGGGGTGTATATCTATGGCTTAAATCCAAGTACCATCTAATCCATTGTCTCTAATGTGGACACCCTGATGTGTGCAGTGCATTGACTGTTAGAGAAGGCTTTAATCCAGCAGCTATACATGTAGAAAATGCCTCGATTTTTTCATGTCAAGTGGTTCTCAAGAGGCAACTGGTGCATTGTCATAAAAGGAATACGTTGCTGTTTAAATATACATTGTAAGCTAACGTCTCTTATCGCTTCACACATAACATAGAGGTTTTTAGTGTTATTTATTATTTCCCTTACCTGTGGCGTCTCTGTTGGTGGGGCCAGTTTCCGTGATGACGATCTCCATCTTAGGGACCCCAGGGACCCCCACATCCTGCAGGTCTCTCAGCCGTATCCAGGGTAGTACCGGGTACATACAATACGCCTGTCTCCGTTTAAAGGGACTCCTTGTCCTACTTGAGGTCTCTGGGCCTATGTCACACACCTGGTCTGTCTGTTATACAAAATATAGTGTAAAAAGTAGCACAAATCTGAAATTGAACAGGTCCTTACTCCTTCATTCAAACCCTGTCTGTATGGTTATTCAATCCATGATGTTGTTATTGATGCTGCAGATTAATGTCTGTTTACCAATCATGTAAGCTGTCTGTGACTAATATTCCAGGTGTAATTCTGATGGGGTGTCCTCGAGGGATTTAGAGCAAGCTCCTTCAATAGGTGCACTCATATCCGCAGGTAGTGTTCTTGGTCTGGTTAGCAATCCTACCTTATAGAATAAGTCCTTCTGTTAATACCACAGTTAATACACAGTCGTACCCCCTACCTGGGTGCTATCTGTCCTCTAGGTGTTGTCAGGTAGTCACCCGTCACCATGACTACTGCACGGACGCTGCCAGGTAACCACACAGCGCCACACTGCCTCCTGGTGTCAGCGTCCCGCACTACTGAACCCACCTGCAGCCAGCGTCTGCACGCTTTTGGCATGCAGTTTGATTAACCCTTACAAGTGTTGCATGATACCATAATGAATTGTGTCCATATATGTCGGCATGATGCACGAATGCTGCATCATAGTGTTAACCCTTTAAAGATTGCTTCAGACACATAGGAGCACGATGCATAAATACAGATGCCCAATAGATCATGATGACCAAACATCAGAGGCCTAATGCAAATACAGCACAAATAAAGCAACGCAGACTCTAAGTGTTTACGGTTTTGGGTACAACGCCTTCTTTTCTATAGAATGGAGACCACGGCCAACCCAAGCGAGAAAATGTCTTATAATTGGGTACCAGGGTGGGGTTATGTTAAAGAGTGTGGTGGTGCATGACACATGATTGCTAGAGCACGTGTAGATTTTGTATTGTGGGTATGAATTAACCCATCTATAAGAGAAATGGTCTAGGCTTGCATGAAAACAGAAGCCAGACTTGACATGTGGGTATATAAAAAAGGTCCAATTAATCATGTAGACCTATACCCAACATTACATTTGGTAGGTCCACTGGTCATAGATTTTAGGTATCAGCCCAGGGAGGGAGGGTTTCAACACTATACATGTATCATAATTACCAGGGTAGGCCCTAGACTAAAATGTTCTGAAATGCCCTTTAGAGCAAACTGATTTAGGGACAAGTTTAGCAACCTTTCCTTTTACCCCCTATATGGCCGTTTTATTCTAATAACTTACCGATTTTTCTTTTTGCCGACCTCCGACGTGGATTTCGTCATATCTAAACCAAGAAAATAGTCACCTTGAAGGAAAGTGCATCTTTCAAAAGACCTTCCGTTTCTTGTCTTTCAATGGTCGAAATTTACCCATATTCCGATCTTTGAGGCCCAGAAAAGTACTTTTCCATTTTTTTTTTTTTTTTTTTGTGTGATGAGATAAAATGGTGTGTGAACTTCCTTTTTTTTATCGATGGCCGACCACACAGTTGGGTGAAAAAATCCGTAATCCAAGGTATCATAATTAGATGGCCTATCATAGCAGCTATGGAGAATAAAGTACATTGTATTATTTGTATATATGTAGGCTACATGCACAATTAGGCCTACATGTGAGCTATATGTGCACATCCTTGCCCAAATGTAACATACATTACCAGATGTAGAGATGCTCTGTATGTCATATCTATTTTCAAAACCCCATTCTGGGCAGACAGCTCTCATTTCCCCAGTATATGTCGGTTACACTCAGACCAGACAATTGTTGTATATGTATACCAGGGTCCTATTCCAAGACGGAAACTGGGCTACTTATGGTGGCTCTCTAAACCCTAAAGTGGGATGAGTGTCCAGAGGAATTCCAGAGTATGGGACCACCCTCCCAGTCTGCTCACGGTCAAGTGGCTGCACTCTGGTGGAGTGGTGGCATATCAAGAGGGGAATCTTTACCCTTTAAAGGCCGGTGGTGCATTTATAACGCACCACGTAGACTATATTCGCCTACCCAATGATGGATGAACGTAGCACTCATAGAAATGTGGTCCTCCGTCATAGTCTGTCTAGCGATGCCACAAAATTTGAAAGGCATACTATTTGACTGAGCATTTCTCAAAAAAAAGTTGTTCACAAATATGCATATGAAATTTATTTACTTTAACACACACCTCTTTCAAAATAAAAGTTTTACTATCAATTTCAATGTATGTTCTATGTGGAGGACTGCTGTTCCCATCCCAGCCAGTTTTAACCACCTTTCCTTCTGCACTTGAAATTCACTGATAAAGTAGCTCCAAGGCCAAGAGTTGGATGCCGCCACACAGAAAACGGTGCTGCCATCTGGTGTTTACTGTAGTAACTAATCACTTAGTGGCACGGCTGATGGCTTGGTACCTGCCATTGTCACTTCTTCACAATTTACTACCAGTGCTGAGGTTGAAATTCGGCTTAGCGGCTTATGACAGGGAGGTTGTAGATGTATACAGCTTGTACACGAGGCTTTAACATTGTGACAAAACGTGAGATACATTCAAGAGTTTTACATCTAATGGTATCTAAAACGGGGTATATTTCTAGGTCCAAATTGGAAGGTTATCCCGTCAAAAGGGGTATGTTTTCTCCATACCTGCAAACTCTAGGCGAGAAAAAAAACTGAGCCTGCGAACCCCGCTGTTTTTTCTTTGAAAATAAGACAGGAGAATGTGAATATAGGGGGTCTGGGGGTGTCCCCCCATAGGGTCAAAGACATTTTTTAAATCTAGAGGCCAAATATATGTATTTAGGTGTTTTTTGAAGATGTTTGTTACCCTCAATTTAGAATTTTACTTACTAAGACCACCCCCCCCCCCCCCATATAAATGTTAAAATGAGATCTCATTGGATCTGGATGAATCACAAGATTGACCCTGGTGGATCTTAAAAAACCCTCCGAAAACTGAAAAAATAACAGAGGAGTTTGCAGGTATGTTTCTCACGCAAATAGTGGTATGTTACAAAGACCATTACAAAGACTGAAATGATTAAACCTAACCTTGTTACTTACGTCAGGAAGACTGGCCTATATTGTACCTATGTGATAATAATTATGGTTCCATCTTTTGTGTTAAACATCCCCATCCAGTGAAGAAAAAAGGGATAGATAAATACCATGAGTCCTGGGGTAAAGAAGGGTGTCCAAGATATGGTAATTTCATGTCCCGAGGGGGGGAGGGGGGGACTCCTATATGGCCGATACATGTAGTAACAATGTGCGTACAAAAACTAGAGGGAAAGTGGGACCATTTTCACCCTGGAGCCGGATCCGTCATTAGGGGTGCATTTTTGGCTATATGAGGCCAAAAGGGGTCGAGTTTTGTGCCTGGATAAGGGGTAGGTTTTAGGACCTGAATGACGAAGTTCTCACGACAATAGGGTTATGTTTTCTTATTATGTAAACTTTCAGAGAGTTTTACAGCAAAAGGGGTATTGTTTTTTTACCTTGATCTTTAATTTTTGTTTTCTTTTCGAACGAGGTATATTGTTAGCACAAAATTAGAAGGTTATCCTGTTAAAAGTGGTGTGTGTTTCTAAATATTAGGACAGTAACCTGGAAAAATAGGTATGATTTTGCCGGATTTTGACCAGCGAAAAGGGGTGTGAACTGAAGGGCTGTGTACGCACAGGGTAGCCATAAATTTTATAGTGCCCCCCCCCCCCATGTATAAAGATGTTTTCCAATCCACAATTGGTAGTTAATGTGTTATAACACGACTCCCTGTCACAAAGCGAGTATTACTTGATTTAGAATAGAATAAAAACCAAAAAATTGTCGGTTCTAGTGATATATTCTTTCCGCGAAGGTTGGCGTCTGGGGCATTTGAAAAGTGAAAATAGAAAACATGTATCATAAAACCTGGCCTCAGTCATGTCACGAGGCCCAACGAAAAAGTTTCAGGTAACCCCACCACCCTTCCTGTGTTCTTTCCCTTTTTCAATTTGATTTTGTGCCTTGAGCAGGAGTGTGAAACGCTAAAAGTGGTTTAGGATGAAGTATATATTGTGATGATTTATAGTCAACTTCACATTAGATAAAGTTGTTCAAACAGCTAATTAAATGTATTATACCACTTTTTTGGAGCTTAAGTATGATTTAGATAACAGCAGTTTTGAAGGTATCAAAACAATGTAAGACCATATAGTATCAGTCACCCCCCCCCCCATATAAATGGTATTTCATTTTCTCAGTGGATTTACACTGATATCAGGAATGGTCCTGGTGAACACCAAAAAGGCTGAATTCCGCCTTTAGGCGGAGATTTCACACCCCTGCTTGAGGCATTTTTAAGTCATTCGAGTCCCTCTGGAGTAAAAACATTAATTGCAGAAAAAGTCCACCTACCCAATCTGTTGTTTTTTTTTTAACTTGATAATAATAAGGCCACCCTTAAAAATATTTTCGTTTCCTGTCCAGAGGCCTGGTGGATTTTTTTTTTGTGAAAATGGGAAATTTTTTTTTCCTGAGTTCTGAAAAACAATTTATTTTTTTTCGTCCATCAGTACAAGAATCTAGGGTTCCAATCACTAAATCTTAGAACGTGATGGCAAATTCATGCTGTCCCCGCTTACAATGCTCATGGGCCTAAAAAATCCCACCCTCTGGACATATTTTTGAGGGTGGCCTAAATCAGAACATTTTTTTTCTTTGCCAAAGAACTGTTTTAAAAGTCAGAGGGCCCGAGTTCCTCTTAGCAAGCTACAGGTCATGAAGGTTGATAAAACTGTCTGAACGGCCGTCAAACTAGCCTACATGTTTAGGATTCCAATGCCAGCACGCCCCCTTCTGCTAATTATACTTACGATCATGACAGCAAAATCTGAAAGTGGATTACATGTATCAAGTGGCATGCAAATGCCGAAGCATTGAGAGAGATTGGTGTCAACTTTTGAGAGAGATGGGTGGTCCTGAGAAGGACCTTTGGGGTAGCCCTGAGAAGGGCTGTTGGGTGTGGTGAAGTTAGCTTTTCAGCTTACTTCTTGGCAGCGGCCTTCTTGGCTGCTGGTTTCTTGGCTGCAGGCTTTTTGGCAGCAGGCTTCTTTGGCTTGGCGGCCTTCTTGGGAGTCTTGGGCTTCTTTGCTGCTGGCTTCTTGGCGGCCTTCTTGGCTGGAGACTTGGGCTTCTTGGCAGCCTTCTTGGGAGACTTGGCCTTCTTGGCAGCTGGCTTCTTGGCAGCCTTCTTGGGGGTCTTCACCTTCTTGACCTTCTTGGCAGCTGGCTTCTTGACCTTCTTCTCCTTCTTGGGCTTCTCAACCTTGCCAATCTTGAAGGATCCAGCGGCACCAGTTCCTTTGGTCTGGACGAGCTTGCCAGCGGCAACGGCAGACTTCAAGTAGCGCTTGATGAAGGGGGCCAGCTTGGCAACATCGACCTTGTTGTTGGCAGCAATGTACTTCTTGATGGCGGCCAGGGAGGATCCCTTGCGGTCCTTCAGGGCGGTGATGGCAGCATTGACCATGGTGGCGACTGGAGGGTGGGTTGGTGCAGTCTTGGGCTTCTTTGCCTTGACGACCTTCTTGGCCGGGGCAGCAGGTGCAGCAGCGTCAGACATGATGATTGTTGTCTTGAAGAGTAGCGACGATCCGGAGATGTACTGGAGAAGTAGCTGTCAGCTTGGAGCTTGGAGCGAATGTGGCTTCATTTTTGACACTCGGTATGTATTATACTACGAGCGCGGACCTGGGAGTAAGCACCCGTCAATTTGCTTCGCGCCGCGCTGTTTTGACGCGTTGGGAACCAAGAGTGTGTTTTCTTCATTTACTGCCATCTAAATTACACAACCGCTATGTACGCTATCGACTTAAAAGTTTCTGAAATGGGTTCACAACAAGTTTAGCTACAAGATGATACCCATCTTATACTAACAAAACAATAAAATATATTTTGAATTCGACATAAATATGGAATATGAGAACACATTTCATGTAATACTGAATTGTCAGAGTGTAAAAGTTTTTTAACTGACGTCGCACTAATATGAAATTTATACCAAACGTTAGAACAGAATCTCTACTTTCTATTCATATGACATTTTATGATAGAGCGTTGAGTTTAGTCCGTGTAAATCAAGTTTTCCTGGAGACTAAAAGCACAACGCCGACCTCGGCGCCATCATCGCCGAGCCATAATGCTTAAGACAAGGAAATAAAAAATCGGCCACACGCTCTCAATAAAGAAACAAATCATATTTCTGATATGACATGGATCATCTAGAGACTATAGGGATTCTATAATGATGTGTTATGTGGGGGTACTCGGTGTAACTTTTGAAAAAATAAGTGTGAAAGAAAAGTTTGCCAAGTGCAACCGTTGGCAAGAATGGCGGGGCTCGGCGCCTACTCGTCCAAACAACCCAAACTGACAAGTCCTTCAAAATCATATTTCCCGGACGAATCCAAACAAATCCTTTCATCAGAATGTTACAGGTGTCATGTTTTGATGATTTGTTGTTTTATTCACTTTGTACAACTGTTGGAATTAGGAGAACCAGGAAATAAATTCATCGCTTCACGATCAACAAGAAAACAAAATGGCGCCGTGTTTTGGTTTGGTCTGACATTCAGGACGAAGCTCGATATGTTAACAGGTTTCCACTCGAGTATTCAAGTTAAAATGGCTTTTGAAAGATTGTTAGAAGTATATAGAGAAATATTTTGGGTAGAATGGATGTATTTCAACTAAAATAGATGTCTAACTCGGCCCCTTTATTACACAGTGGCCCTTTTGCTTGGACGAGATTCAATGGCTACGTTTGCTTTCTTTGTTCCGGAATGAAACTTTAATAACTCTATATTTTGGGTTATAATATCTAGAAGTTTTTGTGGTCCCATCGTCCCTTGTACACTACCAATCCAACAGTGGTATGAGTAAAATGTTTATTCATTCTGTTTCATAGTGAATGCATTATCATAGGACGTTCTATATGATTGTAGTGTACATGTATACCTGCTAGGTATTTCTCAAACACTACGATCCTAGCCTCCCCACTACGTACTGCACACCCCCTACGAACCAGGCCATTCGAACTGATTGACCCTAGGTGATCATGTATTACCTACGATTGCCCATTCAAATGCATGCCTTTCCCCTCTATATATACACCAGTCGTAGTGATTGACGCCGTGCAATCAAGAATTACCTTCCGATCCAGGCCAGGTCTGTACGATTTGGGAGTACCCAAAACTTAGCGTCTGAGAAATGACTTCCTGGTATCCTTGGTTTGGGCGGGACCCGGGAGAAGAGACCGCCTTACAGTCAGCATTTACCGGGACAGCATTAGGGCATGGACGGCGACCAAGGTGACACTCTGCCAGTCTCCTCCCCGAAGGGGCGGAGCGTGTCCGTAAGTTGTGAGTTGGCGCAGGATGGGGTGGAGGGGGGGGGGGCAGCAGAAGGGAGAGGTTCCATAACCTACCATGGCTATCAGCTATTTATAGCTCAATAAAGATACTATTACTGAAACATATTCACTTTCCCTAGAATTCATTGCCTTCATTGACATATAGCAGGAAAATGAAATTAACCTACACTACCATGTCTGATTCATTGTGAATGTCAATAAAACTTCTATACTAGTCTCATTTTTATTTTATTTTTCATGTATGCCTCGCAAGTGTACCTATTACAATGGCTATAGGCCTATTACCTCAATTATCAATTGGTAATCGAAGTCCTACATAATGAATATTGATGCTAGGCCTACCGGTTGAAATTTCATAAAAAAAATAATACCCGGTATATAGTTTTACAATTTAACAAAGGGACAATAGCCATGATTAGCGGGGATGACTGATTTATGGGAGTTGCCATTATTGTGTGGTTTGATGTTGTTTTTTTTTAATACTTAGATTGCATTGTTGTTTTTCGTTAGTGACATGCAACCTCAAGGTACATGTAGCAGCTATAGTTATTAAGATACGTTACAAACGTTTAAAAGTGCATAATCCTATGATAAGGGAAATTCTAATGTTATAAATGTAGGTTTAGGTCATGTGGGCCATTATAAGTTAATAAAGATCTCAAGAAGTAGAATGTATACACATGAGTATCTTCAATATACTAATGTGGGAGCACAAGCAAGGACACTTTCTGGCACAAGCCAAGGATCGAGATGAGAGTAACCTACCACAGCCTTACCTCACCAGTGTAATCCTACAGAATGGTGAAATATGAATGAACTAGGGGGAATGATTCCTTAACAATAACAATGAAATGGTTGTTTGGTATTCGCCGCAGTCTTATCAGTGGACATGTTATTCCAAGAGAGAGAGAGAGAGAGGGGTGGGGGTGGGGGTGGGGGTATGTGAGTCTGTGTTGTTTCTGAGCCCTGCAAATCTGCATGCATTGTATGGCGGTAGCTCCCTTGTAGACTGGGATGACAAGAACCTAGTCTGAGACCCGGTAGCTACTTCAATGAAGGTGTCAAAGACAGTGTTTGTGTTGGCTCATTATTTTTGTTGCACTAGGTGACAAGTCATATGGCACTGTGATGGGAAGGGGGGGGGGGAGTTCATGTGCAGCTCACACACCACCCCAACCCCTAAACCCCCGACCCACCATCCCAGGCACCCGACCCTCTAAACCCCCGACCCACCATCCCAGGCACACGACCCTCTAAACCCCCGACCCACCATCCCAGGCACACGACCCTCTAAACCCCCGACCCACCATCCCAGGCACACGACCCTCTAAACCCCCGACCCACCATCCCAGGCACATGTTAGGGGGAGATTGAAACCACCCACTCTGGATAGATTTGGAATAGGGGGCAGAAATATCCCAATACACACGACCCTCGTATATATGCATGATCCATTGACTATTAAAGATTAATATTCTTGGGAGCAGCAGTGACGTCATAGCAACCAGTGCAACCCTTATCAGTCTTATCTCCCTACTGATAAGAATCCTCATGAAGGCTTAAATTAAATAGGAAATGTACTAGAAAAAGGTGTTAAACCCTTATTAGAAATTGTCTAGAGACTAGACCACCTATGGCAAAATGCATTACAAATTCTGAAAGATATTCACATCACACACTTGATGCATTAATTTTCTAACCCCAGCATTAAAAAAGAAATAAGCAAAAAGGTGTTTTTTTTCTAGTACATTGCCTATATAATTTGACCCTTTGCTAGGTCCCTAGCAACCAGAATTCTGCTTCCTAGAATGGCGGTTTAACTATGTTTCCAATTCCCAATCAATCAAAACTGGCCCACCATTACCCCATGGCTTGTTACATAACAACTTTTATCATATTTTGATGATTTACAATTATCCAAAATTATAACATACGTCCTCCTCCTGACACAACATAAATTCAAATTGTTGTTATAGTTCATGTAATGGTCTGTAATGTAGAATTCACCTGGCGTGCTCAATTCGTTCCATCTTTGAACTTTTGCATAACCTTACAGTTCTGTGAATACACATGCCTGCGGAATGCAAATCTGTAGTGAAACGTCAAACGCCATCTAGTATTAGAAAAAAAAAGAGTAGAAAACATACTAGACTAAGGGAGTGGTCATTTTTTAACAACAGGAGAGGGTAGTGGTTTTTCAGGCAGGCGCGTCAAAAATGATTTTCCCCTCTCCCTCGGAGGGTTCAGAAATGTTTCACCCCTCCCTCTTTGTGCTATAGCAATGTGCAGGGTATTTTACTAAGAAAGGCTGAAATTTGTCTGAAGTGGAGTCTGAATTCTTTTACCCCTCCCCCAAAAACCACCACCCCTCCACTGTTGTTAAAAATGACCACTCGCTAAATGGATACTAGTATCAAAGTGTATACAGACTCGTGGCGCCATCTAATGTTTACGGCTATAAGCTGTCTTTGGGCAGCTACACATAGAGTACTGGGCCTACTATACTCGCAAGCATACAAGGCACACCTCAAACTCATATCAGGACCAAATTTTCACTATTTAGGCTACTCCAACATTTAAAAAAAGTGGGTTCTCCTTTAATACCCAGCCATGGATAAAGTTACAAGGAGGATTCTTATTAGGCCTATTGTTATCTTTTACTTAAGCATTTCATAAGATCCTGAAATCTAGACATCGTAACCCCATCGCAGAAAGCTGTTTGTATGAAAAGATGCATTTGATAATCACGGTTCCAACACCTTTAAAATGTGAATATGTTTATCTATGACCAGCTGCTTTATTTGATACAAAACTTGGCTACCTGTATCCCACACTGGGCCTAGTATAAGACGAAAAGGAGTGGAGGCTCTGCATGTAGGAGTTTGCCTTTATCCATCTTATGATAATTTGTATAAGAAAGTTCTAGAATGAAGGAAAATTGTAAGGTTTTTTTCTGACGATGGTGGTGATGATAAACTACTTTAGGCCCCTATACTTTTTTGAGTGGCCTTAGTTAATAGTGCAAAAGTCCTCGTGTAGGTAAACCTCAGCTGATTCTATGAAGCACATCCCCACCTTCAAGTCGCATCTTCACACTATCTAAAATAGTGTAATGCATCCTGGACCCAAGGGGTGGGGCTGCAATAGCATGATGCATCAAGGACATTCTAAGACCAAAAAAAAAAAAAAAAAAAGGTTCCGGTCACCAGATCGACCTCAGCTAATAGGGGCCGACCTCATAATTCTTTTGAATTTTTTCCCGCGATTTTCTGAACATTTTCTTTTTTTTTCTTTTTTTTAAAGTTTTATATCAAAACTTGCATTCAGAATATATACAGGGGTAGACACTAACTGTTGGACCTTTGCCCAACCGGGCCCGCTGTCTAGTATATACCAATGTATTTTCAAATCATCTACTGGCCAAATGGCCAGTTTCAAAGGATCCTTAGGAAAAAATCACTGGCCCGCAGCCCAAACTACTGGCCATTGGCCACCGGGCCAGTGCTAATATCTACCCCTGATATTCATGTATTTTCCAATAATTTTCTCATATTCAATACGGGAAACGATCCTTTCTTACAATAGCCAGCGATAATTTAGCAAAGTATGACTATATGAGGCCTATTGAGATACAAAAAAATCGACCTACCGACCTCAACATTTTTTACCATGTTTAACAGTGTTTAATACCGAAAATTATTTGTTCATCATAGGAGTTGTGTTGCTGCTTGAAATAAGCAGAAATTCGGGAGGGCAGATGAAATGAAAATCAAGAATCAATCAGTCAATCATTGATAAGCCATTAACCCTTTAAAAACCTCATATTCCATTGATGCCTCATGACCATTGGCCGTAATGCTGCATGAATACATCACTGCATTGTTCAATACCACCACTGCATTGAAGTATCATGAGCATCAACAAATAGGCCTTTGGTGTGTAAACTTCATGCTGCACCTTTTCAGGTGTTAAGATTTAAACAAATATGAGAATTATTATGGGACTAATCACAATATCATAATGTAGATAAAGCAGTGATCAGCATCCAGATAGGAATGGGTGTGTGAGATTTGCAAATATGAACTCAGACAGTCTGTCTCCATCGACGCAGATATCAGCCATAATCACATAACCATAGAGCATAGAGTCAATGTTGGTCTATCTGTGTATTTTTGTTGTTGCTCCAATGGCTAATTTTGTATATAATTCATGAAATGAGTTTACAGTACGTCCCAGAGGCTCATGACGCCCTGATGGCCCTCTGGTGTAGAACTGAGAAACCACAAAGTTGTGGCACACAGGCTAACCACAGCTAAATAGACAAGGCCAGAAATGTTGATCAATATTACCTATCAGCTAGTATTGGTGATTGATTGACTGAATGTTAATGTATAATCCCGACTTCTTTAAACGAAGAACATATATGATTCTCGGGCAACCAACAGACTCTGACGCGACGCTAAGTGAACCTGTTGTATATTACAACTTTGCATTTGTACACCACTTATAAAAAAGAAAGGATAGTGAATTTGGACATATTTTTTTTAAAACCTCAATCCTGCAGTCCTTTAAAACCTCCCACTCACACACTTCTGTAAGCGATACTTCTTGATTCTGAAAGGTAGGAATGGGGGGGGGGGTGTTGACAATTGTACTCCAACTATTCCTGGACCTGGGTCCTGCTAGGTATTTCTCAAACGCTACGAATTAAGACTGCCCACTACGAATTGCCCAGCCCTTACGATCCAGTCAGATCGTAGTGAGGGGCAGTCAGCGACCTTGTATTAACTACGCTTGCTTATACAGAAGCATGCCTTTCCCCTCTATATATTCACCACTCGTAGTGACTGACCCTGCCAATCCAATTATTAAGAATACCCTTCCGATCAAGGTGAGCTTGGTACGATTTGGGTGAGCCCTAAACGTAGCGTTTGAGAAATGACTTCCAGGACAAACAATGAATCAGAGTAACGCAATTTTTTGTACAGCGTCAAGATCAAGATCAACCTTCTAGCTGACACTATTCTCCTGCTAATTAGTTACAGAAGTATGATATGTCACGGCCACCGGGTGGAACCCCACTCTCTTGGGGGACTGTGAGTTGTTACTCTTTAACAGACGCTGATGCATTAATACATCATGACCATTGATCGTCATGATGCACCAATGAAGTGCTGGCGAGACTGCTCACCAGCACTTCATTGGAGCATCATGCAGACCCTCTGGGAGTTATGTATCAAACTGAAGGGTCGTCATGATGCACCAATGGGCATGATGCATTGATAGATCTGCGGCCCTTACAGGGTTAAAGGCCGTTAATGCATCTTGCCCATTGGAGCGTTAACTTTTCATGATGAAATGGAAATATGAATCCCGACGTGTGTGTGGGGTTTGGTAGAATGATGCAATATCTTATAACATTCTATGATATTGAAATCAAACATATATCATTGATATATTGATGGTACAATAATAATAGTTATTAGAAAAGATACTAATATGACTCATTGGTCGAAAATGTATGCCGCTTCCGGTCCCGTACTTTTTGCACTTTCAGACACCATCCTCGTTAGAAGAACAAAACAAAACAAAAACACGCAAATTTTGGGTCATATTTCAGTAACTTTGCATGTCTGCGACTTTTTTTATTTGACAAAAGGGATAATTCTTTCTTACAAATTTGCAGAATCTGGAGAAGAGGGTACTATTGTAGAAGATGTATGCTGCATTCTAATAAAATTGTGTTTGATACCCATTTCTTCTTTTTTTAAAAGAAAAATGGGTACCGTAATCTCCCGTGTATAAGGTGCGTCTTATACGCCAAACAAAATGCTGCTGAGTCTTATACGTGGAAGGGACATTGCCTTGAGTTTGGGGTGCGCCTTATAGGGGGGGGGGGTATTTTTACTATAGAACAGTACTAAATTAACAAAAATCTGCCCTTAGAGGTGCGCCTTATACGTGGACTTGCATTCTCTGAGTTGGGGGTGCGCCTTATACGCGAGCTGCGCCTTATACGCGAGAGATTAAGGTAATTTAGCGGCCCTATAATCAGGAATTTCAATATAAATATGGTTTCTCTTTTAGCTCAAAATCAGTTAAAAGGGGACATTTTTGGAAAGTTTAATGAGGATGGTGTCATATTTGTACTGGGAGTGCGGGGATCTGTTGCCGCTGTCTGTCCATAGGTGCACAACGCAATGATAAACGAAGTAGACTGACCCAAAGTTAGTTCCTACAGAAACCGCCAGGTGGCAGCACAATACACTAAGTGTGGAAACTCCACTTCCCTCCTTCCCAAACGCTGGCTGTGTGAGATGCTACATGAAATTCATCGGTAGAACAGAACAGTAAGATGGTGTAAGATGAATTTTCTGCAGTCTACAAACAAATACAGTTATCAATCGAAATGTTCAACTTATTGGGCAAGTTACTTAATGTTGGAAAATACAGTCCTTGAGTTATATAGAAAAGTATTAATTCTTTAATAGATTAATAATCGACTTTTTTACGCTATTTACATAATAGTGAATTAAAAATAATAATGTTCGATGGCAATTTGATGAATGAAATGAGGATGAAGATGAAGGGGGACTATATGCTATTAGTAAACATATATATGAAAGCATTGGCCACTGGGCAGGGTTAACCCCATTCTGGTGTTCGGGTTTTCCGCTAGGGTATTAAACATGCCCACCCTCGCCGTCGCCCACAGACTGGGGTTAACCCTTTAAAGGCCGCTGATGCAGGAGTGTATCATGCCCATTGGTCGTCATGATGCACCAATGAAGTGCTGGCGAGACTGCTCGTCAGCAGTTCATTGGAACATCAAGCTGACTCTCGAGCAGTTTGTGTATCAACCCGCGCAGGGTCGGCATGATGCTTGAATGTAGCCCTGGCGAGTTACTCGCCAGGGCTGCATTCATGCATCATGATGCAATCCTGCATCAGCGTACCTTAAAGGATTAAGGATGATAACCAAGTACGGTTACCTGGAACTTAGGTCAGTGTCCCTAGATACATGTGTCCAATAAGAAAAGACTGACCTAGACGCCAAGAACAATATACTACATTATACTGGTATTCCTGTGAAAAACGTCAAATTGGCATAGATGGCCCCACAGGCAGCATCTATCAACATAATCATCCATACATACAGAGGCTCTTACACATACTCATTAACATGTGCCATACTCATACGTATTTCCAGATGGTATTGCTATCGCATCTGTGCAGTGAAACCTAGTTCATTGCCAAGGTATCTAATATCTAACAACTTATCATCGTTTGTAATTAGGAATAGATACAATAGAGAACACCACAACTTTATATATGTATACATGTATGTATAGTAGCAGCAGAGCACATATTATAATCATTTCAAGACCGGCGCTTATTTAAGACTTAAATTATGTTGGATTTTCAAACTTCAATACCCCTGTATTCCCGGCGCTTATTCAAAACCGGCGCCTATACAGGCCAATAGGTATCCCAGGCCCTCCTGATTTGTAAGGGAGTGATCATTTTTTAACAACGGGGGGGGGGCGTGGTGGGTTTGCGCGCAGACCCCGTAAGGGACGAAAATCTTGCGCGAACGTGCCATTTTAACCTATAGTAACGCACATGGTTTTCAACTGAAAACAGGTGACATTATTTTTACCCCCGAATCACAGGGGTTGAAAAAATTCTGACCCCCCTCAAACCCACCAGCCCCGCCCCCCCTGTTGTTAAAAAAGTATCACTCCCTAAGACGATTCTCTCTCTAGAGCTGACGAGTCTGACCGTTAGTTCAGTGATAGCACGAGTAGGGTGATGCCTCTTGGGCACACACCTTTGAGGATCCCCCCACCCGATCTGATATGTCCCGCTCACCATCCACTTACCGGTACCTATATACAACTCCAAAGGATCCTTCTGATTTACTCCATCCCTCTCGTGATTTAGATCTGAGATTCTCATAGGCTGCAGCTCTAGGATTTTTGAGAGGGAGAGAGAAAGAGAGACAGAGAGTGAGAGAGAGAGAGAGAGAGAGAGAGAGAGAGAGAGAGAGCGAGAGAGAGAGAAAGAGAGACTGGGCGAGAGAGAGATAAATTATCAGAGGAGGACAGACAGAGACAGACAGGCAGAGAGAGGGGGACACAGACAGAGACACATAAGAACAGACAAGTAAATCTCACCAAAAGAAAGGTATATCAAATGGTGGAGATATGCGTGACTTGGGAGTTAGTAGATAGATAGGGCCACATTATATACAAACTCCAATCCCCAATGTGACATAGAAGGTGGAATCAGTTATAACACCCAGTGACAGTTGATGCAGCCACTTCTGTATTCTCACCTTACCAAAGACGACCCCCTCCTGGACATCAAAGACATCCACACAGATTGAAATACATCTAATTTAGATTCAAATTTACGATAACCATTTTGCTGTCACCACCACAGGAAGTTAAAGTGGTGATGATCACATTTATATGTACATAATATCCAGCTAAACGGTTTGGTTTCTATTTTGATATGCGTCAGTTGGAAGGTTTATACTATAGTATCTGACCACACGTTGATCTCTCCTGTCCAGTATTATGTTCTATATGTTGAGTGACTCGATCCCCGGGTGACTCCCCACTGTATTAAAGAGAGAGATTGATATGAGTGACAGACCTACCGCGGTTTTGGAACAAAAGTTGATAGGTCTACTTGAATACATACCAGAGGTATAATTACACCAGGAGGGCATTTCTTAATACTCATCGTAAAGCCCCATGCCAGATGGTATGGCGAAGTCAGCGACTTAGGGTGCGGCTTATACTCAGGGTGCGGCTTATAAAAAATACTCAGGGTGCGGCTTATACTCAGGGTGCAGCTTATACTCAGGGTGTGGCTTATACTCAGGGTGCGGCTTATAAAAAATACTCAGGCTGCGGCTTATACTCAGGGTGCGGCTTATACTCAGGGTGCGGCTTATAAAAAATACTCAGGGTGCGGCTTATACTCAGGGTGCGGCTTATACTCAGGGTGCGGCTTATACTCAGGGTGCGGCTTATACTCAGGGTGCGGCTTATACTCAGAGTGCAGCTTATATGAGGGGTGCAGCTTATATGAGGGGTGCGGCTTATATGAGGGGTTCGACGGTACTGTTAATACTGAGGAATGTCTCCCACATATCCTCCAGATACACAATGGTAGGATTAGGACTCCCCCCCTTTTTTTTTACATCATTTACTACGCAGCATTACTTTGCTCCTTGTACATTTAGTATCTCTGTGAGTGGGTGTACTAATAATGAACCATTAAGAGGTTAAAGTTGCAATATTGCATGTGCATGTATACACACATAGCAACAGTGGGTCTATCTCTGTCACGCAGACGGGGCCCAGAATTATTTCAAAATAGGCCTATACTGCCTATATAGTCCTGGAATTCACCCTCCAAAAGGATTGTGTGGCGATGATTTTAGATGCTGTAGAAACGGTGAAAAAAGATTCAGAATGCATTGGTCAGAAAATCAGTCCCAGCTGCTTTAGAGCTCATTTTTCAGAAATCCACAAATCAGGATGTATTTGACCCCAAGGGTCGGCTGGATTTCACAGCCGGGTGCTACTACATGATATTGTGCCTGGCAGTGGGGGCGGGGTGCACCCCCGACCCCCTTGGGAATGGCCCCAATTATTTAAACGCGTGCCACATGCCCCTGGACCGTTATAATCCTAGAGGAAGGGGTGGGGGGTTGGAGGGTGCGGAAGTGAGGAGGAGGGATTTGGGCTCGCTTTGGGCTCCATACCATCACACCCCCTCTCGTGATTGCTGTCAAATGGTCGGACCTCATATGGGGATAATTTCCACACTAGAAGATAAAGAAGATAATAAGCCACACACAAAATATGACCCCACACACCTAGTGTTATCAACTATAATATGTCGGTCGGTATTTTCCCACCAGGAGGGGAAAGGTTTAGTTTAATAGTGCCACCTTCAGACAGGTCTTGTCTGGTTTTGTCAATATGTGAGGGGATTTTAATGTTTCTCTTTTTTTCAGTTTCTTTTTCCAATCATATGGTCAGGGCTCATAAGGTAGAATTAATTGTAGAAATCTGATTAGTGTGTTTTGCTGGGTGTATTTATCATATTGGCAAGAACTGATTGAGAATATAGGCCTATTGCCATGTATAATACATTGTGTTTTATTGATCAAATGAGGTCTTTACAACAACACACACAAAAACAAAAAGGTTTTTGCACAACACCATTTTATTCAAACAACCTGTCCCAAAGACCAAATGATGTCATTATTTCCCTCTGACATATAGACAAGTCCAATATAACTTATTGAGTCACTACAGGTCTGAACACAACTTTATAGTAAAGCTAGTACAATGCATCTTACTTATCTTTGACAGTTCAGTATCCAGACCAGGTTGTAAGTTTTTGTTTGTGCTCATGTATGCATAGAGGAGAGCATGGTGGCACATTCCCATGCTGACATCTAGACTCTAGTTCACAATGAATAGATACACACACATACTACAATAAATCATGAATTTACTACTGGCACACGACCTGCTACCTGTCAGACACGATGCATCACATTCAATATAAAGGAATTCTCATCAAAACAACCTGCTATGATTATCTCACCTTTGTTGGTCCCAGCCCTCCCTATGCCTGTCTAAGGATGCAATAATTTGTGGCAATAACAGTGGCTAAAGAAAGAATTACAATACTCATAATTCACAGATAGCTCCCTATGAATTACAAAAGTCACCCATTAGATACATTTCTGTGGGAATCAGCAGAAGAGACATATAAGGGGACAATATGGTGGCCTCCATTATGTGATCAGCTTGACCCCTATATAAATAGTCCCATCTTATGCAACCCCATCACTCCCCACTACCCCACTGAACACCTGTTGGAGGGCTTAAAGATACAATACCAGTTACCATGACAACCACCAAAAAGGCCCACCATGCCCATTAAAATGGTTAAAGAGGGTGTTACGTCCAACTGTGACGTCATATATCAGATACCTCATTCAGGTATGGGAAACTAAAGGTGAGAAGTTTTGCTGACTAAAGTAGTTCTTGGCTTTGCCGACAGGTGGTGGGTGGCAATAGTGACGTAGTTTGTTGATCTTATCACTTGATGGGATATAATTAATTATCTTCTAAGGTGGAGGATTAGAAAAGGTCCTAAGTACAAATCTATTTGTATCTCATGTTGAGTAATGGTACTCTAATGGCCTACCTGAGTAGTGTGACAAATTACTTCTTCAGAGGCAGAGGATTATTACTTCTAGGTAACAATTTGTCACACACCTTTATAAGTTTATTTGTCTGTAAAGACCCAGGGCAAAGACTTAGTAACCTGTAAAACTAAATTGTCTGCACTTGAAAATCACAGTTTTATTCCATGTTCAGTCAAATATGTGGAACTCTGGATTAGATCTTTAGCCCTATCAGTCTATGGAAGCTTTGATAACATTTAGGTCTCAATTTACAGTATACATTGTACCTAATAGCCTTCTACTTCACATCTTTATCATAGAGTCACATGCATTTATTGGATGAGCACGTGTAGCCTCAATACCCAGGTAAGCTATGGCATTTAGAGTTTGATTCATGATATTAAATTACTACCTCTACCTTGACACCTGTAACCACCTGGTTGGCAGAAGATGCCATGGGGATGCCATACAATCCCTCGTTTAAGCCGCAACAAGGATTACAAAGTACTAGCAGATATTTAAACCCTGCGTCCGATATATTTGGTAAATGATGGTCTCCGTAACAATATTACTGAGTGTTTTCAAGCAGAAGAGGGGAAAGTAAAATTTTAAGACACTTGCAAACAGGCATATTATACTAGGGTCACGTGACCGGAATTCAACCAAATTGGAGAGAGGAGGCGAGAAAGCAGTATGTTTTCGGGAACCTCAATAGGGTCTATGTAGACTAAGGTGAAATTATTTTTCACTATTACTATTTCACAATAATTTATTGACTTTGCTGGTCGCTGTTTATCGAGTGCACGGCAAGCAAGAGGGCAAGCAGTACTTTCGAGTCTTTTACACATGCTCTCCACATGCTATCTGGATACGTTTAAAAATATGGACTTTACTTTAGTTTTAGCATTCACATTTACCAGTCGGGGCTATTCCCACAATAAACCGAGAGATGAAAAACCTCACACAGTCCCTTGTCACTCTTTTTGACATTGGATGGCACATATAAAGTTCTCCTCCCACGGTAGACTTGCTCAAGTCTCTCAATTTTTATGCAAGAGAATTGAAATAAAAATTGAAATGATTTCACGTTTTAAACAGAAAAATTGACAAGACCTCTAGTGAATTGAGAGACTTGTCCAGCTCAGCAGCCAGAGGAGGAGAGGCATGGGGGTATAGTGACGTTGGGAGGAGAGCTCAGGGACTGCAGCCAGTCTACTCCCACGGCAGCGTTTTATGTCTACCGTAATATCCTGTGTTTAAGATGCACCCTTGCTATGTTTGAAACTGAGTGAGTTGCTATTCCTGGGTAACCGTCTACATATGCAAAACCAAAAACATAATAACGTGCCACCGTATAGGCCGCAACCCATACACAAGGTATAAGCAATGGTCTAAAGGTTGCGTCTTTTTTTTCTTCTTCTTTTTTTTCTAAAGGTTGCGTCTTACATACAGGACGTTATCCCCCCAGGAGAAGTAGTCTTCCCCCCCCCCCCTTCCAGGAGCTCCATCAGCGTAGATTTGGCTGAGGGTGCCGCCATGACAAAATAAACAAGACGACCCCGTCTTGGACAGACTTCAAAAACTAAGACTCCTTAATGACACTTGGGTCAACCACCCTTTGTGACGTCATAGGTGCCGCGCCCTCTGTTTATGGGGAACAACTTTTATGACCATACCACCAAGTTTGTATTCACGTCTTTTGTTCAATCTTGCTCATATTCACAGACTTTTGTCTCCTGAACTCTCTCATAGAAATAGCCATGTTCCTGAATAGAAAAAAAAAAGATCCACAGCACCATATATACATACTCATAGAGATAGAATAGAGATACTCTTAATAAAATCATGGACCTGAAACAGGTCCGTGATAAAATCAATGCCTACCTGTGGAATCAAGTCTCACACATTTAAATAAATTACAACAGTTCTCTCCTTCATGAACCTTCATACTGTCTAATAACTTAAGTTTAATAAAGTTAACGAACACAATTTTAATAGCTATTGAAATATCAAATTAGTTCCTTGGTGCCACCCAGGGGGCGTGTGGGTGGTCGGTATAGGCAGCGTCTCCACATTCTACCCTGGCTACCTGCAAGGCCCCAACTCCGCCATACCCATACAGTAGAGCAGCAGAGAGACCACAGAGACCCAGCTGCACTCTCCCAGCGCCCTTTGGCTCTCTGCACTTGTTGTGTTTACTGTGGTGGAAGCGGGACGTGCTGCACGTGCCTTTTCTCCTCCAGTGTCTTCGTACCTCTACCTGGAGATAAGACACCTGTGTGCTATCAGTGAGGACCTTGGAATACCTGTGTAATGGTGAAGGTGTATCTGGAATTTTACTGATCACATTGCTGTCTGTGTTGGATTGTACCTAGAAGAACTGCCTTGATTACTGCAACAAGTGGATAAGTGCACTGTGCCTGTGCTGCACCTGTGAGGTCCTCTGAGGGACAAACCTGTTGATAAGCGTTATCAATGATAATATCGACGCATCCATTGAAAAAAAAAACAACAACAAAAAAACGTTCGAAGGTGAGTCAACACACATTTGATCACCCAGATTTATAGCCCTTAGAAGAAACCTTTCCCTTTTCTGTAAAGCAACCAGGGTTCTGCTCCCGAGAATAGGGTCATGACGCACCAGACTCCCCTGGAGCTTAATTCAAAAGATCCTGGGATCCCAACCCCAGCGATCTTTATAGTGTAGGCACATATCATAAGACCTGGCTGGTCTACCCTATGTAATGCAGTGGCTGCAGGCCTGTCCAGAATAGCTAGTCCTGGGATCACTTCACTATTCCATTTCCACCACTAAGATCACTGCGATCTTAGTGAAAGAAATGCATAGTGGTTTCACCAGGGTACAAGAGCACTTACAGGGAACACTCCTGATTGAAAGAGTGAATAGCCTGCTGCATACATAAAGAGGGGAGGGAGGACGTTTGCTGAGTGTCCTTGAGGGCTCTTAGGGCTACTCATGCATTAAGTAAGGTAATTCTTCCCTTCTCTCTCTTTGTCCTGGGGGGAGGGCACAATGCTTCTTATAGGCAAACATAAATCATACATTCATGGGAACAACTCTTGAATACTGTATGGGGGTCAACTGCACCCTGTGCTCTTTTGTTAGCCCATATGGGGATGGGGAACGATGGTATAAGCACTCTTGTGAAGAAGAGTGACTCCACAGCTATTCCTTTATTTTGGGACTCTTACCCCTGTGCCTAGTCAGTACTTCTAGGAATAGTGTAGGAGGGCTGAGGCTAAGATCGATGCGATCTTAGTGCTGGCTAGGATATGTGAACCCAGTCAACTCTTAAGATCGCTTAATAGGATAAGGCTGATTTATTCCTAAGCTCGCTGGGGTCGTGATCCCAGGATCTTTTGAATTAAGCTCCAGGACTGCATGTATGCATCATGAAGGCCATGAGCAATCGTGCAGCCAGCAACCTTCAAAGGATTAATGGCATACCTAGTCAGTGGGCCTTAGGCTTGGCACCAAAGCACATATTATCGCACATTGTCATACTCTGTTTCTTTATAAGACCTCCTGAAGTAAAACTACTTTTTCCCAATGTAACACACGGTAATGACAATGCCCATGATGGTTGGAGCAAGGCTACACTACTGTAGGGCCAACAGCTTCAAGGGAAGACAGATTGGTCTGTTAAGAAAAGAAAATATAACTGCCCTTCTCTCAAGAGTCTCACCGAGTTTCTGCTTTCACCATTTTTATAGTATATACCTGGAAGTTAGAACAAATGGTATTCTCTTTCTTTTCCCAAAATGAGAAAAGAAAACAACAAAAATGTTACTTTTTCTAGAACATTGCCTATATAAGTTGACCCTTTGCCAGGTCCCTAGCAACCAGGGTTCTGCTCCCGAGAATCTACGACCACTGCATCAGTACATGAAAGCTAAAAGGTCGGCAATTCACCTTTTTCTTCTGAAATGTTCTGCTATCATCATGCGGTCATTACCAAGCCTTGGATAATTGCAAGCACTTCCCTCAAAATTCAGCAAATTTCAGGCTCAGATATTCTGCACCTTTCCTTAGACTTAGTCTATAAGTTACAAAGATAACGCCTGGGGCTTAGTACTTTCCTCACCTCCTGAAACTTGTAGCCCCTAGGTACAGCCTCCACCCAGATGGCCGTCTTTATACTGCTGTAAACCCTCAGTGACCTGCCACATTAAAGGACATTCTACACTAATCATTGCATAACTAAAACATGATGGCAATCCCTTTGTAAACACACTGGTGTGATGACGGCCTTTCATGTAGAAGTGTCGGCAAAGATGGAATCCATCCTTACATCAAGGATTAGGATTGGTACGTGAAGGCCTTTCATGTGATGGGCTCCTGTGCAAACTTAGCGTTTGTAATATTCACATCAGGGAAAGTTTATGGAGACCTGAGAAACCATGAGAAAATAAATCCTCAATGCAAATATTATGTATCCCCCTTTAATGCTCAGTGATCTTATGAGATCCCCTAGAATGAAGATGTTTTAGATTAGGTTGATAGATATTGCCACCTGTGGTAGGTTGAATTGAGTAAAGTGTAGGTTCCCGTTGTATTGGACAGGTGCTTCCCAGAATCTCAACACATTGAGTTTGTGAAGGACCAACCTCATTTTTGTATCTCCTACACCTGCTAGTAGTTACAGTTTTTTTTCTCTTTCAGCACCCATTCCCTTTTGTTTTGTGATACCTGGTGGGGGAGATGTTCTAGTCATGTTAAACTTTTCTGATGTGCAAATTCTTCATTAATCACTGGTGGGTGGTGAATTACAGAGGTGGAGTCTATCTATATCCTATAGGACATCACTCATTCAACTGTTTGTTTGGTTATGATATTTTACTTGAAGCTCATAAATGACATATGCAAAATATCCCCATGGAAATAAGCAACCATCTTAACAGCATTATAGTAATACCATGCTTACTTGATGGCATTGTATCACATATAGATGTAGATGATGTGTTAGGGAAGCATTATTATGTGCCGACTTTGCATCTTCTTTGATGTTGAAATATGGTTTATCATCATTATCTACAGCTATTTATGCAATTTCCACAACGAATTCGTGATCAAAGCATCAGATGACTTTCAACCACTGCATATGATACGTAGTCTCTAGAAGACCCATGTTTTAGTTCTAAAGGAAAAGAAACTACACTCTAAAAAATGTGTTTTGTTTTTAAACACTTTTACCTGTATTTAAAACACTTTCTTGTAACACTTTGTTAAACACATTTTTGGGCAAAACACAAAACACTTTTTTAAAAAGTGTTTAAAATTCAAAAGTGTTTTGATTAAAATGTGTTTTAGATGAAAAAGTGTTTAAATGATTCTGAGAATAAGGTGTTTAGGTTCAGAAAGTGTTTAAAATGAGCTGCAGACAAATTTATGCCCTTGCTATTATTTCATTTTCCTCATTAACCCATGGTCCCAGTTTTAGGATTAGTGAGTCCTTCCTACTGCATATTGCTGTCTCTCTGAAGGTAGAGAATATTGAAGTTATGTTGATAGCAAGTTGATGAATGTTGATCATCCAGATATCAATATTGATTCTGTGCTAACCAGGCTTGGCCTACTGTCAAGATGAGTTCAAACACATTGATGCACAGAGTTAGTCAGAGAGTTGCTTTGAATTTAAACCTCACCTATGTGCCTCAAGGACACGTCGAGGGTGAGAGGTCCCGTGGCGTGAAACCCGGACCCGTACACTAGAGGGAGCTAAGGTAGAAATCACGCCCCTACACATTTACCGAGGCAATGGTTCTTTAACATCCGTCACTACATAGGCATAGTGAGAGATGGACAGGCCTGTTTCAAGTCATTTGTCTGCCATGACCGCCGAGAGACTTTCCAGCACAGCCTAGCCAGAGCAGGGAGGAACTCAAACGACACCTTACGGCGACGTTTGGAACCACCACTATGCCCCGGCCCGGCCGGGAACCGAACCCACGACCTTACGGCCTGTGAGCGGACGCGCTACCGACTGCACCACGCCTCCCGGCTAGTCAGAGAGTTTAGGACTGGGATGTATGTATTAATCCTGAATGTTACAAAATGGGTCTTTATCATGGGTTACATTTCTATCAAGGTATTGAGAAGGTAATTTTTAGATATTTCTTTTAACAAATCCATTCTAAGATAAAGTGTTAATGTTACATTCTATCAGGATGCTGTGTGTCATTATCATTTATACTTGAATTCAGACATTTGTGTCCATATGCATGTTACAATAGTACCATCATAGGTGGTCCCTGCCACCTGGTGAGTTGGATTGGAACCAAGTATTAAAACACCTTTATAAACCTAAACACTTTTGCAGGAAAAGTGTAAAGTGTTTTAGGAAAAGTGTTTAGATGATGAAAATGTGTTTTACCAAAAAGTGTTTTGGTAAAATATGTTTTAGTTAAAACACATTGTTTAGAGTGTAATTATTTAAATTTCCCAATCTACAATTGTTGACAAGTGTGACCATATTTTTGAAATTGAGCAACACATGTTATAATTGATATAATTGCTGTAGTGTTCATGCATAGTGGCTGTATGATCAGTGTGTATCTACTTATCAGTTAGAGGATGGCCATTGGGTGATTAACTCATCCCCTGATGAGGGGTGACAGATGGTCAGGGGCATTCTGAATGCAGCCCCTAGCTGTCACTCATGTGTAGACTTGTAACAAGTCTTCTACATTAACCCTTCAAGGGCTGCTAATGCATTAATACATCATGTCCATTGGTCTTTATAATGCATGCACGCAGTTACTCACCAGGACTGCATTCATACATGATACAATGTCATCATACTGACCACAAGGGGCCGATACACCCCCGGAGGGTGTATCGGCAGTGGTGGTGAGCAGTCTCGCCAGCACTTCATTGGTGCATCATGGCGACTAATGGGCATGATGCACTCCTGCATCAGCGGCCCTAAAAGGGTTTTAACAGCCTTCTCATCACTAATTACTTCCCCATGTTTTGTCATTACCTAGATGACAAAAATGGAAAACTAATTTGCTTGCTGTCATAATATTCTCGGCCCAGTTCTGCTGCATATCTCTCTCTACAGCCACTTTACACCATTACCCAGCCGTTTAATGATGACAACATATCCCGGCAACATATTTTCCACTGGCAGTATTTTCATCGTCATAACGGTTTTTGTTACCAAAAGACTTGGCCAGGTCCGATGTACATGTATGAATGACTGGCTGTAAAGGGGTCATTTCTCCTTTACAAGTTACTAGATCTATATGAAAATGAACTAAAAAAATAATTGTCACTTCCTTTTGTCCATGCCAGAATGGTGTATAATCATCTAAAGAGATAATGGCAATAGAAATCAGTCATTCCCCTCTTCTCTGGTGTTAAAAACTGACTGAAACTCTTTTAAATTGGAGTTAGGTATAGGGAAGATGTGAGCCGTGGCTAAGATTTGTGAGATGGTACAATGTGCTTTCATATTGCATAAATAAATGAGATATTTTCTCCAGATATTTTACTAGTGCAAAACCAATGGAAACAAGCACTTTGAACATGTTTGACCCACTTTTTATTACTGGAAGTAGGATCAGATAACACCACCAATCCCCCCCCCCCAAACGTTACACATGTATCTCTCCATGACCTCCTCATCTCCATACATGTACATTGTATTAGCCCTCTATGTGTTACTATGTGTGACAGGCAGTAGGGGGCAGCACCTTATCAGTGTGTGGGGTGTTGTACAGGTGTTTGACACACCTGACACACACCTGAATCTACTCACCTGGAGGGTGTTGCTCCTATTGTAAAAAGAGCTGTGAGTATGTGCCCTCTTTTCTAAACAAGTCGTGCTCTGCTTCACCAAAGTACTTGCACTCACCACATCAGTCTGAAAAGTCACCTGCCTTGTTTAACACAGAGAGAGCTGCACTATCAGGTACCTACTAATGTCACACACTCTATAGTATATTATACTGACTGACTTCTCCCAACTAGGTACCTACTCAAATCCCCCTTTTTTAGCACCATACTTGAATGACCACCTGTGAGCAACAGAAGGGACATGAAAAGAAAGGACTGGAAATGAGGGCATTTTTAGCCAGCTCTTCCTTTTTCTATATGAGCAACACCCTCCTGGACACACACCACACCTACCTGTACCTACCTGGGGATGTTACCAATCTGGCCCCAGCTCGACCACTAGTGTGAGTCATCTCTGGCACCTAGTGTTTGTGGGTAAAAGAAGTTTTTTTCCGCTGGTTGCTGTAGTGCTTATTTGTAGGCAGGTACCTCGCGTAGTAATCTTCCCCAGAAAATGGGGACCATCATCCCCATACATGAGAGAGGTATTCCCTAGAATCCCGACCGGGCGAGACTGGGATGTTACAGTACACAGCTGCCCCTCCACCTGCATAGACAACTGGGTCGTGGGGGCATTATCCACTACTAGAATTAACCCTATCTCCTCTCCGTCCCCTCGATCGCCCCCCCCCCTGATCCCCCCATGCTATAAAAAAAATTGCCCCTCTCAAATGAGCAGAATAAGGTCGGATACCACATGTGCCTCCAATGGTCAAGAAGATTCATATGAATAAAAACATCTAATATATGAATTAATAATGAATCATGAGTAGATATTTAAGAGATGAAAATATCTAAAGCAAATACAATCAAGTGACTTACAGACTAAAAGTTCCTATATTTCTGTATATTACCAGAGAGAGTACATAAAACTATGTAGTCCCCCTTGATATCACAGGTGATATCATAAGAGTTACGTGGTCGAAGAATTCATGACTGGAAGAGCAGCACGTGCCAGATCCCCCCCCCCTTGTTAGGATCGGTGTTTACCTTCCCCTCAGGGCACCTTCCTGTGTAAAACCCTTCAATGACTGCATGATACCTCAGAATTGATGTTCTTTGGTCTCTATCATGCACAAATTTGGTGCTTCCAAGACTTGGTGACTTTGGCTTTGCAGGGATTAGAATCTGCATGCACATGTTCACAGCTAGACTTCATCTGGCCTTGTAAAATTCATGATGTGATACATTTTGCATAGTTATGAATTAAGATTTAAGTGTACAAACATTTTTATTATGGTTTAACATAGGTCTACTTTGAATCATTTTATTTTATAGGAAAAGGGTTAGGGGAGGGCAAGTCTATCTGAATTTCCTGTTCCAGGTTCCCATTTTGTATCTTATGGTTTCTATTAACTAAAGTAACCTCAACTAAATCAAATCTGTGTGAACTTTGAATTTATCAACCACAGCAGAGTTTGTCTGAAGTCCAGGATGTCGACCATGTTCCCTGCAGGTTTGAAATTCATGCCAATTAACTAGGGTGAAATATGATGATTGGAAACAGATGTTATAGTAGATTGTTGGTGGTGATGAAATATACAATGTACCTAGTAATAGCCCAGGTAGCAAGGACACATTGGGTCAATGTCGGCTTAAATTGGGCCAATGCCGGCTTATATTGGGCCAAGCATAGACAAGCATGGCCCAATGCTCCATTGCTGATTGGGAGATTGGACAATTGGAAACACATATTCAACAAGTCAACGCTGAAGTCATAATGCATGATACAAGCATATCTTTAAGAAAAAAAGGGAAGCAACATATTTTGAAACAAATCCTTTTTCTGTTGTGAAAATAAAGACGAATATCTGCACTTTTTTTTTAATGGAGCCTCTCGTTTTCGGGAATTTCACCTAAAATTAGGGACATATTGGGAGGTGCGGGGGGGGGGGTGGAATTTAGCGTGTCCATGCAGAAAATCCTCTTGTTTTTAGAAAGACCAGGCGATCATGCATGTATTGGCATATCATATACCGGTATATGCTTATGGCTAGGATTATGTAATAAGGTGTACCCCACGTGCTTTAATAGTATTTTTACAAACCCCTAGCTTTGGTTGCACCTATAAGCCGCGGCAGGGGGCGTGTTTATCCTTAGCTATAAGTACATGTACTGCTGATGAGTTTTACTCACCACCTTTGTGTTATCAAGAAAATTGCCGCCTTCTAATCCTGACCTACTCAATCAGCTGTTTATTGAGTTACTATGGAGGTGCTCACAGTGCTACTCAGCCAACCATGGACACTAGGTGATAAGGTATCAGATAATGAGGAGGTGAGAGAGGAGGTGGGGATTGAGAATTGTGACCCATCCCTACAAAGTGGTACTGATGTCACACATTTTGGAACCTAGATATGGCCTTTTCAAGTTGTATAGTGTCAAAAATATCGAATCTTTCAAAATAGATATTTCAGCATTTTTCTAGCATATGTAGATATCTTTCAGAATCCTTCCTTACTAAACTGAATTTAATTCCTGACAGACATAGCTATAGTTTTCATGGTTATATAGAATTACATGAATCATTATGTCAATTATCTCAGTTTTATCAATTTTTAATTAATCCGACTAAATGTACAGACAGGAGATCTGTAGAGGACCACCTGGTTCAAATATGCTAGTGTTATATACTTTCGACAGGGCTAGGATGTGACGTCCTTCAGGCACAATGCAACCACTCCAAATGACAGTTGGGATCAAAATCTGTGATGTGTTAAAGGGAGTTGAAGAATGTTTGGTTGGGAAGCTAGGTCCTAATTGAATTATGGGTAATTCAATTAGCAATGTTAATAATAGTTAGAAATCCATTCCCCTTGACATTTACTCTATACCTATAACTGGGATCTATAATGCATCAAACACTGACTAGTCACTGCGACATATAGGATGCATTTATTCAGGATACTCCGTAGAGCTTATTCATGGCAACACAAATATCAAATGACAACTGATACAAGGCAATCAACACATGTAATATAATAGCACAGTACCTTATAGTGGTTCCTACCACAATAACACAGTCCTAATACAGAGTCCTTATGATATGCCTACTGGTGCACACCCAGGCCACAGGCCAGCCTGGCCTCAGTCCTCCAGAGTGTGGGTGTGGATAATGGTGGAAGAGGTCTAAGACCTTACTCCATGTAGTCTTGAAGATAGCTGGATGTGGTGTGTGTCAGTGTCAGGGATGCAGGGGTTTAAGTAGTGCCCCACCAGTCAGGTGTGACAGCAGCTTTTCCCCTCTCCTACTGCAGTGGGCTTTCCAGCTTTAGCTCACACAGGGGATTTCACACCCACTTGGCCTACTGTGCACTACACCCCACAGAAAGCTTTCTGACATGTGACACTTGGATACTGTTGACATATAGTTCATTTTGATATTTGACAAATATCCATCATTTTGATACTCATAAAATCATAATTATCATAAAAAGTGATAACAATTATAATCCATATAAATCCACAATTATGATTATGATATAATCATAATTGCTACTCTCAGCAGTAGTACACCTTACATTACATCACAATTCCGTTTCTAGCTGATATATACCTAATATTACACCTCGGGTACTAAAATCTTTTGTACCACTCAAAAGACACTCAAATCGTACCTTGTCGCTTTATGTAGTTTTGCAATTTTTATGTGTTTTCAGTTTGGGTATACTTGACTTAAGACTAGGTGAAAAAGAATTCCATGTTTTCATAATGCTCACACATATTCAGCATAGAAGATCCATTACCAGGATCTTATTCTTAAATACATACTCTGTGATAAACAATTCATTATTCATATACTCATCTTAATCATTTCAACACAATATAGTAATAATCATATATCCATAACCTCAATAATATCATTGGGAGAAATATGAAATTCTCCGAATTGTAGGTCTAAGACCAGGATCTTAAATGGGACGATCAGTCACACACTCTTTTACATGGAAATCTATCATCAGGATGGCAATCAAATCAATTGTTCAGCATACATCAAAGACAATCCTAAAATAACACTCTTGTTATAAAAGTAGATCCACCATAGAAATCCACTCGTATCTGGTCCTTTATGAACCAATTCATAATGATACACCTTAAAATAAAACATTTCATTTGCAAAATAAATCATCTTAATCCTATATGTTTCTAAACACTTTATGTACAGTCTCTATTCATACCAATGGCTAACTGGGGTTAGCCATTGTTCAGCATACATCAAAGACAATCCTAAAATAACACTCTTGTTATAAAAGTAGATCCACCATAGAAATCCACTCGTATCTGGTCCTTTATGAACCAATTCATAATGATACACCTTAAAATAAAACATTTCATTTGCAAAATAAATCATCTTAATCCTATATGTTTCTAAACACTTTATGTACAGTCTCTATTCATACCAATGGCTAACTGGGGTTACCATGGTATATTTCTGTCCAGACATGGATGTGGTGGGGAGTCACTCCATGTAAATACATATTATCTTCTTAAATCAGCTGGTCCTCTAAGTCAGTCATGTGCTAGGTGCAGTACGTCGCACTTGGGTCCAAGGTACATGACCGCTTCGCATGGTAGCATCTGGGCGTTTTGTGGACACAAGCATCCCTCGACTCATTGCATCTGCTCCGGCCCTGCATCAGTGGTCAACAGGCTACAGGAAATCACTATCTGTAGATCAGAGGGATTGTGAAAAAGATGCACAATTTAGCCAAATAATGTACACAAAACATAATCTCAACAGTGACATAGGTAACAATGTAAGCATGACACTATACAACCAGGCTTTTGTTTCTACATATATCCTCCTTCACATAATTATTCTTCATTAGAACTTACCTTCTGAAAACAGCTTTCTGGCTTCTTCCTTCAGACCAGTGGTCAGTGGCCTGAATGGTGTGTACATTTGATCATGGGCTGGTGCACTAGCCCGAGTTGACCCCCTCAAGGGAAGCACAGTCTCTTCTGTACCCTGACCCTTAGAGGCGATCATAGAACGCGCCGTCAAGGCTGTGGCTAATGGTGTAATGCGCTTAGAGAGGTGAACCGTACAAGATGTTTGTATATACTGACTGCCAGTGTGATAGATAAAATGTGACTGAAATCCTTTCTCCTTAGAATGCACAAGAATGGCCCTAATCTTTTTAGCAGTAGCCCTAGGAATCATAAACCTCCTGTCCATAGCTTTGTAAGTGTGCTGGTTATCAATAACCATAGTAAATGTGCCTTCACAATCATAAATCAAAGTTGCCTCTAGACATGACATTTCTACTGACATATCCCTAACAAAGGGGACACTTCTAAGATCTAGTCCCTCTGGACAGGAGATGATTTCCATTATAGGAATTGCTACTGTGTTTCCAGGGATCCCAAATCTGTGATAGATTTTGACTGTTGGGATGTCTACCTCAGTGATAACTTCCTCTTTCCTAGCTGAAATCTTTTGACTAACAAACTGTAAAACCTTCCTTCCCACCTTATAAATGAAGCGCCTAAAGAAAACAACCACTAATAAAACTAATATGATACCGACTATCTTTTCCCCATGGTCCATGTCTTGTACTAGATTATGTAATTCTTTAAAGTACCCAGTATGGTTGGCCTCTACCACTATTATGGTAGAGGTGGTTGGTTTCAGATAGAATACCATTGTATCAGGTTCTTCTGGTGTTGGCATGGCTGCACCTGGCACAAGTATCCTCTGAGCCATGACCAGGCCATATACTATTCTTAGACGATAGAAAAGGAATGCTACAGCGATAGTAATAATCACCATGAATACTACAATTATAGCCTTAAATGAATAAACAAAAATAGGGGAAAACCAAATTGGAGAAACCCCATTTGGTTCCTTGATGAGTGTGGAATGCTTGTCATCCATTATTTCTTTGGCTAAAATCCTGAGATCCAACTCAGCTTGTGGCAGGGATGACTCTGATTTCTGATCAGTAAAAACAGGTGCAAGAACCAATTTAGCAGATTTTGCTGGCACTAACTCGGCTGTAATTCCCCGCACAGTTATATTAAAAGCACTCAATAAAGGGAGATTAATTAACTCTACTGTAACAGAGATGGGAGAATCTTCACACTCATCTGTGGGCCATATCACACCGGCACCTACTATGGGGTGTTGGCCACATGGAATATTAATGTTGCAATAGGTACATGTCTGGTTTTTAACAATGTTGGTGCCATTACTAAAAATGATGCTGTGTTCAGGACTAGATACAATGAATTTAGAAGATTGGATATGTTTCACAAGTGGTATAAGTGGAGCTGTTGTCCTGACAGCAAATGAACAAAACCTATTGATACTGTCTACATTATCCCTCCATAATGACCATAGGCAGGTCATGGTTTGTGTGCTCATAGCATAATTTAAATGTGGGCAAGAGGAATAAAACCTTGTCTTGCACATAAGAACATCTTCCTTAGTTAACAACATGTACTTATCTCCTTGTAAGGATATGGCAATTTTAACAAATTCATCTTTCACTACTGTCAGCCCCTGTGAATGGTTAGTCTTGACTGGAATTGGCCACTTATCCACATCATACATAACATACCTACATGTACCCTTAGTAAGTGGAACTGATACGTGGACATAAACCCTAGAAAGTGTATACTGGTAACCTATCAACTCATCATGGTAGTAGAAAGCTGGATCAGTGAGACACAAGGTGTAATCAGTTACATTGTGTACTGCCCTACTCAAGCCCCTAGTCATCTCAGATACTGGGATGAGAGTTGCTGGAATAGAGCCTGATTGCAGCTGTTGAACACCCTGTATCCACTGAGTCCACCTCTGCTCATAAAACAAAACTGCTTCAATCTTTAACTGTAAATAGGCCAAATACAATGTCACATATGTTTCCCAAATTATTTCGTCTGAAACATTCCTGCTTAGAGACACTACCCTAGCAGAAAGTAAATTAATCCTACTTTTAGATTCTTCTAGCCCTCTGGCTATAACTCTCATCCTACCATGCATGTTATGTAAAGCTGTGATTGTATCATTAATCAATCTCACTGACTCATCTTTCATTCCTTGCTGTTCCTTGGCCATGACATTGTAAGTATTTGTCAATTTTTCATCTAACCTAACTACATCAGTCACTGTAGCAGTCCCAAAAATGGTCCTTGAAAAATCACCAAGAAATGCTAGGGGCCTCCTTTACCCCTACAGGTTTGTTAAGGAACCCATTGAGTGTTTCTGATGCTACTAATAATTGTTGTTCAAACTTCTGAAATACAGATATATGAGCTCTTGAAAACTCTCCAATCCTATCACACACTACCTTGGTCAGTCTAGCTGGTGGCTTGTGCTGGCCTGTGCATGGATTGGTGGGTATAGTAAGAACCCTCCTATCCAGCACAGGTCGCTCAAGAACAAATACTAAAGTCCTAACTGCATCTGGTTTTATCAAATTTGCGTTCTCTCTCCTAAACATAACCCCAGCATTCTGCCGGTTCACCACCTCTGGCCACTCACCATAGCTTACAGCAAAGAGCATTGCCATCAGCTGAAATACAATAATCATACCTAAGTAACTTGCAATAAAAAGACCAGAAATTTGACCTAAGTTCTAGCAGCATTTGCTGTAACCACTTACCAATAGTGTAGGGAGTCCTCCTGGTTGTGCCATGTTCACTGTAGGAGTGCAAGGTAGGCTGTGAGTGAGGGAGGGGTCCACCTCCCTTTATATACCCTGCCCAGGGTTAGGGCTTTCTGGCCTTTGCCTCAGGTATTAGTGCATTAATGCTTCAGTTTTCTCTTACCTTAATCCTCAGCAGCTTATCCCACCAGCTTGCACTCCCTTGTTACTAATCCTTCTTACCTACCTGTCAGCTGTTGTAAGTCCTATCAAATAGGGTATTTCCATACTGAGGCTCTAAAGCTTCTGTGAGAATCTAACTTGCCCTAACTACAGACCTCAGTGGGGTATGTTTTAGGATAACATACAACCATTGTAAAGGACACTCTATTTCTTCCCACTAGGTAGGGGGTGGTCATCATCATCAAACTAAAGTCCCTGCATTCTCACAATATATGCCTGTACGTCGGCATAGGTGGTGAGTGAGAGCTGACACTCAAAGTTTGTCTCCCTTTTTATCATCTCTCACCTTTGGGTGATGCACTCTTAAGTATGTCAGGCATTTCCAAGCCTCTCCTCTTTGACATACACATCTAGACACTGTTACTTCATCCTTGGGCCCGCGTGTCTCAAACTTATCTTGTGTGCTCTCTCCTACCCTTCATGGTGGCATCCTAGCCTACCAGGTCTTTCTTACTCACCAGGCTGCCCTTGACACCTGTCAAGCGCCTATATCTCTTATCAAGTCGCAGTACCTTATTGTTGTGAAATGTCAAATTAGGTTATTGTGTGTCTTAGAGATAGGCCGAGCTTCATAGTGATGACCTTTTGTGGGGTCCTAATGTTCCATTGAAACATGGGCCCTGCCATTACCGTCTCACCATATCTCAATCCAGGAAAACCATAAGGATAGTACATGAGATACAAAATTCAACAGATGTACCTTTGTTCTGTAGCATGTTTTAAGTACCCAGTCTTATTCTGAGGTGGGTAAATAATGATTATGCCCAAACTGCCATTGTTTTCTTGCATAGTGGTGTACCTACTCCTTTTGATTTATAGTTCTTGTCTTGTTAGGCTGTGCTACTTATAATAAGTAGTCTGTGCTGTCATAATAGGCTTTGCTAGGCTTTGTGTCTAATCTCTAATCTCTGGCTTGAGCTGGAGAATTGGTAGAAAACCCCTTTCTCCAACTAGGGTCTTAGAGCAGCACTTGATACATTTCTGAGACAGGCTTGCCTTAGAAATGGTTTGCTCAATAAGAAATTTACAGTGTTGTCAAACATCTGCATTTTGTTGGCATTATAGTAAACTTATAGGCTGGATTGCTTTATAAGATACCTTATGCCTCTATCACATAAATATATATTCTGGGTATTGTTCACAAAAACACTATATAGCTCACCTGCGTCCAGGTAAAGGTATATAGGATAAGACTAATGATTCATCACCAGTTCACCATACATCTGGCAAATGTATGATATGAAACAATAAATTAGAAAGATAGTTCCTACTCTACGAATGGTTGTAGTAAAGTGACAGTTATCACACACATTAAGCACCTAAACATAATATGCCCGGAACACCTATGCTTCCAATAAGCACCATAAAACTGCCATCTTTCCACTTCCATTTAGAAATTATATACACTCATTAGAAATTCTAACGAGATCGTAGTCGGGGGACATCGCATATCTTTGAAGTCAGGTCACTTGTTACAAACTTGCTTTGTGCCATTGTATCTAAATGTTCAATTGGTAACCATATAATGTCACCATCTTTGAAATGGACTAAATATTTCATGTCTTCACCCCTTGGTTTGCACACATCTGTAACACTCTTTATCTCATGATATGTGGGTGAGCCATCAGTGGGTATAGTTTTAGCTGCTTTTGGTACAATCCTGTGACTCACTGGGATCTTGACTGACTGTTGGACATCAATTGGGATGGTATCTGTGAGAGCTGATTGTTCATCACCTGTCTGTCCATCCTCTTCATGAACATCCCCATCAAGATCTTCCATAGGTACAGCTTCTTGCTGTTTCTCCTTAGTATCATCCAGTGTGAAACTTTCATTTGGAAGATCTGACTCATCCAACTCCTCTGGATCTTGCATATTTTGTTCTTCCTCCATGACACCAAGCCATCTCTTCTCAACCTCTTTCCTAGATAAGCCTTTCTTAAGCCTCATGATTGTGACTGGCCTATTCATAAACTTCCCTGTCTTGGCATGTTTCAAGAAGACTGTGGTTTCTGTGTGGTATCTCACAAGAAGATAGGGTCCATGGAAGACCCTTGCTAACTTGAGTTTGGTTTTCGGATCTTTGATCCTTGGCCAATACAACCAACAGATATCTCCTTCTTTCATCTTTGGATCATAGGCACCACGGTCATATCTCTTCTTCATTTGTTCTTGAACATGCCTCATATGTCTTCCTGCACACTCAGCCGCCTTCTCCTGGGATTGTAATATGTCTGCAAGATGTTCATTTACAGACTTGGCTTCTTTTGCATCAATCTTAAGCTGGTTTTCTGTTGGAAAGAGGGGCTCAATTCCATGACAAAGCATGAAAGCTGTATGTCCCGTGGCATACGCTGGTGTAGAATTCAAGCTGAATTCTACTGCTTCCAAATGTTTGTCCCAGTCCTTCTGGTTTTCACTCACATAATTTCTGATGACACCTAGAATAGAGCGATTTGTTCGTTCAACCAGGCCAGAGGCCTGTGGATGAAGGACGGAATTGAATTGCTGTTGTATGTTGTAGGTGGCACAAACTGATTCAAACACCTTACTTGCAAAGGATTTTCCATTATCCATCACCAATCTCCTTGGTGTACCAAATCTACAGATGACTTTGTTGTAGATTGCTCTAGATACTGTTGGTGCCTGAAGATTTGGAATGGCAAAACAGATCACAAATCGTGAATAGTAGTCCACTAGTACTATTATATGTTCATTCATGGAGAGTGTGATTGGCAGTCTCTCTAGAGCATCTAGATTCCAAGTATCAAAGGGTCTGGGACTAGGGTCTCGAATGATGAGGGGTGGCTTTATTGGCCTTGTCATTCTCTTGGTCTGGGCACAGTCCTCACATGAGGTACAGTAGTCAGTCACATCCAAGGACATTTTTGGCCAAAAATATCTTGATCTCATTGCCCCTAGCATCTTGTTAACTCCTAGATGGCCTCCTAGAGGGTCATCATGATGTGCCTGTAAGACCCGTAGTCTCATCTCCCCTTGAGGTACAACAATTAATGCAGTAACCTCAGCCTTAGGCCCCATAGATACATCCATGAAATAGAGTATTCTATCTACTATGGTATAATGAGCCTCACGAAGTATCAATGCCCTGGCTTGTTTAGCATCATGTGGTAATCGGCCATTATTTAGGTAGTCTATCACACCTGCACAAAAGTCATCACCTTCCTGTTCTTCACTCATCTCTTCTCTTGAGATACCTAGCAAAGGGAAATGTTCCCTTGATTGCTTTCTAACTTGTGAAGTGTACTTCCTTCTCTTGGCTTCTCTGCGTGTAATAGGCTCTGCACCGATTGCTGCAAGTTCTACTGGGTCTGGACTGTAATATTCCTGCTCTTCTTGTGACCTAGTATAATATTTTACCTCCACATGAGTGCTAAAATGCACACTCTTCTTACCACTTTGCTTCTTTGCCAACCTGTTCAATCGCTTTTCTCTCTTTGGTGTACGATGTGTTGATGCGGGCTTTGATGTTTGTACCTCATTTATACTGATGCTACAAAGAGCTGGGAATGATTCCATCATTTCCTCAATGCCGTCTCTCTCATAGGGTTTGCCTTCTAGCCTACTCAGGCTATCAGGTACCACATTCTCTTTCCCTTTTACATGCTCAACAGTATACTGAAATTGTCTCAGATCAGCTGCCCACCTAATCTGTCTAGGGGATAGCTTACTCCGAGGGTTCAGTATATACTGGAGTGGAGCATGATCCGTCCTTATCAGGAATTTCTTGCCTTCGAGGTATACTCTCCAGTGCAGGCATGCATAGACAATGCCTGCGAGTTCTCTGTCAAGTGTCGAATAGTTTCTTTGGGCTGGGCTGAGCAGTTTGGCTGTATATGCAATGGGTCTGAGATTCTTCTCTTCATCATACTGACTCAGAGTTCCACCTATTCCATAGTCCGAGGCATCTGTTGTTATGATGAACTCCTTATTGAAATTGGGGTACATGAGTAGACAGTCTGATGTCAGTGCTTCCTTAAGATCTTCAAAGGCTTCCATTTGTTCTGTGCCCCAATTCCACTCCCTTTTCTTCTTTGTCAATTCATATAGACATCTTGCTCTAGTAGCATAGTTTGGTATGAATTTCCGGTAGAACCCTGTCATACCTAAAAACCTTCGGACTTGGGTTTGATTCCTCGGTGGTTTGATGTCTCTTATAGCTTGTACTTTGGCAGGGTTTGGGCGGATCCCTTCTTTGTTGAGTATGTGTCCCAGAAATGGAACTTCTGGTGCAGCAATAATACATTTTGCTGGTTTGAGTCTGAGCCCTGAACTTTGTATCCTGCGTAACACCTCACCTAAGTCTTCCAGGTGCTGTTCAAAGGTGTTAGAAAACACCAGGATGTCATCGATATAGCATATACAGTTTTTAAACTGTAACCCTTGTAGAACAAGGTCCACTACCATCTGACAACTACGGGCTGCATTTCTCAATCCCATACTGAGTCTTTTGTATCTGAACTTGCCAAATGGTGTGAGGAACCCTGTGTAGTCCCTGCTTTTCTCAGAGATAGGTATTTGGTGGAAAGCCATCATTAAGTCCAGTGCTGAAATGTAATTTGGCTGTATCTGTCCTACAGCGTCAAGTGCATCATCTATTCTGGGTATAGCTAGATATTGTGGTACTGTAACTTGATTCAAATTACGATAATCGCAAACAAGTCTCTGTCCTCCTGAAGACTTAGCTACCAGAAAAGCTGGACTAGCCCATGAACCATCATAGCTGGGTTCGACAATACCTAGACGTACTTGTTCATCAACCGCTTTCTTAAGATTTTCACGCATCTTGGGAGACACCCTAAAGGGCATCTGCTGGACTGGTTTTGCATCTGGGATCACCTTAATTTCATGTTTAATCCAATCAGTGCATCCCACTTTACCATCTGGACCTACAAAGGCCCCACAGTTATCTCTCAAGAGAGCATCCATCCTTGCCCTCTGCTCTTCTGTCAACTTTGATTTGGAATAGTTAACCTTGGGTGTAAAGCTGGGTGTTGGTTCTGTCTTCTCCTTGTCTTCAACCTGTGGATCAAATATACCTACCGAAGATATGTGGACACACTCATCACCTGTGAGTTGCCTCAATGTTCCCAGGGCAGTACCTTGCCCTATCTCGACCTCATGATCTGAAAGGTTAACAAATCTAACAGGTACAGTGCCTTTATGCACTCGTACACAGCACCTTGCTGTCCACACCTCTGGCTGTTTTGTAACCTTGAACCCTACATAATTAAAGAACATACTGGAATAGTCAGTATACTGTTAGACCTTACCACACACTGCTTGTCGTCTGGCGGTGTGTCTTGAGATGAATACAGTCAGCCCTCCTTACTCCGTCATACTATAATCCGTCACCCTCACTATCCGCCATGTTTAGACAAGGAACCAACCTTTTAGCATTGAATTTACCCTCTATAATCCGTCATATTCGACTTCTGCCTCCGCCAGGCCGTTCTAGGGTACAGTAGGTATCTATAGTATTAATTTAGGCCTTTGTACTCCGACTACCAAGTGTCAGGGGCACTTCCACCATCTCTGATTACAGAATCTGTTATTATTACAGTTAATCATTTAGCATAGTTTTCCTTTCAAGTGCATACCAATACAAACAGTCTGTTTCTCTAAGGTATAAATCCACCATTATTTATTTAACAATCTAATATTGTAGCTCAGAGGTTTGCATTACCTTTCATCTTTATTGATAACTGACAAGATCTCAGTAGCCAAAGACTTCCTGTTTATATAATGGAAATTGCCAGATTCAAACCCAGACATACTCTCACTAATCTCCTCCTCTCCTAATGTTATAACCACTACCCGCAATTAAGTAGTATGTATTGTATAATTACCCTCACATCCAACCCATGCCTCTGGGAACTACAACCCCACCCCTCCACTACCCAAGGTCACAAATTACAATTTATTAATGGACTGCATCATGATGGTTTGTATCAATATTTTTTTCCTTTTTTTTTATTTCACATTCCACAAATTGTATTCTCTAGGGCAAATATCAAACACAACAATGGGATGATAGTGGTTACCACACTCCTTTGTCGGCTGAGTGGTTTCTGCAACCCCCCCCCCTCGATGTCCCCCATACCCCCCTCCCACCTCATCCCCCTGGGTCTACACTCTAATCTGCCATCTCAAGATCCGACCAATGAAAGCAGGGCACAGCACATGGCGGAGTAAGGAGTCCTGACTGTACATGATATTCATACCATACTGTTTCAGGAAATCCCGCCCTAGTACAACGTCTAGCCTAAGGCCTGGGATGACATGAAACAATACATCATATGTGGAATCCTCAATTGTGATTATGCCCCGCATATCACAATGAGCATCCACAACCTGTCCTCCTGCAAAAGTGACAAATACACGTGAAGGATACTCAACAATCTCATTGTTAGCCTGTTTCACCCGGTTGTAATAGTCAAGACTCACACAGCACCGATCTGTCCCAGTATCGACCAATGCCCGTGCACACGTCTGACCTATGCACACCTGAACACAATTATCCTCTGTCAAGAGATGTGAAGCCATGTAGGCCTTACCTTTCTGATGAACCTTACTCTGGCGTTCGCAAATTGATGCTATCTTGAGTCGTGTGTGATGGAATTGAGATCCACTAGCATCCGTCGGTACCTCAAGCGACCGGCCCTGTCTACCCTTTGGATCCTCATACGGTACATTCCCCATGGCACACTCCCGACTGCAACATAAATCTCCATCATTTAAACAATTTGCGCAACAATTATCAGTTTCAGAATGTTCATCATCTCTATAATACACCTTGCCTGTAAGAGGATCTTTCTTGTAAAAGAAACTATACCTTTGAGCTACATCAACCTCAGAAACAGTAGGATCCTGTATCTCACTTAATCTATTATCATCACACAAAGGATCCTTTAGTTTTCTACCTTCATTATTTACACAGTGGTTATCTTTATCTGACACAACCGATACACTTGTGCCACTACGGGTTACCTTACCCATACTAGAACCTTCCCCCTCTCTTTCCCCATAGGGAGCAGGAGACTCTAGTTTCCCTGGTTCTTGGAACCTTGGTTGCTGTTCCTGTAGTGGGATGGGGACTTTGACCGCTGTCTGGTTGACATATTTCTGGCAATTATAACATTTGATGTCCATAGCAGCCACATTAAAACTCTCTTTAAAAGAGGCAAGCTCCTGTCTTAGTTTGTCAACCTCACTGACAGGTTCACTAACTGCTTCTACAGCACTGACAGACACTTGCTGAGTTTTAAGTGCTGCCATCTGGGCTTGCTGTGCTAATAGATGTCATCAGGAACACCGTTGCTAGGCAACAGCCACTTGTGACAATTCTCCATGGAGAGCTGTACACAGTATCCATGGTTGCATGGCAACCATAGAAACAGCCAACAACTTTGAGCTTTATGGCTTTTAAGAGCAGTTTCGTCCTATAGGGACTCATCAGGCATTTGTTTGTGCAAATTAGAAAGTGGCAAAATTGCCAGTGGTCTCAGCTCCAGTGGTGGAGTTGAAGTTGAAGGGTGACAACCACTGAAAATATTTCTGTGTGTCGGTATGGGATAGTTGGTCTATCCCAGTGTAATGGATATAATACAAATATTTTATCCATGTTATAATTAAATAAATACAATGGATTTAATTTAATTAAATCTGTAGGGGGTCAATATCTGTCTCCCCAGTCGGTGTTCCTGCTATGTGTGAGAATGATCCCACACGCTAAAAATTAAACTACTTAAAAAACAAAAAAAAAAAAGCTCTAAATGAACATGCCAATAACTAAACATTTTATATGTGCGACTTCCAAACCATTTTGTTAGGATGGGTCACAGATGTGGTTTTGTTAGGCTGTTGGGTATACCTAGAATATTGTGGTGTTGGTCAGAGTAGATCTAAAGAAGTTCTAGTACTTAACTGTTAACATTGAATCAGAAAAGTAGAATTAAAAATACTACCATAATAGCTAATCAAAATCATCATCAACAAAAATAACAACACAAAATCAATAGTAACAAAGAAACAACACACAATAACACTCCCTATTTATTTGTGGCCTTTATGGATCATATTTTCTCTGCTCCTTTATCCAATATAATGTCATAATCAGGATTACCAGCTATATAACCCTTTGTAAACCAGTAGTGTTCATCAGGACTGATCCTTGTAGCCTTAACAGCTGGGATCTCCCCATGGCTGACATCCATGTACAGAATTTAGGACATCTTTCCTCGGGAATGATATCAACCTGGAAAAATTGTTTGTGGATTGGGAGGCGCTCTGCCCAGGGCCAGCAGAAATGGTCCACTAATGAGACTTTATCACCTAGAATCACAAGAAAACATCTTAAACTTCAGCGCATAAGCCACACCTCTGTATAGACCGCATCCCAACTTGATATTGTCGCATTGGTGCAAGAAGGTTGTAACTGCGTATTTCAAATTTTGCAGTAGAGGCAAAAGAAGTGTTTATACGACCCTTTCATCAGCTATGATACAGCAGATGGCACTAGTGGCAACCATGCCACTTTGCTACTCCAACAGGGGCATGGCTGGTTTGGACTCCAGTACCTATAATAGGTCAACATGTTTCTAATAATCTGCCTTATGTTTGGCTCATTATTTTCTTTAAATATTGATAGTGATTATTACCACACTATTTCTCTGTGTCCAGCACTAATTTCTAAGACCTAGAGCTCTATTTTACATTGCAAATGGGCATTTTTGTGAGGGGTGTCTGTGCACTAAGGGTAAACCAATGGAGCCTTGGGAGTATATGCTGGACATGCCCATGTAAGCAGCTGGGCTACTGGAGCGCCATCTAGTGTATCAACTTGGTAAAACTAATGTATAGGCACCAAGTGGATACAGTAATATTGCAATTGGGCCTGTAGGCACACATACCATAGACAGAGGTTCAGTACTTTCAGAGTAGCAAGATAAGGGTAAATAGGTGCTAAAACAATAGAAAACAAACTCGTTTTTGGTTTTTGCAAAATGTCAGTTACAACCTTCTTGCACTAAGGCGACGATAAACAAGTCGGGGACGCTGTGCAAAAGGACAGTACAACATACTGTATACAAACTCTAAGGGATGGAAGTCTTCAATGTTTTCCCCGATTTCAAACATTTCCAGATTACAAAGGCCCATAAATTCCTATATAAATCCTCTATTTCAAGGGTTGTTATTTAGAGCCCTTCAGGGGTTTCTGTGCTCGATCACTCATTTTTATACCGTAAAGTACATTTGTATTATACCGGTACTGCACATATATGCCGCGGCTCATGTACCATTTGAGAAGTTAGGTGTGGCTTTAATACAGGACCTGCCAAAACTTGGGATATAGGCTACCGGTAGGTACGGTGTAGGACAATCCGAAATCAGCAATTATCACCTTATAACTTTGTGGATTTGCTGAAACGTTATAAAATTGCAGAATTCCTGTTCTAATCGGTCGGTTTTCAAGAGTCAACCCCCACCCCTGCAAGTTTGGGATATAACTCTAATATAACATGCGCCATACACGTGAGGGTTTATAATATACTGCTGGTATACCTAAGTACAGGTCTACTAAGTGATGTAAACCTGCAATGGATTACGCTGCCCATCTACCCCATTCTCCAATATAATAGGCGCAAATATCAATGCCTACTCCCCCCTCTAATTCAACCTGCACCCCAAAGAGGATGACATTTTCTGCCCATCCCTCAAATCCACCATTCTTCTACTTTTAGTTCTCATTCCCTAATAACATTTCTATACAAGTTAATGATACTAACCTGAAGTAAGATGGCGCTCTGACATTGTAGATAGAACAGGTGTTTCTGTTGTACTAAGTTTTGTCTTCTGAGGACGTGTTCTCTATACTGATACATTACATTGCTGTGAAGTCCCACGTCTCATTCACCAGCCTCTCACTTATTAAGGGTTTGGCCAAAATTTGGAAAGAAATTTATACAGAGAAAAAAATTCTGTAAAAAAAAAACAAAGGCATAAATATTTCTTTTATTTGATAAGAAATAGAAGACAACCAAATAATCTCATTTGGTTGACAGAGGAAATTATCTAAGGAAACGAGAAATTGTGTGTAGAGTATGCATCAAGAGTATGCCCCAATGATGTGGGCTGTACAAAGAATATAATATATGTATATGTATGTACTGGTATCTCAAAAAGACCCTCTATAGGAAATGTTTAGATCACCAAACCACTTTGTTTTCTGGTAGATAGCTGCTGTACAATGGCACTGAGTGGTCCACGCATTTAAGCCAAACTGGTGAGAAATAATGTACATGTATGTAATTATTCAAACATACCTCTGTTTGGTCAGGTATACAAAATAGGGTCACACCATGGCAGGGGCACAATAGGAAGGTTTAGGATGAGGACTACTGGGTGGTTATCTATATATCAACAATCAGGAAGCGGTATATAACATGCATTGTACTGCAAAACGATGCTTATAAGCCGCCCCTTATAGACCATTCTAGATCACGTAGTGCGGCTAATATAACTTCCAGAAACTCAGGGTGCGGCTTATAGGCCTACGCAAGGTTTTGCCTCAAAGGAATGGGCATATTACTCCAGGTGCGGCTTATAGAAAAGCCATTAACTCAGGGTGCAGGTTATGTTTATGTGAGTGCGGCCTAAATATGGGGATCTACAGTACCGGTAGTTCACGAGGTGATATTGGACAAAACTTGGAATTAGGCAACACAAATCTGAAACTCTCAGGAACAATATCATGAGAGGGTGGGTTGGTGGGATGGGGGCATGATAAATTTTAGCTACTCTCCAGAAAAGGCATAAAAATTGTCATCCGCTTAAAAATTTAGAGGATCTGCCCGCGAGCTACGAATCTATAGATATACAATCTATAGAGTGTACATCTTTTCATTTCAAACAACTGTGATGTTTTGAATAACTAGATATGCCAATTGATGATTGATGTTGTAATTTCATAAATCTACTCAATATTATTTTTTTTATTCCACATGGATTGTCACGGATTCGGCTTCATATATGAGTGAATTCATTGTAAATGTAAAATATTTCATATAAGCCCCAACAAGGGTCAGAAATGGTCTAAAAGCCGCGACTTATACATGAAAATTACCGTATAGCATATACATGTATAGTAGTCCATAGAAGTATACACCTTGAAGGCTTTTCTAGGAGTTCTTAGCAATACGTACTATGAAGTGTCCACAATGACCCCTGTTGCATTTAATTTCTGTGCACCCAAGTTTGTCATTATTTCGGCCAATTTCACACTCTCTCACACCTAATAACCACATTCAACTTATTCACCCCAGCCATGTTACAATTTTACCCCCAATGTCAACCACTTGGCGAAAAATACATGTCTTTTAAACGATTGGGAACGTTTTAAAAAAATTTTGGGTAAAAGAAAAAAGAAACATTACTCTTACGTTCAGAACATGTTTTTTTCAGCGGTTTTCCAGTATTCAACTTTTGTGAAAACATTTGTTAATTACGTGTTTTTTTATGTTAAAATTGCGGTTTTTAATCTAGATATGAAACGTTTTGAGAATATCAAAAACGTTTTTTTTTTTTACGTTGAAATAACGTATTATTTTCCATTGCCAAGTGGCCAAAAATTAACCCCTTTCCCCTAGCGCCCACCCACCCTGACCCTCCCTCCAGCAGTAGGCGGGTGTGGGGCCTACACCCCTGGACGGCTGTTTTCACCATTGCCTTATTATTGGGGGGGGGGGGGCAATTTCCAGGCAGGGCCATGCAGCCAGGTGCCGTGCTGGAACAGTTCCTGGTGGTACTGTGGGACAATGTGAGGGGTGTGGCTGTGGGTACCTAGACTTTTAAGGGCCACATATTGAGTTAATACATTATGACCAATTGTAAAATGATGCCTAAATGCAGCCCTCTACAGACTGCATCCATGCATCATGCAGACCCTGGGGGGTTGATACACTCATAGAGTATCAGCCTGATACACCAGTGCAGTGCTGGTTATTGTTATCCAGTCTTGCATCATTAGGTCATGGTGAGAAATTGATATGAACTTTCAGGCCTGTGCGTAGGGTGTGTGTGAGGGGGGGGGTGTACTTCTAGGGAGATTGGGGGTGGGGGTGGGGGTAAAAGCTGTGAATACAATCTGGGCCCTTTGTCCAGAGGCATTTAGAAAATAAGGGTGGGGTGAAATTTGACTCCATGAGGTGTCTAACAGTAAGGACGCTGAGATTTATTCCATACATGAAAGTCTATTTTCCTCATATTAACATTTTTTTTAATGCAGTTCATTTTGCATATTAGCAAAACATGATGATAAGCAGGGCTCTCAAACACACTCATTACATGATAATGATTCACATGTATCTTATAATTGCCTTTGTAAGATCACTTGACTTATTGATTATTTGCAATGGTTCAAATGCCGATTTACAAGTCGTTTTCAAAGTTCCTGCCTACAATCTATTGAAGTTTTTATTGACCTTACAATTCAGATAAAAGCAGGCATAGGTTACATTTGTACTTCAGTTTCTACAGTAATACTCTCTAGGGTCAACCATTATCAACCAGCTGATTTTGCTGTTCAACAGTTGAAGCACAATAAAAATGGAGCCACCCTATCTACCTCCCTTTCTGTAACTATTAAAGAACTCATACATTCTACACCAGGAAATCTGATCTACATTTTAAGCCCCTAGGATGACAGTTAGATATCAAATTCAAGTGTCACGCTTCACTGGTTTCCATGGGAACCTGTCACTATTGGGCATTCTTCACCCTAGGGTGCCCAAACACTTTTTGTTGTCTGCTTCCTAAATTCCTAAATCTAACCATAACATTTGAACCCCCCCCCCCCCCCCACTATGCAGGTTTAGGTTCCATAATTTGTTTTTGTGCTGGGGTTTTTACTGAGTGGCCCTTTTTATGCAAGTCACGTGCTTTTTTAGTGACGGGGGTTACACATGAATAGTCACGGGTTCCAGGCATACGCAGTGGTGGCACCTGGCGGTGACGCAGTTCACTAAGCCCTCAAAAAGAGAGGGCACTCTCAGAGCAGAACTTTAGTTTGGCTGCAGTGATTTTGTAATGACAGGGCTATATGCTAGGAGAGTGACAGGAGAGTTTAAATGCCCTTTGGCAATTGCCTGAACCCAGGTGTTAATAAGTTCCCTTCTTTAGGTATCTTCTTTGCCTAACGTTGTGTCCTTCCCACATGTCATTTTAAAATATCTTTCAAACGTGTAGAAGGACAGCATACTGCCTTTTGGTCGTCTTGATGCATGCTTGTAGCCACAGTATTCCAC